>JAHWFO010030762.1:418574-492484 GCA_023313115.1 Rhysida immarginata | reverse complement strand
TATTCTCCATCTATGCAACGACCCATTCAAGACCGCCACTCTCGAAGCTATTGACATCTTTAAAGTTAAGATCTCCTCTCCAGATCTTCTCCTCAATTGTCAAACCGTTTTTGATATTTATTCAATTTTAAATTCTTTATCCGATATCTTGTAATTTTTCAAATTTGTATATTTACTTTCATTTCCATTTCTTATTGATACCTTAGTTTATGCTAATTCTGATTGAGTCTTCTACTAGGTCCGCGTTTTCAATTTTGTTTGTGTTATGACATCAATTTTTCCTTTATATTTCAATTAATTTTCCTCTCAAGGTTTCTTTATAATTTCATTGTTATTGGCTCCTTATCCAACCATTCTCCTTTCAATGTCGCCACTGTATAATTTATATTATTTACGATTTGTTATTCTTTCATCCAATCATGCTCTCATTCTATACCATATTTTCTGTATATAAAGGCTTATGTCCTCTTGTGCGTATCCTTAATAAAGCCGGGAATAAATGGCGAAACTAGTCGGAAACTCTGTTCTCCCTTTGTTGTGTTGTAAAGTCTCTACCAATTTTATATATATCTACGGATTTTATGAAATGATGTAACTTATGTCGAAAAAGTTGCTCGTCTTTAGTTAATCCCGCTCTTGTCTAATTAGGTGAGTTTACTTTAGAGGTGATAGTAGAAGTTTTCTTTAGCCTATTAATTAAATAATTTCCTTTTGTTTGTATAAGCTAAGAAAGAATGAAGCACTCAAGAGATAAAAACGGAGAGTAAACACACCTTTCGTAGGTCATCTTTCATTAGATGCACACTTAGAAAGTTGATATCATGTATAAGATTACACAGTCACTCAAAAAATTGGAAATTTTAATTAAGGCGTATAGAAGGTTTTATTAAAAACTTGTTGTTTTGATGGAAAATGTAAAGAACAGATGACGAAAATAAGGTTTCATAAACTGTTTTCATAAAGCTACCTTATAGTTTCATTCACCTCGTTTTGATTCATTCATAAGATGATCGAAAAGTAGAAGCTAAATAAAATTATCTTTCTATGTTACAATGAAAATTTTTAAGGTCTGTCCCAGTGATTGAACCATCATCTTCACGTGTCGTAACATATTTAATACTTTTTTAAACAACAGGACGAAACCAGTGAATTCTCATTCAACTTGAACCATTTTGAACGTGTTTGAACATTATTTTATTATTTAAACTTCTCTTTATATTTACAAAATTTTATTGAAAGTGACAGTTTTTTTGTCCCAGAATGATAGAACCACCTAAAATATTTATGTAAATGAAGAAAGCTACAGCACAAAGTTAACCCAAAAATCATGGGACGAGGAAAAGCATTATCTGAATTTGAAAAAGGACAAATCACAGAAATATGTAAGCAAAACATTTCCATTCGAACTATTGCAAGGAAAATAATAGGTCCCATGATGTGGTGCTAAATTTTTGCAATTCGAATGGAAATTATGGTCAAAAGAAATCCACTGGTAGACGGTATACCTTGACTGCTCTCCAAAAAAGACAGATTATAAACAAATGAGCAATTTCACAATGAATTTAAGGCAAATGGCTTCATAACCCAACATAAATGTTTCTAGATCAACAACTTATCGTGCAGTAACACATAAAACCTGCTAACGCAAAACAACTCATCTTCCGGTAAAACAGCATCATAAGAACAAGAAGTGAATGGACCAAGTATGATATCTCATGGAAGAATGAATTCAACAAAGTAAAATGGACTGACGAAAGGAAGTTTAACCTTGATGAGCCAGACGGATGAAGTCATTATTGGCACGGTTTAAGGAAAGAAGAGCGACTGTTTTCAACAAGGCGATCGGTCTGTGATGGTGTGGGCTTGTTTTGGAGAAGGAGAAAAGATCTCAATTGCATTCGTTTCAGGAAGGATGACGACTGTTGCATATCAAACAATGCTTGAAGGATATTTCCTGTCATTTTCAGATAAATTAGATGGAGCGGTTTTTCATATTTCAACAAGATAATGCATCTGTCCACAATGCAACATCTACTTGGAAACGGGCTTTGGATAATGACTGGCCACTGTGCTCTCCGAACCTCAACCCCCTGGAAAACTTGTGGAGTATTCTTTTCAGAAAGTTTGCCCAAGATGGACGAGAATTTGATTCTGTGGACAACTTAAAACAAGCGACAAAGATAACATGGGACAAAAATGAGATATCCGGTTTAAAAAGATTGATTATATCTATGCCAGATAGATGTATAAAAATATTGCACAATAACAGTACTTTTATTGGTTACTAAATTTGTTTATTTAGTTATTCAATAAGGCCCACTTTCTGACGATGTCCGAAAGGATGAAAGTCGACTTTAGTTTCTGAATAAAATCTTTGTATTGTAAAGTAGACGTTATTGAACAACTAAATATATACAGTGCAATACAACGTGGGTAAAATAATGATTCTAAATTTGTTTACTTTGTATAAAATTCCCAGTAGTTCTATAATTCTGGGAGGAGCAAACTGCCACTTTAATTACGAATATGATAAGAAATTTAAACAACAAAATAATGTTCACATGTGCAAATTAGTTTAAGTTGAATCAGAATTCATTATATCTTTTTATCATGTTGTTTAAAAAGTATTAAATATGTTACGACACGCGAAGACGATGGTTCTATCATTTTGGGATAGACCTTAAAGCAGAATATATATCTTGCAATTAAACGATGTGGATTCGTTTCAGCCATTTATGCGGACAAAAGACGGACTATCAAAAGTTATAAAAAAGCCATAAGAATTTATTAAGCCATATTCGAGAATATCTAATAAAACTATTATAGCAAATAAGTCGAATCAGTATATGCATTAAGCGAATAAAGGGGAATATAATTTTTTCATTGCCGATCATAAAACGATACAAAATCGATATGGTTATAGTTATGGAATATTTATGCACATCAATTTCTACACACGTAATTCCGATTTTTCGAGTTTATTCAATTATGACACAGATCATTGTTATTAATAAATAAATTATTCATGTTCTTACATTTGAAATAATTGTTAAAATAGAACTGTATGCACTTTGAAATTATGTGATAATAATTAAAACATGTTAAAATATAGCAAGCTGGAAGATTAATGTTTATTTATATAAATAAATGCATTCAAAATGCGTTTCGGCCAAAGTAAGGAAGAATGATGTTACTATAACATGACGAAACCCTCTCCATCATAGATTACTAGATAAATCATTCAATTGTGTTTATAATAAAAACGCATACATTTGCATAAATAAACCATACTTTAACCATAAAACGAAATACCTCCTACCCCACAATAAATTGAAAAAAACAAACCGTAAAAAAAGCTTTTTTAGATCACACTAGTGATCTTCATCAGTAGGAACCTAAAATGATCTTTAAAACTGTGAACGTGTGGAATGCGGTTCTCTCTTTTATGGTTTCTTTGAAACATCAGATAACCAAAACAAGCTCTGTCGCTTTCTATTGCGCAGAGTTTGCTGCAAGACTCCAGATGATGGCGTTTGCATTTGCATAACTTATTATATGCATTTGCATCGGACAGCTCCCATATAAGGCTTGCTCCCCGAGTTTATCAGTGTTCGCTTTGGTGTTTGGTATAGAACAGCATTTACCCAATGTCTGTAAAAAGTATCGTTAATCGAACGTGTTTCTTATACGAATTCAAACTCGGTACAAATTGGAAACAGCCGTATGTTATGCACTGTATTTGGAAACCATGCAGAATCAAAAAGAACAACATAAAAATGGTTCCAAAAATTCCGTTCCGTTGATGATGTGTATGTCTGGTGAATATCAGCTGGTATTGTTCACAAGGCTTCATGGGAGCGGCCTATGCTTGGTAACACAAATATGTGCAGGTGCCCTTTGACAGCATTGATGAACTGAAAAAAATATGGTTTTTGCAGGATAGTGCCAGATCCGTAAGGCAATTTCCGTTTTGGAATGGGAACTGCTGCTACATCCACCTTATTCCCCAGATTTTCACCAACCGATTATCAATTGTTCCGTGTTCTGGACATCCACATGCGAACGAGACAGTTCGGTTATGATACAGAGATTAAATGTGAGTTCGGCCGATTTTTTGCCTCTAAAGACAGGACATTTTACCAATATGATATGAGCTTGTATAACGTTGTGAAAAGTTTAAAAGCTATTTCGATAAGAAAGTTTTTTTTTTGCATTTTGGTGTTTCATTATCAATAGCCACAGAACTTGTTTACCTGATTTTTGAAAAACCCTGTATCAACGTAAATTATCTGAGTACTACCGAGTAGAGCACAGTTTTAATGAATATGTTAATCGGCCGATTATTTTAGATACGTACATGCTATTACGGATACGGGATTTAAATCACAGGCACCATGAAAATATCAGATCGTCCTTTCAAATATGAGGCGCGTTTTTTAAGTAAGTACCGTTCTATAGTTCAAATTTTTTTTCTTTAACTATCAGTAAACAATATGAAACCACAATTTCAGAATAAATCGATAAGTTAGAATAAGTAATTTTAATGTGGAATTATGGTTTCATGTTGTTTACTGATCGTGGTGTCCACAGTTTTTGGCATATATCGTTTATACCTTTAACTATTTTTCCACATAGTTTCCAAGTTTATTTAAACATTTGTCATAGCGCTCAATGAGCTTGTCTGCATGCCTACTTCATATTAGTGTGTCGCCGGTGAGGAAAGCCACGCAGTTTTCACTTCTTCTTCGTAGGTGAAACACAGCCTGCCTATGAACTCCTTAAGATACCGGAACAGGTGGTAATCACTAAGGCGAGGTCCGGAAAGTAAGGCGGGTGGTCAAATTGTTCCCAAACAAAAGATCTGATTACTTAGGAACAGCTTGACCACCCGCCTCACAGTACGGACCTCGCTTCTAGTGACTACCTTCTGCTCAGATATCTAAAGGAGATCATCGACAGTCTGCATTTCAACGATGACGAAGAAGTGAAAACTGCGTGGTTTTCCTCACCGCGGCAGCCTTCTATAAAGTAGGTTTGCAGAAGAGCTCAATTGAGCGCTATGACAAGTGTTTAAGTAAAATTGGAAACTATATGGAAAAATAGTTAAAGGTGTATACAACTTCTGATAATTAAGTTCGGTGAATGACGTCACACCCTAATCTGTGCGAGCTTTACGCGAGTAACAATGCATGTGAATACAAGCCCAGTCATTGTTTAAGCAAGTTCAGACAGGACACGTTTGTGCGTGCAATGGTTTAGCAGATGCTCGTTTCTTCAGTTGAAGGTGAAGCGTGCGCACGTAACTGTGGATAATGGATCAAAGAGGAACACTACCGTAATCGTGCAACAGTTTCTGGCCAACAAAGGGGTCGTATCCATAGCTCACCCACCTTATTCACCAGACTTGGCACCGGCAGACTTTTTCTTGTTCCCACGCCTGAAACGGTCCTTAAAGGGACACAGATTTGCGGACATTCCAGACATTCAAGCAAATGTGACACGTGAACTTAAAGCCATCCCTAAGGAGCTTCCAGGAGTTATACACCCGATCCCAAAAGTGTATTGCCTTACAGGGTGATTATTTCGAAGGACAATAAAGTAAATGTGGCTCTATCTGTTTTGCATTTTGTTGTGTGAACTCATTCACCGAACTTAATTGTCAGAGGTTGTAGAATCTGGTAAGAAAAAAACTTGAAATAATGCATTGTAGTTTTGTGTTTATTACAAAACGGTACTTACTTAAACACCACGCTTCCTATTTTATCTAAAGGTGACTAACACAGGACAGGACATGGGGGTTTGAAGATCTTAATCACTTTAGACAAATTTGACAAAGATGAAATATGTGATCCGACTTAAGTGTCACAAGAAGCCAAATTTTAAGAAACAATTTGATTGTGAATGTATTTATAAGTTAATATATTAGTACATATTATATTAAATACAGGCTGTCCATAATTAAAGAACTCTATTGCAAAGCTGCCTACAGGCAAAACCAATCATCAGAAAAGTGTGAAATTTTGTGGAAGACGTAATGAAGGGATGGGAATTTGTTTCAGGGAAAAAAATTAATTACGAATTTCGCCAGCTGATGGTGTACGTTGAGTACCTGTAGTAAAAATGTAAGTTTATGTCCCGTCACGCAGCAGCTGTTACTTCTTATATAAAACCAAGGAACATTCGTGGAGATCCTGTGTTCAATGTGTATCCCGCTCACAATGACGTTAAGTATACTAGATCGCGCATTGTTAGTGAAATTGTTTTACCAAAACAGTAATTCCGTAGTAGCTGCTCTACGGAAAAGTTTCGGACTTTGAAGGGAATAAAAAAAGGTTCCATGAATGTGAAAACCTTCAGAAAATGATAACGAAATTTGAAGAAACAGGATCATTGTCAGTTTGTCCTGGCAGAGGAAGAAAACCCGTGTCTGCAGACGCATTAGAGGAGGTTTTGCTTCAGGAGGAAGAGAACAGAGCTGAAAATACCCAGGATAGCACAGTATTCGGCTTGTTGTACAGGCGTTGGATAGGCCACGTTCAAATGTCCATAAGATCATGCAGAATATCTTTCGATAGTATCCGTACAAATTTTCACTTGTGCAACAGATGCTTCCACAAGATTGTGACGAACGATTCTAGTTCTCACTTCAGTTTCTTGCTCGCGTTGAAGTCGATACAGAATGGTCGTGCAATATCCTATGGACAGACGAAGCGCATTTTCCCTTGGACGGCGCGCGCAGTGAATACGCATAACTGCCGCATTTGGAAACCAGTAAATCCGCACGCTTTCTTAGATGTTCCGTTGCATTACCTAAAAGTGACGGTATGGCATGGATTTACTGCATCATTTATTCTCGGCCCGTACTTCTTCGAGGAGTTAAGTAATTTGCTCGATCACCGGGCAGCGATATGCTTCTTAGAGAACGAAATTGTTCCGGCTTTATAAGGCCATCAGTGCCTTGCACGCATTATCTTTTGCAAGACGGAGTTCTTTCACACATTGCACTGTGTGTTAAGGATGTTCTTAGACGACATTTTACAGAAGAACGTGTCATCAGCCGTCCTTCCGTCATGTGTGGCCTGCCCGACGCCCAGACCTCACTCCGTGCGACTTTTGGCTTTGGGGACATTTAAAACATCTGGTAAGTCGTGACAATGCAAGACTTTATTTGATCTTAAAGACAACATTTCCCGCCACGTGCGCAACATTTCGCCGCACACACTTCGGTCAGCTGTAGAACATACCATCTTGCGATTTCAGATGGTATCTGAAAATGATGTTCATCATGTGGAACATGTTATGTTGTAATTTGTTAGTTTTACACATGTTTAACTCGTTAAACTATTGTACACGAGTGGCTAAATGTGTAATTAGTTATTAAAACGCCCTCTGATGGCGAAGTTCGTAACTATTTTTTTTTTTTTCATTGAAACAAATTCCCATCCCTTCATTACGTCCTCCACAAATTTTCACATTTTTCTGATGACTGGTTTCGCCTGTAGGCAGCTTTGCAATGTGATCCTTTAATTATGGACACCCTGCATATGACCCTTCTTAAGCCTTATGAATTCTCGTAAAATATGAACAATTAAAAAATGTATTTTAAAAAGAGCTCAACCTCGTCAAAAATGAGCTCTATTTATTCATATTTTTCTATTAAAATTCATACCATGAGCATACAAACATAGATTTCGTAGCTACTCTCTTAGAGATACTCACATTACTTTATACCTTATCTTTCAATAAGGAAAAATGTGGTGAATTTGCTTTTGCTACGAATTACTAAGTTTTAATATTCGAAATACCTGAAGTCAAGTATTCGAAAAGTCAAGTATTAATGAGAATAATGAGATAATCATTTTCTTCTGTCAAATGATATTGAATAAGTTTAGATAATTAATATAGGATAATGCAGTATTACTGATTATTTTAGGTCTGAATTTGTTATTTGTTGTCAGAATAGATTATTAAAATTTGATTTTCAAAATGAATTTTCTTTTAAAATATTACCATTTGATACTTGTTCTGCTTTTAGAACATCAGTGCTGCTAAATACATAAAGCAGTTATTGTGACAGTGTTTGTATAATATTATAATACTCATAAAGAAATTTAAAGCTTTTTTAATGTCTAAAACGTATTTCGTTAGTTTTTATATCGAATTTGTACATTCAAGTGAGAATCTTACAAGATATAGTCATAAAAGTGACCCGTCATCAAATACATGAACATGGCGAAACCATAGTTGATTGTATTTAACTAAATGGCAAAAAAAAACTACAAACGCACCAAATTCGTACTAATTGTGCGAACAACCTGTAAAAGAAATGTTTCCCAAAGAGATTTGTTTTGTTTTGAGTACAATTGGAACTAAATTTTTTTACAACTATTTTCAAGCAGTATGAAATATTTATGGCTTTTAGTTTTTGAAAGGTATCGATGTTTAATTGATTTTTTTTTTTTATTTCTAATTTTTCAGCCAACACAGAAGACACGGGGCCGCAGCTTCGTCCTTCTCCCTCGGCTGTGAGTGGACTCTCCCAGATCGAGCTGAGCAAAGCCGACAACCTCGGCCCTCCCTCGCAAGACGATGGCCCTGTCAACCTTAAGCCGAGGGTGGGACTGGTCAGCGGCACCGCACTCATTGTCGGAACCATGATTGGTAAGAGATTACTTTTCCCTCCTGCGATCACCCCTTCCCTGTTTCCTATTCCTTTTTTTTTTTTTTTACCAGCTGATGATCCAGGGATAAATCAGTTGCATCCACCCTCCGTAACCCACTCCTTGCCACAAGTGAATAACCCATAATGCAGCTGGGGGAAAAACACTCTTTCTTACCAGTTCAAAGAACTTAAAAATCGATCGATACGGAAAGATACAGCAAGATAAATAATTAAAATCAATATAAGGAAAATCTCCTTAGGCATCTTCACTGATCATTCATTGGCTGTCGTGTAATGAAGTTCATCCGTTGCTTAAGAGGAATAACAGTAACGACCGCAATAGATGTCACTTTTGACAGTGTGGTTTATGGAGAGTCACAGAATAAAGAAAAAAAAAAGAGAGAGAGAGAGATTTGTGGCTCCTATAGTGTTGCACGTAGAGATTTTACCCAATTTTGAGACGACTACTGACTATAAAGTCGAAACTGGACGTATTTTTCCTTTCAAAATTCTTGAAAAAAACATACTGTAAAAAAGCATTCTAATGTCTAAAGAACTTTATCTGATGGAATGTCTCACCGTTGAAGTATTTGTCATTTAATTTTACTTTTTGATAGATTGAAAATTTTTTCAGTTTTACTTTCAAAATTAAAAGAAGGAACGAGACGGCAAAGCCAGTTTTTCAATAAACATTTTTTTTTTAATGAAATTATCTCATATCTCCATTAGAATATTAAAATTTTTAGAATTCAAACATATATGTAACTGCTTTTATTAATGCAAGCACTTTATTTGTCATTGATAATATAAACGAATCTCGTACTTTTGATTAAGTGGTTCGCATATTCCTTTAAGAACCTATACACTATATCTAAATAGCTTGAGGAGCAATAAATTACAAATTATTTTCTTTCGTATGCTTAATCTGATTTTAAAGTTCAAATCTTTATATTTCTTTTAAAATTCGTCATTTGCTTCCCGAAATTTCATTGATATTTGTAAAATAATAATCAGTAACGAGAGCTGATGCGATTACAAACAAAGCCAATTACAAAAAAAATAAAAAATAATAAATAAATAAATTAAACTGCCGGTTAATGGGGACCCAGCCATAAGCAGGCGGGTGGAACATAAACAGACGGTGTTTGACCTTGATCCGTCCTCTGACAATGCCGCAAGACTCGGATCGATTCGTCATTCAGTACAAACAGACACGTGTTCAAGATAAACGAACACTACCGGACTGCAAAAATGAACGAGTTAATACAGTTTCAAGATTCTTGATAAACAATCTTTTTTGAATCCAGATATTCACGCCGTTCACTACCGCAGTTCTGCCGCAACAAGTGCGAGACCTGATCCAAGCAGGCTGAAACTTTTGGATGTTCGAAGAGGTGAGAAAGTTAAGTTCCACTAAGAACATCTCCGAGTTATTATAATTCAGTAAATAAAAAGATTCGCAGATACGCCCTTTTTTATTTTTACACATTTCCCTTAAACCTGTTTTGGTGTATATTTATTTATTTATTTATTTATTTATTTATTCGTTCATTTATGCTGCAGGTTCGTATTTTCACCGCCCTCCTTCTGGGGTTCTAAGAATCTTTGAGAAGAGGTTCAAAAATTATACGGTCAATTAGTTAATACGAATGAGTCCATCAATGCTTTCGCAGAAAAACAAGCAGTTAATAGAACTCTTTCATACTTTTACACAATAAACCTTTGTACAACCTGTGGCAATAAAGTTCGGTGAATGACGTCAAATTGCTAACAGTCGTAAGAGTGCACCATCGTCGTATCCTGCCCCACACAGGTCCAACTTTGCAAACATATTAACTAAACTAAACACTATAATAATATTGGTGTGTCAAACCTCCATATTAATTTTTGAGATATTCCATATTAAATTTTCATTTATAGAAGAAAGGTTCGATTTCTTTAAAATAAGGTTTTTATTCAAGAGTATTAAATAATAAAGTCATTATTACTTTTACATACGATTTTTAACACAGACTGCGTGAAAGAATCTTAGTTGAACCAAACTGGGTCTTAGGGCAAGTTTCATACGATTTTTAAAACAGACTGCGTGGACGAATCTTAAGTGAACCACACAGTGTCTGAGATGTAGTTTCAAACGATTTTAAACACAGACTGCTTGAAAGAATCTTAATTGAACTAAACAAGGTCTGAGAGGCTGTTTCATACGATTTTTAACACAGACTGCGTGAAAGAATCTTAGTTGAACCAAACTGGGTCTTAGGGGCAGTTTCATACGATTTTTAAAACAGACTGCGTGGAAGAATCTTAGGTGAACCACGCAATTTCTGATGTGGCTCTACATTTAATGACGGCTTTACATTTAATGACGGCTCTACATTTAAAGATAGAATTAGTTTGAAATATAAGCAAACACGTGCTTCAGAGAAACTGGTAGAAACAAAAATTTAAATATAAGGCGAATGGAAAAGTAAAAACAGCAAAAACCGATGAAGATGACTTGGTACATACGGATATTAAATAAGTGTTTTCTTCTTTTTACTTTAGTGAAGAGGGTGTTAACAAACTATGAGACAACTTTGCGGGTAAGAGCTAAAACGATATATTGGTGATTTCTGTCCGGAAATACTGCGTTTGCGCAATATTTTGAGATAGCTTTGGAACAATGTCTGTATGATGCTTCTAATAGTGTTAGAAGGCCAAATCTGGGATCTTTCATAGGGGTCGTCAGTTTCTGCTTCGAAGTGGCAACATTTTTTTTTTGCCACTCGTGGCGGTCAGTTCGAACACTTATGTTCGAGATGATGTCCAGTCTAGTGCGTAAAGGTTTAGACTTAAATCATAGTTGAGCACGTGAATAGCACATCCCAAGCGTATACCTGCTACCCTATTTTCATTCAGAAGGGATAGGTCCAGTCTAATCTGCCTTGACTCTCAGTAAAAGTACTTGATTTCGCAACTGATCAACATCCGGTAAGGTCAGTTCCTACGGAGCAGGTAAAAACCTTTTTGCACTTCATTGTACATATGCCGTACTCCATGCCAATATGCATTTTCAGGAATGTTCATAGGACATTTTTTGTTTCTTGTAGTGCCGGCAATCACCCCTCCCCCAGCTTTATTCCAATGGTTTTTTAACACCCTATATTTATTTTAAGTGTTCTCGTATTTTATATGGAATGGTTTCAATTTGCACGACCAGAATTATAATATAGTAAAAATGGTGACCGTAGACCCTGGGTTCATTCCAGGTTTAGTAATTTTTCTTCGTCATCATTTCTAAATTAACTTGAGCATTTCAAGTATTTCGAACTTCATTAAATTCTATAAATATGTTTATTCCTAGTAGCCATTCATATTCAATGTAATTACATTTGGAATATTGAAAAGGGCGAACTTATCACTAAACAACATTCATAATTTCCGAGACCCATCTTCAAAATAAATCATATTGCTTCATAATTGCGTTTGACAATGTCAACTCAGACCATCATTATGTTTCTTTAAGTGCTGATTTTATGTAAGAGGCAGTTATTTATTTACTACCAGTCTCCACGTTATCTATTTACATGTAGGATGGGAGGAGAAGGCTCTTGGTCGAAAAGGGCGTCACTTTATTCTTCGGGCTTCCTGCAATTACTGCCGAACGATCCGGGTTGCGCAACGGGGACATAATTAATAAAAGATGGGGCCCTCGAACGAGGCTAATTTTTCGTGTCAATTTTCCCGACAGGCTAAGTGATTGGGTGAGACTTCGTCGACTTGTATCACCCTCGAAAATTCAATATAATTTCCCACTCGCTGTCTTAATCGTTTGACTCTTTTTCGATATCTTTGGAATAGAAAATTAACCAACTTCAGTATTAACCGCTTTCTCGTTATTTGATTCCTGTTCATCACATGTTGGAGATACGTACGACTGTTCAAAACATGATTCCCAACTCATTTTATTGTAGAAGTGAAACGAGGTCAACAGAAACGAAATTGAAAGGAACGGTATTTTCAGACGCTGTAGGGGTATAAATTATTCATAGTACATTGATTGGTCAAGAGCTAAATTTAGCCAAAAATACATGTCGATTCAAATATTGACTTGTTGGAATCAATATCATGGCGGTGACATGGGCCTAAAAAAATTCTGAGTTGTACTACTATGAAAAAAAAATATCCAAGCAGTTCGTAGAATCTGTAATTAAGGATTAAAACTTTTAATTTTTAATTTAAATTAAGAAGGGTAATTCTAAAAATAAATACAAACCAAAAGAAATATCGACATCTTATTTATTTATTTACTTAATTGTTTTAGCCTTTAGGACCATAAAATTTTACCTCAGTTTTCATGACATTTCTTTTAAAAAAACACCTTCATTATTAAAGCTTGGAAATGGACAGACATGTTGTCAGAGTTCCGGTAATAAATTATTCAGAATTGTCAAAAAGAATTTTTATATTCAAGATGTAAGGAAAAGAGGTTTCCAGTGATAAAATGTGTTGTACGAAAAAAAAAATTCTTCCCAAAACGGGAAGAAACCCTTCAAAACGTCCGCTCTTCAAAACGGCTTATATCATAGTTGAATGCCAAAAAAGTTCTCCTTTGACATTCCTTCGTTTCTCCTGAAAATTTAATTCAATTATATTCAAGAGTTCAACTTGAGTTATAGGTCAATGTAGTAAACAGAAAACAAAATGTCAGTCAGGCTTGAAGTAACTAAAAAATTATATAATTATCTCGAATTAGAATTACGAAATAATGTAAATGATTTTTATCTAAAATGTAAATCTTTATTTAATTATATCTTCATTTGCAACATAATACAGGGTGATTCAAAATGATGTCCGGCATTTCAAAATTTTACTATGCATTTATTTTACAACATGAACTAACCAGACCGGGTTTAAAATACAGGAACACTCAAATATTTATTGATCCCAGTAATACAAATATTCTAATTGACTCGCTCGAGTCACCATGACAATGTCAAGACGATAGTCAATTTCATCCCAAACTCCTTTCAGTATGTCTGCTGTTACTAGTCCGAGAGCTTAAATGTTTACAAAGACATCCAGTTTACAGAAATTGATCATATCACTTACGGATGCTTTTGTCAGTAGGGCAGTCTTTATGAAATTGCCTAGGAAATGCCAACTGGACTAAAATTATCGTTTGTTTTTGCCTTTTCATTCACAGCCACCATCTTTACTTTTATCGCGACACTAGCGCCACCACACAATTGCGCCACCATAGCCTCCAATTGCGGGAAGGTTAAAAATATTTGAGTTTTCCTGCATTTTAAACCCGGTCTGGCTATTTTATGTTAAAATTTTGAATTACATAGTAAACTTTTGAAATGCCAGACATCGTTTTGAATCACCTTGTATATAAGGTGGAATAAAGTCTTCCTCTCCCTCCTACCTGTGCAGAAAATAGAGATAGCTATCATAAATCTATTGCAGCCATCAAATAGGAAGTCCAGGGTGGTTTCTCTGTTCGTGATTTCATTGACTTGATTACACAAATTAGGTCATATACAAAATTTATCTCATAAACTGTAACAGACAGAGACCAATTTCCAATTACAAACTAGTTCCGCTTTCAATTATGAATACAACAATAATACAAAAATCCATCATAATCGATGAATATATTACCCAACATGAAACGGAAACATTTACATACAAAGAATTAACATATATTTTTTCATGGTTATTAAGCCAAACCGGTCGTTTATGCTATCAAAATTTTTATTTCCGTGTACTGTAAGGCTTCATTACGCGTGTAAGTAACAATTTGAGCGTATACAATGTGTCTCATAAACAGAGGTACAAACTTTAAAGGGAAGTAGAGAATATCAAAAGAACTGCATAAGAACCCATGACCGGAAAAGTGGTAGCAGAGGTACAAGAAAATGAAAGGACAAAAGATAAAGATTATAGGAATATTTAATGCACATAAATATTACAAATAGCGTAGTAGATGATAGCATTTCAAAATGTTACAGAAGATGTTCGAAGTTTCTGCTCAAAACACGTTGTACACTAGCCCGAGACCCTCTTACAGCAGCGGCGACTGCACGTATGTTGGTACTCGGATTCCTCTCTATAACATCCAACACCATTTTGTTCCATAGCGGGCACACGACTCACTCTTGGCGTGCCTTTACTATACCTGTTACCTCTTAAAGACCCATATTCGCACGAATTGTGATGCACATGCGAAACATCAGATGGGTAAGAATTCCTGAAGTGGGCCCCTCAAAAACAAACATGGCGTGAAATTTAAAACTTTTATTATAATTTGGTAGCACCTAATGGAGTATTCAAATTCCCAAAATATATTTGAAAAATTTCTATTTGTTAAAAAGTTATAAACAAATACATTTTTTGGTACTTTTTGTTTAAAAGCTCATATCTCAAGCTAAATTTTTCAAGTCTCTTTGAAATTTTAAAGATAACAAATAAAACGTATATATTTCAGAACAAAACATGAAAGAATGAGAAAAAAATTTTTGTGTAAAAAAAATATAATGAAATTTTATAATGAAATCTCAATCGATTTCAACAATTTTGAAAAAACACATTGAATCTGTATTTATTAACGATTTAGAATTTGGAAAAAAAATTTTGATGATCTCTGTTTTTACGCGAATGCCATCAATTTTTATCAAGCTATTCAATCGTACCACTGGGCTGTTAAGCAAGTAACTCTTCATTATTCAGTATTGACAGAAATAGGGAGTTTCCCTGTAACCGTTTTGGAAACATCTGAACAACGGGAGCTTCGTCTATAGCAGGAAATTGCAGAATTACTGAAAACCAATTTGAGTTATTATTTAACTTCTTGACGTTGTTCTGTTTACTTAGAACTGTAATTATCCCGGGCAACGCCGGGTATCTTTGCTAGTTTATCAATATAAGAAGAATTTCAGCTTTCTTGTATTTCTAAGGTAATTTTTACCCCTTAAATAAATCCAGTTTCAGTATTAAGACAGGATATGGAACTGATTTTGCTTCTAGCATGAATCTTCTTTTTCCAAAATGGGAAAATATACGAGAATGTCATTCCTTCGTAGGAAAATAAGACAAACTTCAGAAGAACGTTATATTACTTATTTTTCAAATCCGCTTATCCGTTAGGGTCCCGGGGGTAGCAGCCCCATGTAGGATCTCCAGCGCTCACAATCTTCCAATGGTACTATTCAAGCGACTCGAACCCAGATTCTCCATGCAGTCTAGCCATCTGACCCTTTGGTCTCTTACTCACTGGCTTGGCAAATAACTGCCTAGGAAGATCAATTTGCGGCATCAGCTTCACGTGGCGATTTCTCAATGCGGCGAAGTAGCAGCTGAACACCTAAAGACTCCCTTGTTATGCTGCTGTGCAATCTTATCTAGTAGAGTAACATCCGCCACACCTCTCAGAATCTCATTTCCACTGCTTATACCCGCGATCGCACTCTTTCGGTCATTACTCAAGACTCATGACCATAGGTGATAATAGGGACAAAGATAGATTTGAAAACAGAGCTAGGTTTTGTTTCCTAGCTCACATTTCGTCACTACGGATCGCTACAGTCCATGTCTGACACATGTCCTGACACAGCTTTCTGCACCGATCCGAGCATTCATAAAGAGACTATCTGGCCAATAATGTATTTTTTTCCCAACAACAACAGGGATATGACCTCACTTCTGCTAAAGTCATCCGTTAAATGTTCCATGAGATTCACATCGAGATTTAAATAATATAAATTTAATAAAAAATAAAATAAAATAAAACAAAAATGAAAACTAGAAAATAAATCAAATTTTTTTATTTTTTATTTATTTTATTTTAGATTTATTTTCTATTTTTTATTTTTGATTTATTTATTTTCTTTTCTTTTTTATTAAATTTATATTACTTATTGTATCGTCCTTCTCTCCTTACATGCGTCATCGAGATTTAAGGAAGGCTGGTACTAATAAGACATGATATTCTTCAAAATTTTCAGCAATAATTCTTCCATTATAGCTTTTTTTCACTGCTTTCTCAAGCAAATCGCACCATAGTAATACGTACTGGCATTGCATAACTGGAGGCACACGTAGCTCGGAGCAGATTTTAACATCATAACGGATGAACCGCTTCCAGTAAATGTTTTTCTGATGGAATATTTCATGACCATGATGACAGCTATCTTACTAAAGGTCAATACATAGATATATTTTTTCATTTTCCTAAATAATAATGGCGATTTTTGTGTTAAGAAAAACGACCAGCGGCGTCGAAACTCAAGACTTTATCCATTTTTGCTAATATCATATGTGTATATTAGCTTTTTACAGATTAAATAAGGCCGTAAATTTGAGGGCACTCTCTAGACTGTGATTTAGACCAAAAATTAGCGGTATGATCTAGGAACATTACATTTTGCAAAACTTGATTTGCCGTGTATTGCTTACACAATTTGCCGTGCCTTTGACAGAAAACCGCTTCATAGGAAATATAGGCTTAAAAGTTAGGTTTACTGTTGGAAAGGTCTCTGAATGCACAGAATATTCATAAAAGAATCTCCTTAATCTAGTTTGCTATATTTCTTTATTATAAAAAGTACTAAAAAATTAAACAGTTTTTAAACTCGTGAATATTATAAATGTTTGATGTGTCTCCGTCAGTCACTCTAACTACGTCTATACGACATTCAAACTCCTTAGCTACTGTGATTCAAGTTTTTAGGTTCCCACTGCCCGCTTGTGATTATCGGTTTCCCGGAAATGGTAGCCAAAACACCGTATATTCCTATAGAAAACAATCACATGGCGTTATCTCTGGGGACCCCATGTCTTGGTTCCCACAACGACCTACTGAAACTTGTGAGCGGACTTTACGGGTCTTCTGTGTGAACGCTTTTTGGATTTGTGTGTGATTTTTTTTTTATTTTTGTCAATTTATTTGGATTGTCAATGTGGAACAATTTATTGAAACAAGAAGTAAACTTGACGGGCGCGGAGCCGACCTATCCAACGTTTGGGATAGGTTTTGTACAGAAATCGGCGAACTTCATGATGCCAGTGACATTATTTTTAAACCACAAAATCTGTTCTTCACTAATTTAGGAATAATGAAACTACAATAAGAAATAAAGAAAGTAAAATGGAGCTAATTCCGAACATCAGGTAAATGATATTAATTGGAAAATTTTTCGCAGAATTTTTCCTTCCATTTTCTAATTAATAATGACGCAACACTAAACTACCTCAGAGATATCGCGAATAAATTTAGGGTCACTCTTTTGTAGATTGATAACAAATATTGATTGATGACGATATAGTTTACTATTGTTCTCGTAGAATATGCCATTTTATGAAAAGAAACCAACTTTCAAACACTAACAGTAAAATTCTTAAAGAATAAATCATTAGATGGTCTGTGAGGGTTTTTTAATGGTTCGCCTACCTCAGCTGTTCGAAATAATGATGAAAAATAGGAAAGAAAATTCCGCAGCCCGGGATCGAACCAGGAACCTTTGGCTCGGACCGCCAACGCGCTAACCAATTGCGCAACTGCGGCCATGAAAGCATTTCGCTATTTACATGACCTTAGGGCTTGGTTAGAGCAGTTACCTAATTCGCCGGCTGGGACTAACTTTCCTAAGGCGAAATTCTTAAAGAATAAATCATTAGATGGTCTGTGAGGGTTTTTTAATGGTTCGCCTACCTCAGCTGTTCGAAATAATGATGAAAAATTAGGTAACTGCGAATTAGGTAAAATTCTTTCCTATTTTTCATCAGTAAAATTCTGTAATTTATAATGTAACTTGACATTTAATTTACTAAAATTATTTAGTAGATCAACAGTATGATATCGTATCTGATTAATATACAAAATTAAACATTAGACGATCAACCACGGTTAATTGGGAATTAACTTTGTCAATAGATTAAGACTAATTAAACGATGTTCTGCAATAGGAATTTAAATTAGGTCTCTTTCTTCAACAAGGAAAAAAAAACCTAGGGATGAGATGACGTTGCATAAAGAGAATGGGAATAATAATAAAGAGATATTGTAACGTACCCATAATATACAGGGTAATGGGGAAAAACGCGAAAAATTGCTCCAGTAGATGGCGCCAGTGCACCGAGCACCCTATTCCTAGGGCAAAATCATGGCAGCGATAGCAGCTTATCTAACAGTAAACAAACTAAAATTTGAACTTTCAAGGCGTGAAATTTCAACAAGGGGTGTTAATTTGATTGAGAGGTGTTGTTTGATATTTGAGCTAAGGCCTAGCGTTCACACAATCCTGACTGTTTTCCGTTCTGTTTTCCGGGCTCGATGATTTTTTATTATTATTATACAGTATTTCTACAATCCACACACTCATTTTGCACATGGTACTTTGGTATTCTTTTCTGTTTCTGTTTAGATTAGAAAGTTACAATAGCAACAACAATTTCAAAACAATCCTAACTCTTCCTGAACCTATTATTCCCACATGGTCTTTGACTGGGTTCAAAACAGCTTCTAATGAACACATGGCACATCTAAAAACATTAACGTACAGTAATGTAGTACATTACATGCAATTTAGAATAGGGGTAGACAATCAACATAGTAATGACATTAAAGCTATTGAAAAAGGAAAACAACTTTAGTGGCATAGTTGCAGCAGCTATGAAAAAAAAAGTAAGAAAATTTAATTTATCAGATAATCATGTTGAATTATGCATGTTAAAAACTTTGAAATCACGAATATTTGCTCTCCAGGTTGCTTACAACTTTAAGTTGCGGCTGGATAAGGAAGGAAACATCATTAATTTTTTATCCACTCGTTGAATTTTTTAGCTACTCTCCATTTTAAAGCTAGTCCTTTATCCTTCGGAAATTTATGTCCTCCAGTTCTGTTTTTACATAATGGGACACAACAGTACCGTGTCATCGTAGAAATATAGAACGTATGAACCTGAGTAGAGTGCTTGTTACTATGACGCCGCCCTGGTGAGCTGGGTCAGAAACGCTCCGCGTTTTCCACCATTACAAAAAGTTTACCTCATACATAATGTAGAGGAAATTACAACTCCAAATTGTATTAACCTTTGAATAAATTGCATGGACGGTAAATCCTGGACATCCTGTATATTTACAAATAGTAATTTAACTAATAAGAAAAGCAACTGGGGAAAATATAGAGTAAACCCTTGTAATTATTTCAATCAATCTTCGTTAAACTATAGATCGGAATGGATCCCTTGTTGTTGTCTTCGAAAATAAAATACTTTCTTCAAGAAATAGTACCACAAACAAGGAAAGAAAGTTAGAGAAACAAGTGAATTTAAAGGTGAGATAAACATCAGGATCAGTGAGAGGTAAACATCTATTAACCCGTTCATCGTCGCAATAACATCGGCGCTTCATTAACCTGAGTTTAGCTTGTATTTTTTCTCATTTGGCTAGAAAAACACAAATCTTCATTACGTATTTTTTGCCCTTATTTATTTAACGCGCTTTATTTAAAAGATATTCTACTTAAAGGGTTTAGGCGTTTTCTTTTCTTATTCTCCCCCTAAGGAAAAGCTTTAATGAGCAACATGATCGATGCAGCTTTTTATTGAAAAAATCAATTAATTTCAATTTCTTGTATCTCTTGTAAGCTGGTGAGTTAATTGAAGAAGATGAGTGAATTAAATTTCTAACACAAACCACTACACAAGGAACTCGACAGTTGTCATTAATTTCAATTCGAATTCACTCAAAATCGAAATAAGAAGCTTAGGTCACGATTGTTACTGTTTGGAAGCTTAGGTCTCGTCTCCTCGAGACTAAAATCAATAAAGAGACGATTTGTTTCGATTAGCCTACTTCCAACTCGACATTTCAATGCGTGTTTACCTTCAGTGAGATATACTGGCACTTGTGCGTGCTCGTTTATTATTAGTCGAGAAAGGTCAGTACTCCCGCCCCTACCTTTCCCTCTTTTCAGACGGTTCTATGTTGTAGCCTAGGTATCAGCACAAGGAAAACAAAACTTTTCTATAAAGAACTTAGGAATTTTCTTTCAGTTCTTTCTTTTTCTTTTATTTGGGTTTTGTTTTCGTTTCACCTGAGCATAGAACAAAAATTTTTTATGCTCGGACAGGAAATAGGAGTTAATTATATTGAACGATCAACAGATCTAATTTCACGGGAAGAGGTGGAGATAAACGGTCTTTAATTCATTATTAATTATTCGGAAAATGTATTAAATTTCAAGGCATATTGTAGATTAATGACATTTGGTCTCCACAACGCTAAACATTTAATGACATTTCACGAAATTTTGTTTATAACTCAATTGCTGCATTAAAACTATATCATTCTAATCCTCTGAAACAACAATTTTGTTTTACTTTTTAGCAGGGAGATCCTCAATTCAAAAATGACTTAACAGATTCAGAGGGTTAGTTTTACATTCAAAAATGACTGAACACTTTAGTTTTACACTACAGAGGGTTAGTTTTACATTCAAAAATGACTGAACACTTTAGTTTTACACTACAGAGGGTTGAGTACGTTACAACTAAACGATTTACATATGCAAATTCTCTAGCCACGTGGTTATAAAGGGGGCATCGCTTCATCATTCTTAAACGTTGACAAACGCTAGCTGCGAGAATGCCGCCAAAAATCGACAGATATTGAGAAGGATATATAATTGCACTTTCCGACGCGAAGTGGTCCTAACCTTCTTTTTTCATCACGAATGCACATAATATATATTTTCACTCTTCAGTCTTGATGAAAACAAGTTAATGTTCTTTAATAAAAGATAATAGATTGGTAAGATAGATTAAAATTTAATTTGGCATAAATCGCATACTGATAACTATTTCTGAATTATTCTATTTGAAACCTCGAAAAATGAATTACACAATAACTTGAAGATAATAAAATTGAAATTTCCGCTTTAAAATTGAAACTATATTTGTTGACATCTTTCATTTCTTTTACAGGTTCTGGTATATTCATTTCTCCGAAGGGCCTTCTAGAAAGAACGGGTTCTGTTGGGGCAAGTTTAATAGTTTGGGGGGGATGTGGAGTTCTATCCATGTTAGGTAAGTCAACTTTTTGATATTTGAAAGTTTTCTATTTACTTTAATCTTTATCTATTTATTTCCAAACATTATTATTATTAACAAATTTAACTCGTGAAATTTAACGCGATTACACAAAAGTTGTGGAGCATGAAAACAGGTTACAGCATATGTTCATTAGCTCTAGAAAGAATTAATGTGCATTGATTTATTCATGAAAAGCATCTTTGATCATTTGCTTTAAGATGGCCATACATCGTGTTAAATAGCTTTATCTGGTAGAAAGCGAATAAGCATTATTTCTTAGTATTCAGTAACAAATGTTTCTCTAAAGCGGTATTGTTAGCACATTAAAAATTCGTTAAAATGATGAATCAAAGTGAATGCACTCAATGAAATATTTAAATATTATGAAGTACTAGCTGAAGCACCCGGCGTTGCTCGGAGAAAAATGTAGTTTTTCATATGTATGTATATAGAAAATAAAAGATACACCGTATTCCTGCGTGAAAGACTTGCAGTCATTCTTGATGCTGCTTCACGTAACAATCGCAAGAGTCCTCATTAAACAAAGCAAACAACGACGTCACTATTTTTAACGTTGGTAAAAATCCCATTCAACTCCAGGTAAATTGAACTATAAAAAACGACAATGAAAAGGAAGAAAGAAAAAATAAAATCCTTTCTTAGCGAGCACCTAGAAGCCAAAAGAAATATACTTGCTAAATTTCAAGTTTGTAGGCTTCATAGTTCTGGAGATTTCGTGATGATTGAATGAATGAAGGAGTGTATACATTTTTCGCTCTCTTTTATACTGGCTCCTTCAAAAGGTATAACCCAAATTTCATACGCAAGTCGATGTATGAAGGTGAACAGATTCTGTTAATAAATGAGGGGTCGGAACTCAACCATTGTCAAGTTAATGGGGGAGCAAATGACAAGTGATAAAGCATGCAAATGATGGCACAACACAAACAGGTTGCAGTTCTTTGGCAAGTATTTCTTTTTTTGGGGCACATGATTGTTTGTTTATTTTGTTTTGTTTGGTATTAACGTCCTTTTCAACTGCTATGGTCATTTCAGGACGGCGTTATAGGGGCCACAAATTTTGCCTCGCAAGGGTTCTTTAACGTGCAGCCGGCAAACGACTACACGGGACCAACGGCTTTACTTTCCTTTCGAAGAAATGCGTGATCTCAGGATTTCCCCATGAAAAATCCTCGTCGTCCTCGGCCGGGGTCGAACCCGCGTCTTCGGGCATCAGAGGCGATCACGCAACTACTGAGCCACCGAGGCCTATTTGGGGCACATGAAATCAGTTGTGTACCGAACACCTGTGACAAGCAGTGAAGATCTGGCAGCTCGCATCTCAGTTGTTTCAGACGACATCAGAGAAATGCCCGGAATCTTTTGGCCGCAAAAGGGAGTTTTATGGACTGAAATTTTTTCCTCAAAATGGTAATTTGAATTTGTGGGACAGGAAAAAGTCACACGGGGTCTTATCTTGCGAATACGGTTCTTGTCGATGACGCTTTTTTTTTTGGTTTGTGGTCAAAATCAAAAACGTTGACGACTCATTATCGTAGCGCAAAATACGAGAATTGTTCCTTTACAAATCTGGCCCTTTCCAATGCTTCAGAACAAAAAATTTCGTTGACAACTCTAATTTTCAGGTAAATTCTTTGTTCGAAATTTTTATACATTTCAAAGAACGCAGAGCATTCCTTTGGTCGATAAATAAAACTAACAGCTGTATACAAATTAGTAACAGATCGCGCTAAATTTCTACGTGATAATTACGGCCGTTTTGCAGAAAAATTTATATTTATATTCTGTACATTTCATACGCGTGCTTTTTAAATGAAAAAAGATTCCGGTATTTATTTGACCGAATGAATGATGAAATCAAATATTACCGATTTAAATATGTGATGTTATAAGTGATAACATGAATGCAAAATATTAAATAGATCATCTCCCGCACGAAAATATTAAATGGAAAATACGAAAATACGAAAATATTAATAAGTGAGAAACGGAAATTTTTAATAAATACAACTGTTAATTTAATAAGTATTTATGAAACATTCATGTAATACTATTTTCATGCTCTTATAAAAAATTTCAATTACCACAATTACAAAGGCATTCACAAAGCAGCTAAATGATATGCGGGCAATTTCGTGACAGTTTACAAAAGACAATCGAATTGCACTCTGAATTATGAATAATCAGCAAATGACTGTTGCATTTGAACTTCAAACACGGAGAGCGTATGGGTCATTTGGTGATTACGTGTCGTCCCAAATAAATGCCTCGTTTCACAGTCAATTAGAGTGGAAACATACTAGTCGGGTGAACAGTTTTCTTTTAGGCTATACTATTATTTAATACAGTATAAAGTGGACTAAATTAACTTATTTAAATAAGACAAACGGAAAAAATTATATCATTTGATATAGTTACGAATAGTTACTCGTATTAAGCATGTCTACTGTTTATTAGAATGTTATTTTTATAAAAATTTCAAATAATATTATGTATGAATAAACTTGCGAGAGCTTTTCAAAAAGTAAAGAGGAGATTTTCTTGGTAAAGTGAACTTAATATAAAGATATATGGTTTTTCCCAGCATTTCTCCTATTCTGTAAACACATGAATTAACCAATTTTAGAGCGTTCTGATGTTTTCGTTGTGCCCTATCAAAAATTGC
Source organism: Rhysida immarginata (assembly GCA_023313115.1). NCBI lineage: Eukaryota > Metazoa > Arthropoda > Chilopoda > Scolopendromorpha > Scolopendridae > Rhysida > Rhysida immarginata. The sequence goes on along the minus strand of JAHWFO010030762.1, from coordinate 468,059 downwards.
ATCGTTATAATATTTTTATTCAAATAGGATTCATTGAATTGAATTTTTATCGTAAGAAATATTCTAAGATAAAGTACAAAATGAATTATTAATAATGTAGCAAATTTATTTACAATAAAAAAGTGTCTTCGTGAATTACCATATTGCAACAGGGGAGCGTCCCGTAAATTGGCTAGTGGTCTTCCGCTCCCTCGATATTTTTTAATTTCCCCAAATAAGGTAATTTTCTTTCTAATTTTTTCTTTTGCTTGGAAAAATAATAGATTTAGCTCCTTGTAAAAGATATTTATGGGCATGTTCCTGTTAAAAAGGAAATCAGGAGTGGTATTTCACAAAGGCTTTCATGACTCTACATGTATTTCTTCCTGAATTGGACACCGAGGATGGATTGCAATTATGATATTAATCATGACTATTATCGTCTGTGAACGTCATTTAGTAACTTATGACTTTCAATAGACCATTTTATATAAAAACAGTTACAGTAGCTGTTATGTAGATGTTGATTCACGTTTATGACCAGAGTTTACATAGTGGATCTTTCGGTGGCGCAAGCTCGGATACGCGACCTTTCATCCTCTAAAGAAGGCAAAGAAGACGTTTATCTGTCATTAAAATATTACGTACAATCATGCTGCCGAAAATGGAACTTTGGAATGAAGGGTAAAACCTTTTTCCGATATTCTTCTGATTGCTTCATAAAACGTTGTAAATCCCACGGGTTTCTGTTTCAGGAAACGGTAACCGAAAGGCACTGCCGGGAGTAAAATCCACGACTACACATATGGAAGGGAACTAGAGAGCAGTATTGAGGTAGTATGGAAAGTCATGTCTCTGGTAATAACGGAAAACCCAGCAGTACACAGGGCAATTACATCACATACATCTAACGCAGTGCTTACTAATCGCAAAATCCCTTGCAGGCAAGGTAAAGCGAGCCCACGCGCCACATAACCGCCGATTTTTGGATCTTGACGATCGTCCTTCCACTGGTTCTTGCGTCTGAGAGGACTTCGGAACATCACCAAACGCCGAATTCCAATAAATCCTTCCTTGATGATGAAAACGCCATCGGTGAGAATACCCAATTCCGGAGCTCAAATTCTCAGTAGAGGCATTCACTGCTCTTAATGTCCGTGATGCGATTGCAGCCGTAATGCAATGCCTTTTAGAGGAAAAAGAATTTGGGTAAATATTTCCCACTAAAAAAATTTTAAATTCATTTTCCGTGTGTCTTTATGGAATTTTGTTTGCATGATTCAGTTTGAGACGTCATCGTTTGAGTTACCAATAGGTTTTGTTCATTAATGTGGTAATTGCGATTAAGCGCGAGGAAATCATAACAACAATTGCAAATGAAATGATGTCTTAAAACATACATTTATGGAATGCAGGTCCAATGTTTTTTGTCACTCGACTTAAATTTGGCTTAGGCCGCAACATTAGAAAAGTCCGAAAGCATAAGAAAGGTAGGTTAATTTGTGTTACCTGCACAATCGCGCGAGTACTGTCACGCGATGAAGGGAACTGAAATTATTTTTGCAAAATTAAGAAGCGTGTTTTTCCATCTCGTTATTTTCTAATGGAGAAAAATGCCGGCTCGGTGGCCGAGAACGCTAAACTTGTCCCTCTCGAAACTTGCGAGTCGCGGGTTCGAATCCCGCTGAGGGCATGGATATTTGTGTTTTATCTCTTTACTAACAAGCTTGGAGGAACAAGCAAAGCCTCTGTAGGCTGATCCCCTGCTAGGCTAAATTTGAAATATTTCGATGGCTATTTAACATCTTTGACACCGAAAAGGTAAAAGAGGAACAAAGAATCCAGAAAAATTCCACTGCGATTGGGTATACCAATGCCGCGAAAGATTTTCAAAAGAAATTATGGTTGTTGCATCCTATTGTCACAAGTACACGATAGATATAAAAAGGACTAATGATATTACCAAAATCAATTGGCCAACTTTTTTTACTAAACGGAAATTCCAGCCCTTTCTGATGGCGATGCAAATCGTGTATGAATCTAACAAGACAAATCGTCCAATCAAACGTCTAAAGTTGCCATTGTCGAATGGAAGGAGAAAAGTTCTTGCTCTATCGTTTACCGGCATGCAGTATATTCCTCATGGATTTGTGTCATTAGGCTCTTAAACCGGGCCATTGAAAAACATTTGTTCCAGGATTATTGCTGGCTGGTCTATGAAAAGCTACAAAGGATAGTTAGTCTACGATTGATGCTAATGCTCTGAAATGTAGCCTTCTGCATTGAAAATTGCAATGTTACGCGTTCTTTTAAGAATCAGAGCATTGAATGTCACCGATCCTGCAGAAAGGGGTTTTTATAATATTACAGCACTGCAAAAATTATCTATAATCACGCAACCAATCAACTGTACAGTATAGCTGTAAAAAGTTTTCAATCGTCAAATGAATTATAGATTTTTTTGCAATTTCTCTCCGGCGTGATTTGTAACATGTACAATGTGATACCTAACCTACTTATTACTTGATCAGTCCTTTTACTCTTTGAACAGTTCTCGGTGATAGTTCAAATGCAAGCAGTTGTTTAGCCCGTATTAAGACTAAGTTAATACGCACTTCCTGTCATTTAAATAGATTTAATTGAAATTAAATTAACCATTTAAATTCATTTTCACATGCCTAAATCAGTAAAACAAATTGATTTTATTCAATTCCACGATGCTATCTTCACAATCTCATCAATTACAGTAATGAAATCCCAAAGAATAAAATATTTAAAATATAAACTAATTTAAACATGGGACAGTGTTCGTAAATTCGTTTAATTTATTCCAGATGAGTCCTAATATTTTATTCCATTAAACGCATCCTAAGCTTACTTTATCAGGCAGCTTGTGTAGCTCGTACTCTTCGTAGATGAATTCTCCATTTAATAGAGGAATGTTATGATTCAACCGTTGTACCATCTTTCTATTTACGAACACACCCATGGCTTATAGCATGGCTTTAACACAATTCCTCACAGGTGGAGGGTAATTAATATTTTTGATCACTCCTTTTCCTCCCGATTTCCCCTTCTCCCGATCTTACCTTCCAGGTGCTTTGGCGTATGCAGAATTGGGGACGATGATAGTGAAGAGCGGCGCCGAGTACTCTTACTTCCTGGAGGCATTCGGCTCACTTCCGGCCTTTCTCTTCGCGTGGGTGTGCACTCTAGTACTGAAACCCTCTCTCGTTGCTATCATTTCCTTGAGTTTTGCCGAATATGTGGTTCAGGGACTAACATACACTTGTGACTCAACGGAGCTATCCATCAAACTCATCGGTGCCTTAACTATTTGTAAGTATTTATGGGTGACGGGGCAAAAACGAACGCATGTGCGCATGCTCGACACAACTTCCTTCCTATCCTCCCTCGCACTACCACCAAATGAATTAACCCATTCCATTGCACGTAGCACACATTTGGTGGTACATCCAATATACCTCTTCCGTCATATGCTTCTTTGCCGGCATTTTCGGTGTGTTTATTTTCTCACACTTATTATTCTTCCAGTAATGCTGTTTGATGAGAAAGCAAATTTAGTCATTTAGCTCTCAGTTGTATTCTTTTCCTCAGTTCTAGAAGGATTTTGCAACACCTAATGGCCATATTTCGCGACCATTGGGTGTTAAAATTAAAAATAAAATTAATAAAAATAGTTAAAATTACATATTTTATACTTTAATGAAACTTAGGCTTTTTCCAATAATCTCAAACGCATTTTAAAAAGAAATACGTGACATTAAACCCCTTTTAGGGATTGAGTGACAGACTGAGGAAAATAAAATTAAAAATAAGACACTGTTTCCTTTTGAAAAAGAAAAGTTGCGGTGCGGGATTTCCTGTATAAGAAGGAAAAACCTTTACCACAAAAGAGCATCCGATATATGAATTACATATTTAATATCTCGGATGTTCTTTTGTGGTGAGAGGTTTTTCTTTCACATACTGTGTCCTATGTGTACATCGCTTCTCATGAATTTATGGCTGTCTATAATATATATAAATATTATAAAAAAGCAATCACTTATTGCGCGTTTGCAATAATAAAGAAATGCGTACACACAAAGATCAAGACAAAATGTTTTTAATCTTCTGTTTTAATCCTCATTTTCTTACAGAGATTGTAGGAATTTATCGCTATTAACCCATAAACGGAAATCAAATCTTAACTGACATTTGAAACTCTGTTAATATAATAATTGTAAAATTACGGAATTGATGATGCATGAATGCTTGGATCAGTGTGTGTTGTTGCCTTGTCGTTTCGTGTATTGTCTACCCTCGATTGCCCTTCTTCCCACCGTAGGTGCTCTTTGTTACATAGAACTGGGAACCACGATCCCCCAATCGGGTGGCGATTACATGTACTATCGACAAGGATTCAAGGTCTGGGGCAAAATCCCGAGTGACGTCTTGCCCTATTTGTACATATGGACGACGAACATGTTGCTTCGACCGGCCGGGCTGGCCCTCATAATGCTTACCTTTTCCGAATACCTCCTCACTCCAATACTCCCCTACTGTGTCAACGTCATGTGGGCCAAAAAGCTTATTGCAATGGCAGCTATTTGTAAGTGTTTTTTTAAGTAAACAATAAACTTCTCAGCCAACCTTTGATGACCGTAAGAATCGGGCAATATCATAATCGCTTTGAGAGTAAGTAGATTTTAGAAATATTTCCAGAATTACTATAAACTGTTTAATTAAATTCATGAATATTTGCGTTGCGTTAAGAACATGTATAGCTTGTCATGTCATATTAAAAGTTTCAGAGCATATAAAAGTTTGTTGATAAAAGGATATAGGAAGTATGGCCCTTAACAAATAAATTATCTGAATAAAATTCTATATAAAATGTTAAAAGAATTATTTTGTCCAGTGAATCGAAAACAGATCTTTGGAGGAGTTATTTCAAGCCAAGTCTCCAGATGTAATACGCTACAGATGAAAATAGGAAATAAGTTTTTAAATCCCAGGATAGAACTAAAGACTTTCGGAGAAAGATTCCGACGCTCTAACCAATTAAGCCACTGCCACTGCGGATCTGGAACCACAACACTATACGTATATTCTTTGAACTAGTTAGAGCAGGTGACCCAATCCGCAACTCTTCGTGATTGGGTCATCGGACACCCCACACAAGTAAGTTAAACTGGAACCTGCTTTTCACCGCAATAGCATCCGTAATCTTTCGAGGAAGACTTTCCACCAATTTGCGATACGTGTCGGATGGAATCTTGCTCCATTCATCTTTCAAATTGGAAAACAGCTCAGTGGTGTTCTTTGGTTGCCATGGCCTGGCTCTCACCTGGCGCTCCAGTTCATCTCAAATGTGTTCAATGGGGTTGAGAGCTGGTCAGTCAAGTTTCCCCACACCCACTGCTACCAGATGCTAATAACGCCTGCTGTAGGCAGAGATCATTGTCGGGCATTCATGGTTCCGCGAACTAAAACAAAAGGACCAAGAGCATACCACGAAAAGCAAGACAAGACTATGATGCCACCTCCACCAAATTTCACTGTGGGTACGACACAGTTCTGTAAATGTCGTTCGCCGGGCATTCACTAAACACACATGCCCATCGGTCCGCCACAACTGGTACCGGGATTCATCAGTCCTTAGGTTGGTTAGGATGGTTTTCCTTTATTCGGGAGTCCAGTGGTGGCGTTCCTTGCATCACTGTAACCGACGGTCGCATTGAGGGATGTGATATTTGGCTTGTGAATTGCTGTTTGTCCATTAAAACCAAGTGCGATGATCTTCCGGCAGACGGTACGATCACTTGCATCACTAGACGACGCCGATCGAAAGTTCTGTGCCAACGTTTATAACGTTTAAATTTTTGTTTTTGCTCTGCTCTGCTCAGCTCTTAGCCAATCGAGGATCGTCCGAATCGGGAAAAAAAGTGCCCGCGGGTCGGCAGCAGCCAGCTACGTGTGCCTGCATCATTCCCGCGTCGATTAGGACATAGTCAAAATTTCGATCGAGTCACCCTCGCTGGTGGCTTCAAAACGAACGAGCTTTGTTCAAGAGCAAACGGAAAACTTTTGTTGGCAACTCGGCTCCTATGCCACCTATCTGCATGAAACTTGGACGGTTCACTGGGAGCATGTTTGGCTTCACTACACGTTTCAAGCATCGACGGTCGCGATTTGTCAATTTCGTCGGTTTACTAGGTCTGGGTTGGCATATTATAATCCCCGCTTCTCGCATCCACTTCAAAATAACATCACTCACTGTCGAGCGGGCTATCTAAAATTTGTTAGAATCTCACGGATTGAATGCCCAAACTTGTGAGCGTCAAAGTTTCGAAATCTCACGGATCGAATGCCCAAACTTGTGAGCGTCAATGATCATCCCTCTTTTCGCCGCACTAATTTCGCGTCGTCTGTCGATATTGACTGCAATAGTTACTATGAGTGTATTCTAACCTGTCAAGGTATGACGTGTACGGACTATCCCAAGCGCTTTTGGAGAGGTGTCCGGTGACGAATGGTCAGATAGTGTATATTGTTACATGAAGAGGCAAACATTATTTTCTCTTATAAAAATTGCAAATTCTTTTTTAAAAATACACTTCCTGTGTTTTTATATGTTTTTATAATTACAGGTTTTTCCTTCCTAAATAGGAGGGATTTTTTTGGTAAAATTTCTAAAAACTAAGGAATCCAATCCTGTGATTGATTTGTGGGAAAGTATACGCCAATACCTTTCAGCTTAGGCAGCATTTAGTGTTATTTCAAGTGTACGAAGAATGTATTATATTGCACTGTCAGCTGAGAAAGTTAATCAAGATAGGCCCTCATTGTCGTTCATGCTTATGATACAAATAAGAAATTAGTTATAACAAGACCCAGAAGCGTAAAACGTTTCAGATGTAAAAATTTTAAAGTTAACTTCAAATTTCATTAATTATTCATATTCGACATGTTTTGATCGCATCCATCCTTGAAAATGTTAAAAAAGGAATCGGTTTAGAAAAGTTATCGCCCCTGCTGGCGATCCACAAAAATTTTCACTTGCAAGAGCCATTGAACGAAAAAACTTCGAATAATTAATGCAACTTCGCATCTATTGTTAGAAATGTCAATTGTCTCTTTGCCCAGAAGAACTTTGAATCCTTAACAACTGGAAGTTGAAGTTGAAAACTATGACCTCATCGATCTGCTTAAACTACATCGATAAATGCAAGACTATGTATCTAAACAAGAAACATAAATAAGCAATTACGAACTCACTCGTTTTATATGGCAAGAATTCTGCTCTATGGCATTCCTGCGTGGGCACATTCAGTGTGAAAGAAAGTCTGGTTCTCCTGAAATAATTCAAGAAGGAAGTTAGGTAGCAGAAATACGTGATGCCCAATTAAACAAACCCTGAATATGGTTATAATGGCCAAAAGGAAATTGCATCTTGCAAACCGTAAAAGATAAGACAAATTTCCTTATTAAAGTTGCAAAGCATGAAAATTTGAACATTTCGGAAAAACGTTCATCAAAATCGGATGAAGAGTTAAATATAAAATAAAAAAAAATATCTCATCCTCATCATTATCAATTTACAGCTCTTGGCGTCGAAAGTAATGTAAATATCGATTTTAAAGGGTCCATCAAGCTTCTTACCTATCTTATTGTATTCCACCAGGTAGGTTAAAGAAGGGTGAGTTTAGTGGAAACATGACTTTTGCTCCTCTCGAATAAATATATGAAACGCTACTATTCGATTGTCTTTTTAAAGTTTTTGCATCATTGCGTCTTTTCTATAAATGTGATTGCTGTGTTCAAATATGTCAGTATGATGACAGCTTTAGGCGTTCTTAACACAGTGTGCAATAAAAAATTTCAAAGTTTTACAGTAGAATCCAAAAATTTAGATAGGAACATGCGCTCTGTCAATTACTATGAATTATAAATTCTCTTAAAATTTTATTTGCTTCATATTGAAAAAAATTAAAGCTTTTATTTAGTGGTGCTTATGAAATCGAATTTTTCTCTAGCCTTGGGATGAAATTTTGAAAACAAATAATTAAATAACTCACAAATCCGAGAGCCGTGCTTTATTTTTTTTCATGATACTGATATTAGAAAACAAGATGGAAACAATGTTTTATTGAAATGAATTCTTTCCATCCATTATACCCATCTTATCATCTTCACAAGAAGAACCATAAATATGATTTTGCCAATTTTCCAGTCGCTTGTGTTTGTTTCTGTTCAACGTTATCTACCACGTCTTTTTTCGATTCCGTCTACAACGTTCCTCTTTTATGCGTTAGTAAATATTATCTTTAATAATAAGAGAGTATTTCTCTTGAAACGAATCCATTAGTCACCACTTTAATAGATCGTGGAGGACTTAATGAAATAAATGGGCGATTGCATTGAAGAGATTGGTTGGTATTTCTCTCAGCTTTAACTTATTAAGAGACGTCACTTAGATTGTGTTAACATGAAACATTCCATGCTTTTTGAAAACCATTAAAAGTCCAGAATTCCTTGGCAATTACGAGATTAGTTAACAAAATAAGAATGGATGCTGTATCGCATCTATATTTATAAAATGCCAGCACTTAAGTGCAAAATAAGTTATTAATATCGTTTAAAAGCATTCAGAAAAGTAAAAAGCAATCTGTCATATAGGTTAAATCGTTTCGAGACTATTGACTGTAAAGCTCTCTCTTTCTAGATGAATTTTAACAATATTCTTGACAAAGCCTTTCTTCACTCAAGCATTTTTTTAAGTTGCAAGTATACGAAGTTTCAAAAACAAACTCCGTAAGTGATAAATATATTAAAAACCACGATTCTATTGCTGTTGACACCCAATATAGCAATAAATCCGGTACTTAACGCTGTAGCATCCCGTCATTAAAAAATCCATAACTTCAAAGGAATAACTTACTTCTCTGATAAACATCATTTTTTTCGATCAAATTCAAACTTAATTAAAAGAAAAAAACTATTATAGCGTTATTCAACGTAATGAATCCCAGTTAATATATACAGGGTGTTTCTGAGTGGTCTCTACAAACTTTCAGTATTCTGTTTCAGGTACCTAATTAAGCGGAAAATGTCATATGAAAACGATTCTTTCTAGAGTTATAACGGTTTGAAGGTGTCCTGTAGTAGTAGAAAAATTACAACAATTCAAAGAACCTGACATGAATCCATTGGACTTCTTCTTCTGGGAATATTTGAAAACGTTGTTTATTCTGTTACAACTCTCCGTCAGCAAATCCTGGATGGCTGCAATAGCATCCACCATACGTCTGGTATTTTCCAACGGGTTCGCCATGCGGCGACGTACGCAGGGTTCTTTGGAATCTAACGGAGGCCATTTTGAACATTTGCCATAGCAAGAATATTGTCTTGTAATGTCGTAGAAATAAATCACTCACACAATTTGCAACTCCTGTACGGTTTAACGTTACTTTCGTCTACTGCAGGACACCTATAAATCTAGAAGCATTTTCGACCCCATGTTCATAGACATTTTCTGTTTGTTTTGGTCCCTGGAACATATCCTGAAAGTTTGTACACACCATTCAGAAACATCCATCCTGTAGGAGGGGCCTTCATAAAATTCCAAGAATCACATCCTAGAAATATGAATATTGGGAAAACTGCAGGATTAAAAACCGCGTTTTTTTTTATCTCGGGTATAATAGCGCGTTTTGTCACTAGAGGGACCAAAGCAAATGGCGGCAAGTATTGACAAAATTGAAGTACGTGCCGTAATCAGATTCTTGTTTTTAAAAGGGAAAACTCCAAAGAAATTCACTCCAAGCTGGTAACCTGGCGAAAATGCCCCATCAGAGAGGGCAAAACTGCTTTCAGTGTGGCCAAACAAGACTTCAGGATGAACCACGATCCGGACGACCATCACTGACCGAGGAATCGACCATCGCAAATTGACACTCTGGTACTCGAAGGTCGTCGAATCACCGTCAGTGCCATCGCCGACAAAGTCCACATTAGTTCGGGTTCGTATCTAACATCCTTGACGACGTTCTTTACATGACATAGGTCGCAGCACATTGGGTTCCCAGATTGCTAACCCCAATTCAAAAAGAGGTGCGAAAGCAATCATCGACCGACATATTACAGCTTTTGCATGCGGACCCAGAGGACTTTTTTGACAGACTCGTCACGGAAGATGAATGCTGAGTGCACCATTACGATCCCAAAACTAAAGAACAAAGCAATGGAAACAAGGGTGATCTCGGCCCCCAAAAAGGCGGAGATGTTCATGTAGAAAAATGATGCTGAGCAGCGTTGCCAAACGTGTAATAATTACTAGCAATATTAGCCGGCTCCGCCCGGGCGGAAAAGATGCATTGAGAAATTTTTTTAACGATTGTTTGTTTTGTTATAAATTGAACTATGATTAACAAAGTATGAACGAAAATGCAAAAAATGAGAAACAGTCTAGAAAGCTTTCTCCAAACCTTTCAAAATCATTTTAAACTAAAAATGATAATTTTTGAACTATGAACTGAGAACAAAAGAAAATTAAATTATATGTACAACAGTAAATAATGAAAAAAAAAATGAAAAGATAAATGAATCAGCTACACAGACAAGCTGGGCATGGATTGTCAAGTAGTTGTGCATTCAAGTCCATTTCGGTAAACAACGTTGTATGTCTTCCCCTGTGGCGCAAAAACATGTAGATTTTGACAGCTGGACACGCGGGAGCAAGCGACGTATAACCACGATCTTTCAATTTAACCGTGGTATAACTGACCGTGAGAGAAGCAAGCTTCCTAAAATATAGACCCGCGACCTTGAAAGTCTGGATGAATTGAATAAAATGAAACATTCTTCGTCTGGCATTGCCGTCTAGTGACATCCTTTGAAAACAAAAATCTAGCTGATATGTCATCGGGCATTGCCAACGCCTCCTAAAGATAATTAAAGCTTATTATTGGTAGAAATGCGATTAAACATGTCTTCGGATGATGATATAACAACGTATGACGTTTTCGCGCTCAGGCCTTATCTATAGGAGGCGTTGTCATTGCTCGGGTTGTTTGTTCCAATGACGTATATTAAAGGTAGATTCCCAATCCTATTGTTAACATCGCCACCAAAATGAAGCCAATTGAAGCCATGGCAGTTCTGGGCAGGAGTGAGCCGTGGAGTAGTTAGCTGTGTGGCTTCTTTGTTTTTGACGATTTTGGGCCCGAGGAATAAGTAATTCAAAACCATTCCTCAAAGTTTCCGCGTACAACCGTACAAATAGACACAAAAAGGATCAGGAATCACTTTCCACAACCATAAATCGAAAATACTTACCGAAAGATGATCGAAACGAAATTGAAATTGAAACCATGACTGAAAAATTGTTTATAAAACATTATAAAATACTTCAAATACAAAGTTAACGAAGAGATAAACTTATCATTCCATGATCGGAGTGTGAAAGAATTATTAGTCAGCTACCCTCATGTTTTGCCATGTGTTTTGCTCACTTTCGGACCTTCCCACTTCAAATATGCTGGCAGGTTTCTGGGTCTATCTTTAATATACGTCATTGGTTTGTATGAAAAAATTTTGCATTATTGATGCTAAAATTTAAGCTTTGGTCTCTTTAATTATTATAAAGTAATTTTGCATCTATAAACGAAATTAGTTAATAAAATAATATTAATATGTCAAATTAAAGTAACAATAGTATATAACTAAATTTTAGCACGGTCTTTTAATCCCCTGGTCTGTGCACACGCGCAAATTCTGTTGTTGTAGTCAACAATTGGATTGCTGTATTCATGGAAGAAGCGATTTCAGTCCCCTCTATTGCATGAATTTGTCTACTTCTCAAACTTAACAATGTAGTTTAACGCTCGTACAACTAAGTGCGCTAGAGCTCCTGTAAGTAAAACGAGTAATGACACGCCGCCATTTTGGGTGTATATGGCAGCCATGTATAATGTTATCCTATGGGAAAAACTGCAAATTTGATTGAATTTTTGCAATTACGAGGGAAAATAATTCTATTTCTAAAGATGAATGGAAATTCTTTACCAAATGAAAATTGTTAAAAAATAATTTATTTAAGTATGAGATGGATTTCCTCCGAAAAATTCCATGAGAAAAACTGCTCTTTTTTGAACATCACTTTTCTCAGCTATATAATCAATAATTCTATACAAATGCTTAGGCTGTATTTTTTTTTTAATTTTTGAACGCAATAGCTATAACAAATTGTTAAATTTGCACTTCTGTTAAATATTTTCTTCTTATTCGATTTTGGCTATCTAGAGAGCACGTGAATTAACACTGTGTTAATTGAAATTTGAAGGGGGAGAATCTGTATATACCTGATTAAATTTGAAACTGGAATTGTTAGTTCTAGAGTATGGATGAAAATGATGAAAGGATGGTAATGAAAAGGGACAAACAAAAACATCCATATCCTCGGCTGGATTCGAACCCGCGTCTCGTTGGTTTCGACCTGCGCCTTAACGCTCTTAGCCACCAAGCTGGCTTCTTAAATACTTTATTACAAATTTATTTTAAAAATTCAATTCAACTAAAATTTAGAACTTGTAAAGTGATAAAGGAAGTGAGAAATCTGATATTTTTAATATCACAATTTTTACCGTTTTAACATCATAAATATTCATTCTTTACGACGTTCGTGAATACTTATAAATACTGAGAGCATCCATTTTGTGGGTTGTCACGTGATTTGATAAATGACTCTAATTGGCTGAATTCGCTTTCCATAGGAATGAATGGAGTGTCATTACTCGTTTTACTTACAGGGACTCTAAGTGCGCCGTCTGGCCTCGCCATCCAGTGACATACTTTAGAAACAAAAAGTCTATTTCACTTTTCGATAAGATAGTATCGCCATCTAGTGACATCCTTTGAAAACAATTCAACTTTTCGAAAAATAAGAATAACTTAAAAAATTGATATAAACACGGTATAAAAAGTAATGTACTGAAAGGACAATGACACTAACTACGTACATGGAAAATTTCGTGGAGATTCCTTGAGTATTTTTTGAGTTATGAAAGGACAAACGTTCCAACGGACTCTGATTTATAATATATATATGGATATATGGATTACATTTGCGCATTGTTTAGCTTGTATTATAACAATACAACAATAAATATTCCCATCTAAAATCCGGTAAGTTGGCAACCCTAATGCTGAGTGTTTTTGGGAGTCCAAAGGGTTATCCTTACCGATTATGCTAGAAAAAGTACAACAATAAGGGGGAACTATTATGCTTCCTGAAGAAATTGCGGGAGGCCATTAAAAAGAAACGTCGCGGAAAGTTGAGCAAGGGCGTGCTCCTCCTCCACGACAATGCGCCCGCTTATTCAGCACATGACACTGAAAGTTGCAGTCGATCTAGGATTCGAAATTTTACTGCATCCCGCCTATTCACCTGACCTGGACCCAGTGATTATTTCTACCACAAGAAAGGCGTTTCCAAGACGACGACGAGGCTATTTCTGAGGTGGAAAGCTTCTTAAACAGCCAAAATGAGGCCTCCTACAAAGATGGCCTCCTACAGCTTATCCTTCGCTTGGAAAAATGTATGAATTTATCTAGTGAATTGTAGAGAAGGATTAAACTTTCCACCATAACTTGTGTGTGTGGTTATTTTTCTTGGGTATGATTCCTAGAATTTTATGCAGGTCCCTCGTATACTGTTTATTCGTGTGTAAATTTGAACAAGAAACTTTTTGTTCTAGAAAAATAAAAATAAATTCTCATAAAATATGATCACAGAAAACGAAAAGATGTCTGTAATGAAAGTTCATGAACCTGGAAACACTATAAATTCGAGAGATGGATTCTCTGATTACATTTGGGATGATTTAATCCATGTATAAAAGATACGCTATATTTTCTTCTTATTCGAAGAATACTAATATATTTTCTAATTATACAAGAAATAAAAAATATAAAAAAAACTTTTTAAACATCCGATTTTTCTTTATAAGATGCACTAAAAAGTAAAAAATAATTTTTGATGCCCCTTATTTAAATAGAAATTCATAAAATGAAAATAAGAGTATGGAAGAGCCTTATCCTATTACGTAGTATTTTCATTTTAAAATTGAAAATTTATTATTACACACGCTTTTACCTTAACAGCGGGAATTTGGTGAAAAATTGATTACGAGAATGAAACAGAAGTTGTGAGTTACGTAAAAGTGTATAAAAACAAATGTTAATTATCATTTTTGATTTAAATTTGGATTATGAATATATCTTAATTTATAAATATTGAGAAAAATTATTCGATTCATATTCAATAATTTATTACTCAGATGAGTATGACACATATCAGTCTGGTGTCAAATATCATATGTGTAGGATTTTTATAGGACTTTGAAATGAAATTTTGAATTTTTCTGCCATAAATTAAATTATATTTTCTTGGAAATCGTTATGCGGCCACTCATCGAGACTGTCTTTGTCAACACATTCAAATCTAAACTTTCATTGAATTTATTAACGTAAGCATTCCATTTGTATTCTTCACGTTACAATTCCACAGCCGCTTTCTCTATTTAGAAAAATCTGATAAAGCATTGCTGAGATCGAGTTTAAATTTAAATCGGCTTAAGTCCCACGGCTTCTCTAATGGAAAACTCCCAAGGAGAATAAATTAGAATTTCGAATTATGCATTAAGTTCACATGAAAGTAGGAACTTATAGAGACTTGTGAAATCCATCTAAGGATTAATCTTAAAAGGAAATTAATACTAAGCTATGCCCTTTCTTATAATGCTGACGCCAAAATTGCGGGCAATTCCAAAATTATGGGAGCTCAATGAATATATCGGTATATCTTGTTTTATTATATTTTACGCTGGGGGACAAATTCAATAGCAGAATATTACGGAGTGATTTGATGCATGCTACTTCAGTTTTTATATTTAAAGACACATAGTGACTTGAGATAATCAAACCAAAGATAAGTTCAGTGAAAAGCAAATAAGACGATGTCAATGAACAGCAAAGTGTGTGGTCGTTCAAGAAAGTTAAAAATATCTCGCATCCTTGTTGGCTTCTGTGCCGCAATCCGACAGATTTTTCGACCAAATGAACTCAACCGTATAACGATGGCTTCGGAGTCAGCTAGTCAAATTCTAGGACAGCAGCATCAGAAATGCATGGAACTGTGGGACAATTGCCGGAACCTACAATAAATTCTCTTTAAATATATCCTCGCAAAACGCTTTTTACGTGTCTTTAATTGGCGAAGGTATATATCAAAATTCTTAGTATTTCGAAAACTTTTGTGGGTTTCCCAAGCGCAAACGCTAAGCAAATATTTATATTTAATAGCAATTCTTCAATCGATAATTTTGAACATAACAGCATATTGCCTTTACATTTGAAAATCGATTTCTACAGGGAAAAAATAATGCTAAACTTAGACTGCTTATAACTGTTTATAGTAAACGTTTTCTTCATTTGTTATATTCTGCAATAATCCAAAAATGTAAACTACTTTGTTTTATGATCTGTTATTTATTATTGCTGTAAGAAAGCAAACAAAAACATTCTGAATCCTAAAATTAATCTATATCATCGGAAAGCAACATAGGAAATTGCTTCAGTAAAAAGAATTGTGATCGTCCACGAGAAAATCTTTAAAAAATTTAGTTGCACCGCCAAATATGATACATATCTTTTAATTTTAAAAATTATGATCTATCTGTTTGCCTGCTGTTATTTCATGGAAATTTCAAAACGCAATATTACAAAAACCAGATATTTCGTGTCCTTGCTATACACATAGCATAAAAAATATTGAAACTCTTCTTATTCAGTAATCGCCGTACATTTTTATTGATTGGCATAAGATAGAAGCACTATAGAAGTAGCAGCTGAATGGAAGAGCTGCAAAAAGCGAACTAATGGTGGACACGTACAGAACACTAATGAACGTAGCAACGACGGCTTTACTCTCCGACGGACCAAGAAACACGACGCTCTGGATCAATTAACCAATGAGTTAAACCAAGACATATCTAAGGTCGTTTTTAAAACGGCTGAATAACCAACTCTCTTCCGCTCTAAGATACCCATACCAAACTAACCATATTTATGCTTATGATCTTATATCGCCAATTTGCATGTGTACCGTCAGAAAGCGACCGTTAACAAGAGTTTGTCCGTCTGTGTATAATTTTAGTTTTATAAAAAATAAAACTTCAAGATATGAGGAGTTATGAATTTTTTGAAATCCTAGACAGTCTGATGTCGGCTCAAATTTAGGTACCGTATATCTTAGAATTAGAAACTATGGTTCAATTCATTAAAAAATTATAAATGAATTAGAGCTTAGCATAAGTGGGTCGTAATTTATGTGAAAATGTTGAGTTCTTCAATGATTGCTCGATTCTTAAGATCATCAATGGAAAGTATTAAAGGACGTTACGGAGTATGAGCTCACTGTAAGTACTTCAGATTTTGTTCCTATTTTTTTGTAAACTTTTTAAAGTTAAAAAATTATATAAAATTAAGCAGTTTTTAAATTTATTATACAGGGTGGCCCGAAGACAAACTTGCTCACTTTGAGAGCTGATAATGGTTTTAATAATGAACAGATTATAATGATATTTTAATATGTTCCAATGTTTCCAATCATAAAATCAGTAAATAAGGGATTTACATTTTTCATTGGATAACCTTCTGGATATGGCTACCTTTCTCTTCTGTCGCCATATTTAAACGGTTAGCGACATTGAAAACGGCAGATTGCAACATTGGCTGTGAAATTTGAGCTATCTCTCTTCTGAATGAGTCTTTTAGGTCGCAAAGAGTTGTTGGTTTGGTAAAATAAACTCTGCTTTTTAGAAATCCCCATAGCCAATATAGTGACAGGGATTAGGGTCTTGGGCTCGAGGAGGCCACGCTATTGGAACATTTCGTCCAGTCAATCTGTCTTCAGTAAAAACAGAAAGCAAGAAATGTTTTATAGGGATGGTTTGGGTGGCGGCGCGTCATCATGTTGGAAGGCTACGTTTTCCAGTATTCTTCTTTGCCTCATGTAGGTAGTAATATGATTCTATAAAATCCATAGGTAGCGGGCACCTGTAATTGTCACTATTACTAAAACACCATCGTTCTGTTCTTCGAAGAAAATCGGTCCAGTGTTCACGATTAAAGTTGCAACCATTTCTGTTGTTAGCTACATACTCTAGAGGCCAAACAAACTATTTAAACTATATTGTATGTTTTATGATTGGAAACATTTCAGCATTATCCCCATATTAGCATGTTAAAATATCAGTATAATTTGTTCAGTAATAGAATCGTTATCAGCTCTCAAAGTGAGTAAGTTTTTTGGGCCATCCTGTATTTGATGGAAGGAAGAAAACAATGTAAAGTTACTTATAATTACATGTATCAGCACATTAAGTTACTAATCAATAAAATACAAAGTAATAGCTAAATGCTTAATTAATGAATTAAAGATAAAACAAGGACAGATAAGTGAAGACGATGGCCATGCTTTCCGTTTCCATCCTTTATAAAGTAACGTCATAAGCATCAGCTGTTACATTATCGATTTGCCTACTATATACTTACAACCGAGATTTTTCTACAGTATATTTATCAAATTACTTTGGGGTAAAGATACATTTGCGGACTTTCCAATGCACAAATGAGTCAAGGGTTTAAATCTAAGCGTTTTCATCTATTTATTTTTAAGATATTTCAAAATTTAATCAAAAAAACAAAGGGTCACGCCGGAGTTATCACCTCGGAGTGCGCTATAGAGATGTCCAGTCATCTATCATATAAAGATGAGAAGAAAACCGCCCTTGAAGCATATTCATAAAACAGCAAGTTTGAACCTTGCTAAGAAAAAATGTCCTGAACTGAAAAAAGTCGATTTAATAATCCTCTCTTTGGCAACTACTTCGTATTTTTTTTCACACTTTATAATTTTTGTTTGTAGAATATACCGATGACCTAATCGTCTTTTGTAATCTTTAAAATCAATCATTTTCTGTAAAATTTAAAATGGTAAAGATATAGTGAGCATGCTCAATGATGTCTACTTCAAAAGAAAAAAGAAATAATTACCACAAGTTTAAAAAAAATTAAAAGCATTGGGATTAGGAAAATGTAACAATTAGCCGAGATTGAAAGGAATAGCGTAAAATGGACATAAAAATCAGCTATTGGTAAGATTATTAATAGATGTAAGTGGCTTGCTTCTTCGAATTAGGTAATCTGAATAAACGGACGTGAAGGACTGGAACAGCACGTTATGGCTGACGTAATGAAGCAAATTAAGTAGGTAAGAAAAATCTGCCCACTTAGCGAAGCTTTGCAAGAAGAAAGGTTGGTTGGTTGGTTTATTAGAATTTTTGGCGTCGACTACTAAGGTCATTTTGCGCCTTTTACACAAGATATATCGATACGCAGCCCGGAACAAACCCAAATATCCATGCCCACGGCGGGATTCAAACCCACGACCAGGTAGACTCGAGAATTAGAAAGCTTACGCCCTAGCCCTCTTGGCCACCTGGCCGGCCCAAGAAGAAAGGGAGAATCCGAAAACGACATATAATACATGAAAATCCAGGGCTGCAGAATTGTCACACGTCCCATGCTCACAGTTTGACTATACAGCGCAGCCAAGACAGACTCACGAAAGCCAAAAACTATGAAACATCTTTCAGTTGCAAAATGGCAGATAATGGTCATCTTAGCTAAATAATTGATTTATCTAAAGATACCAATAAACCTAGACCAATTTATCATCGTCCAAAGGACTGTAAGATCGGTCATATTTCGTTGACACAGCAAACAAAAGTTTAGGAAAGGCTTAATGGTAATGGCCGGGTATTATTCTCGGGGTCAGGTGACAATCAGAAAAGTTGAAGGAAAGTCTGGGTAACTCCAGGAGATCGTTATGAATCTCACTTTCAACGAAATAACCAAAGATAGTGTGGATAGGAGGACTCGGACGTGTGGATTCACACGAATAAAGCGTTCAGTCAAACAGCCAAATCTTAGATGGGCTAATCTACGAGTGGAAACAACGTGGTATAAGAATTTGTTTTATTCAGCAATCCACTTGTCTTTAATTCCTGTGAAAGCCTCCGATGCTTCGATTAGGGATTTTTTGTAGAGTTGACTCCTAAAATAAGGCTTCGGGAAGATGACGACCGAAAACTGTCAGAATGACTCTGGAAAGTTTGTAAACAGACGGAATTCTACGCGAAAATCTAACTCGGAGGCTATTCCAATAAAAACTGTTACTTAGAGCCAACATTTTGCACGGGGGCATCATTTTGTACGATGGATGGTGGTGGAGTGGATTTTTCCTAAAAGCAGACACAATCAAAGTCGTCTCCGCTTATCTGCCTTAATCCTCTACATACCTTTAGGTATTTTAATAGTGATCCGTTTGTTAAATGTTAATTATTTCATTATTTTTATTCCAACATAATGATTGTATGGATAACTGCCTTAATTTGCTGGCCTTCTTATGAATTTGATTTTGTATATAAAAAATTAAACAAATTGTTACTATAATTTACTTGCAGTATATTTGAAAATTTTCATGAGAATAATATACTTTTTCTTTGTGTTTTGTAGGTATTATTACTTATTTAAATTGCCACAGTGTAAGGTTAGCGACGTTTGTTCAGAATTTTTTTACGGGGGCCAAACTATTGGCCATCGCTATTATAGTTGTCGGAGGTGCCGTTAAATTGGCCCAAGGTAAGGACCCGACGGCTTAGTCTTCTTATTGTGAATACTATTTCAAAAGAATTAAAATTTTCCTCTATATGGATTGTGATGGTAGCAATATTTAAATTTTCTGCTAGCTTTTTAATAAATTTTTATTGTTTTTTTTTTTGTTTTTTTTTTGCGCGATTGCTTGCAACAGACTTTAAAATATAATTCTGAACAAAAGGAGAAAAAGGAAAATTTACTATTTTCAAAAGTTAACCAATGAAGTTTGTTGATGAAGTTTGAAGTTTACTTTTAATTTCTTGTGGAAAAAACCCGAGGGATTTCAATGTTTACAAGTTGTCCCTCCTCAGCGGGTGGTCCCATTTCGGCTCCTCTGAACCGTTCGTTCCAAATTTTTTAATCTCGTCCTAATGAGAGTACTGGTTATAAGAAAAATTTAGGAAAAGTAAACGGAGAGAAACTAAAACAACAACTTAATTGTCAAAACAAAATTGAACAAACACTATCTGAACACAATGCTTATGAAAGTCAAGATAAGTGCAAAAGCAGTTATAATGAAGTTAATGGAACGCGTATATCGAAAATGATAAAGAAGTTAACGGGTTAAAAGGGTTATCTTTTTTAAAGTATTGTATTTTAACCATACTCTAAGGTCTTTTTGTAAGTAGAACGAAGGGGCTTGCTTGGTAATGGCTTACAGTAGGGGGTAAAGGTCACTGATTCCTAATGGCTTAGGTTGAAGTACGAACCCTGCAGAGAAGCCGACGCCGGCGGAGCTTTTGATCGCAGCGTGCGACTCCTTATGGGAAAAAGGTTTTTAGAAGTGAAAGGGCCCGGATCACTAACGGAAAGCTCATATTTAGTTTTTCGTGCCTAAATACGGAAATAAAATAGGTAAATTGAGTAATTTGTATGTGAAAAGCTTGACGAGGGTCAATGAATTTAAAACAACGAAGGAAAAACAGTCGACGAATAGCGACTCATTGTTTTGCTTCTCATTGACTTGGAAAAAATAAATTCTACTTCGAGTTGCTTAAGCTTTTAGAAAATTATATAAACGTGAGCCCATCCTGCGACTTCTTTTAAGCAACAGGGTAACATTACTTCGATTTCTTTCTGGAAAATAAACAATTCTTAGACGAAAACAGGTTACGCTTTAATAACATGGTTGTTGCACATAAATGTTGAGAAAATCAGTAGTTAATTTCATTATAGAGCCTGCGTTGAAATATTTACGCAAATGTTTTATATTCTACATTTCTAATTTGAACTTGTCATTTAATGATAATTAATCTTCATTTATCCTTCTTTTTAAGGTAACACTCAATATTTGGCGAAGGGCTTCGAAGGAACGACTTCTTCGTTCGGCAACGTAGCCACCGCCTTCTACAGTGGCCTGTGGGCTTATGACGGCTGGTAAATGATAGAAATTATAATCAAATGCAAAGGCTTAAACACTACGTTTGTTAAGCTTCTCATTTTATTATGATCGCCCATAGAATGGAGGCTGAAGTTTAATACCAGACATGATGATTCCCAAAACTTTAATTCTGTAATAGAATTGGCGAAGATTCGTCTTTTGTCCACTTTATGCAATTAAGATATTTAAATTTGGGTAAAGTCTCGAAAATTGTGTAGCTGGCACAGAAATATATCGCAACTTTTACAGATTTCTATGAATAAAAAAATCCCCACAAAGTTTTACCGAATTCTTCTCCGGATCTCATCTCTCAAGGAATGGTATAGATTACAGAGGCGTTCTTAATTATACACTATGTGATATGAAACGAATATTTCTTCAATAGGCCAAATAAGCTTACCGGAGTTTACGAAAGTAATCTTTTCATTGAACTATACGGAATAGGCGTTTAAGTAAAAGCCATTAGATGCAATTAACAAAATGCCGTTTCCCACTGTTTTAGATTACAATTGACGATTTCCCACCAGATCCATTTAACGAAATACCTTCTTTATAAAAATAATTTTAAGAAGAAACTTATATTACTGTTGTGCTTGAAAACCTAAGGACGGTAATAGCCGAATGGTATGTGTTATCCTGCGCGCCAAACGCCTTAGAAAAATGGAAGGAGAAACATCCGAAAACTGGAACAAGATGTATGTTGTGCCATCATGACAACGCCCCAGCACATGACATCAAGATAACTGAGTTTTCTGTGAAAATCGGGGGAATATTTTGACGTATTTCCCCCATTCTCCAGATATGCACCATGCGAGTTTTGTTTATTCCCCACAATCAAGAGTAAGCTCAGGGGGTTACATTTCGACAGTTAAGATTATTTCCTAGGCCACTAAAACGACTGCATTTTGGAGCTCACTGTTCATTACTGGAAAATATCATGTCCGAGGAGAATGAAACTTTGCATTGAAGCTGAGGGAGAGTATTTCGAAAAGTGATAAAAGAATGGCCTTCGTAAAATGCGTCCAGCTTTCCTGGCTAAATTCTTTTATAGTCCCTCGTAAAAATCGAACCCTTCCACTAAAGAGTTGCAATGAGATACTATTTACAAAAACATAATCACTTGTATCACATCATATCGTTCTAATCATTATCAACGTATTTAAAAGAATATTTTACATCATGTTCATTAAGAGTACATAATTTTCAGTTAATAATAACTAACCCTGTCAAAACTATTCTTCTAACAGATCAGACATCACGCTCCTAGATAAACAAAACAGACGTAACTACCTAATTAATATTCTCATCTCTAATACACAGGCAAAATCACTAAGTACTGTATACAGATTTTAGACACAAATGCAATGCCTATGAGGAGTCAACATAGTCAGATTGTTTCTATCTTTTTTTCTGCCAGTGGATTTATTCCACATTCATTACAAAAAGGTTTCTCATCTTTGAATATAAGCCCACATGTAAACAAAATCTTAGCATGTAAAAACAGAAACCCACAATCCTAAATACTTGTCACATAGTAAAAACATCCAGACATTAGCATTTCATCCAATATACAAGGTTCGACAATTAATAAACAAGACTGACGCTACTTTGAATGTGTTCAAGCATGCGCGACCACAACGATGCGTGTTTTCAATCTACAACCCCTCCAAGAAAGTATGGAATACATACACAGTGGATGACACAATAATATAACACTTTCGTGACTAAGCAATTTATTGTATCAGAGGTAACACTGAGGCGAATTTTAGGCGAATGTGGCCGTGTTCTCTCATATGCAATTGCCAAAGGTTATGAAAAATCACACGTAGGAAATGTAACAGCATCTGCCTGACACCTCTGCAGTCAATTAAATATGGAATATGCGATTGGTCGCCAAATAAATTTGGAATAAGTAGAAACTATGCACCTAATCCGTAATGGAATCGACTTTGGTTAAGCTCCACTGGGTGAGACCATAGCTTATTGTGCTTCATATTCAATTTGTGCTCGTATTTATTCCGTAACTGCACGTCTGATCATGGCACCTGTTAAAGAGCTTTCAGACGACATAAAAATGAAAGTAGTCAAACTCTTAGTGGATGGTAAGAAGCAATCTGAAGTGGCGGAATTATTGAAATTAAACCAAGGAACGATTCCAAAATTTGGAAAAAATATAGGACAACGAAAAATATAAAGAATATTCAACGATCTGGAGCCCCAAGGAAAACATCTGCCAGGGGTGACAGACGATTGAGAGCTATCGTTAAGGGCAATAGAAGTTTTACTGCTGCACAAATAAACAAAGAATAGCAGCTAGGCGGCATACATGTATCCAATGAAACTGTAAGAAAACGATTAAAAGATATGGGATATAGCTTTTGCAAGGCTAAGTGTAAACTCTTCATGACGAAGACGCATATGAAACAACGTTTGAGTTGGGCAAAAGAGCATCAAGCTTGGACTCAAGATGACTGGTCAAGGGTGCTCTTTAGCGATGAGTCGAGAATCTGCATTGGTGGAGGTGATGATGCTGGAACTTTCGTATGGAGACTACCTTCTGAAAAGTTCAACGAACAGTGCCTGCGTTCTACTCGGAAATTTCCTACCTCAATCATGATATAGGGCTGTATTTCGGCTCGTCGACCAGGACAGCTATGTATTTTAAACACTACTGTTAATGCAATGTCTATTGCGAGATTATTAAAGGCTTTCTAGTCCCAACTATTGAACAGCAGTTCCCTGAGGATGACAATGTTACATTCCAGGACGATAACGCGTCGTGCCACAGAGCCAAAAAAGCAATAGAGTTTTTGAAAACTAAAGGGATTGAGCAACTGCCATGGCCTCCCAATAGCCCTGATATCAATCCCATTGAAAATTGTTGGTGGAGACTGAAACAACTGGTACACAACGAGCACCCAACAACAAAACAGGAACTGAAGACTGCTCTACGAATATGTTGGGCAAACATCGACACCGGGTACTGCCGACAGTTAATAGAATCCATGCCCAGCAGGATCAGAGCGGTAATTAAAGCAAGAGGAGGTCCCATACAATACTAAGTAGGTTTGAAAACTCCATATTCCAAACTTGTTTGGCGACCTATCTCATATTCCATAATTCTTTGATTGCAGGGGTTTCAAGAAGATGCGGACGTATTTCCTAAGCATCATATTTCATAATGTCTGGCGATTGAATTTCAAATATCAGGAGCACATTAACATATAATTCATCTTAGTGTAACAATTAGAGAGAATAAATTGCTTAGTCATGAAAGTGTTATATTATTGTGTCATCCACTGTGTATGTATTCCATACTTTCTTGGAGGGGTTGTATAAACTATTCTTGTTGCCGTGTCTAGAAGTTGCAAAAATAAAGTTGCGCGCGCCGATATATTCTCGAATCTTTAATTCAAGAACAAAAGTAATACTCATCACTTTCTTTGACAGCACTGGCATTATCCATAAGAAGTTTGTTTCGGTTGGACCAACAGTCAACAAGGTGTATTAGAGGGAGGTTTTGCTGTGTCTGATTAAGAGGATCCATCGAGTACGGCCACAAGTTCATCCGAAATGGAGTTGGTTCTTACTGTACGATAATGTCAGATCGCACACAGCGGTATTTTCTAGGAGTTCTTAGTCAGTAACGGAATTGTGGAGTTTTATCATCCACCCTATTCCCCAGATTTGACTCCACTAAATTTTTTTCCTCTTCCCAAAGGTGAAAGCAAATCTGAAAGGACACAGATTTGAGAATATAGAGGACATCGAAAAGAACGTTATAACCGAACATGGAAGGGTTAAGACAAAGGACCTTAAAGTACGGTTCCAAAACTTGTATGAACCCTGCAATAAATGTATAGCCTCAGAAGGTAACTACTTTGAAAAATATTAAACAGTTTTGCCAGAAATGTGTTTTATATTTGTTAATTGCTCTCATCTCGTTTATCAATTGTCTCACCTTGTATAACTTTTCTCTTCCTGCATGCAAACCTCTTGAGCTTGACCCGCCGCTGGGATTTGGGTTCGATTTTTCCAAAGCAGCAAGTAGTAATAATAAGAACAAAACTTGGTAATCCTATCGTGCTTTTTAAAGCCGAGTTTGACTATGATAGAAATTGATTATTTTCTTGTTGTTGTTGAATGCCTTCAAGTCGAATTCGACTTCTGGTGACTGCCCAAAGTTTTCTAGGGAAAGTGTAATGCGGTGGTTTCCCCTTGCCTTCCGCGACTCGTTAGTTTCGAAAGCGGCAAGACTTGCGCCTTAGCGCTCTCGACCACCGAGCCAGCGATTACTTTCTTGGCAAATTATAAAAAAAATTCTGTATGGAAAGCTGCCTTTGCGTAAATTATTTATTGCGTATTTTTGATAATTGTCGACATTAAATCTCGCAGACTTTACATAGTGAAAATTTGAAGCATTAGATACTGTCAGTTCTATAGTATTAATTTGTGAGATTTTTCTTTCAATAAGTATAAGCAAATACAGTGCTAAATAAACTAGAATGTGGCCTAGGAGGGTTTTTATAACGCCATACCGCCTTGATGTTTCTACATTTTCTTCATATAAATATAATGTTAGCTTAAATAAGCAGTCTCAGACAATGAAACGAAGTTATCGCAACCGTAATTTTTAGAGCGTTCTTTGTTTGTTTTTAGCTATAGAATGCATTTCTTCTAAAGCATGCAATAAGTACAGTGTACTATAGGCCTGTAAATTACACAATAAAGAGACTCTGCATCTTGAGAATTAAATCCTGTAAAAGTATGAAATTGGTAATAATAAAACAGTGATGCAGTTTATTTTTGTAAATAAGGGTACTCCTGTTTTTGTTTGAGAATTTTATGTTAATCTGTACAAGGAGGGGAGGTCATAAAATCATTACAATCAACAGAACGAACGCTTTTGAAAATGTGTGGTGCCACTAGGGTGCTGGAGGATAAAAAGCGGCGTTTGGTGCACTAACACTAAACGCTACCAAAGCGTCGAAAGCAACATACTGCGGCCCGTCGGAAAATTGAAGGAGCCGTGATATGGTTCCTGCATTTGAAAGGGAACGATACTAATCAAATCCATG
Organism: Rhysida immarginata; assembly: GCA_023313115.1. Lineage (NCBI taxonomy): Eukaryota > Metazoa > Arthropoda > Chilopoda > Scolopendromorpha > Scolopendridae > Rhysida > Rhysida immarginata. The sequence continues at coordinate 441,833 of JAHWFO010030762.1, read as the reverse complement.
TGGAGTTAGTGGCCGTTGATGGTGACAATGCCCCATCGTACGAGACAGTTGCCATGTAGCATCGATGTTTCCTGTACAGCCAGACAACCGTGGAAGACGATCCTCGTAGCGGACGCCCCTCCATTTGTGACGATACACAAATTGCGAAGCAAGCAGAGAAGATAATTGTCTTAGACCGCCGTATCACCCATCAAGTCAAAGCGGCGAAGCAAGGTGTCCAAAGGGGGTCAGACTTCTGCATGACAAGGCACAAGCACATTCCACACATCAGACCATGCACGTTACGGCGGAGCAGGAGTTCGAAATACTGCTTTATCCGCCGTATTCATCTGATTTGGCCCCAAGTGATTTCTTCCTCTTCCCTCGTCCGAAGAACTCGCTTCGTGGACGGCATTTCCAACACAACGACAAGGTCATCTTCAAGATGGAGCAGTTCTTCAACAGGCAAAAGGAGGACTTTTATAAAAGTGCCATCCACAAGTCGTCCATCGTTGGGAAAAGTGTGTGGTCCGAGATATTAAGAAAGACTGATGCTACCTCCGTAGAGCGTCACTCCATCTTTCAGTCTTCTGGATGATTGTAATGACTTTATGACCGCCCCTCGTATTGTATAAAATGTTTTGCCCATTTTATTTTCTCTTTTTTCTAGGAATAATCTCAATTATGTCACAGAGGAGATAAAAAACCCCTTTGTGTAAGTCAAAGAAAGTTAAATAAAAATGATTTTTTGCATTTAACGTAATTGGTATTTCTTAAATAATTTACACTAATAACAAAAACATTCGTTCGTTGCTTTAAATTAAATTACATAAGCTATGAAAATATTTTCCTCTTGTTTTTTGCCTAATTCAAGAAATCTTCCGAGAGCCATTATTTTGGGGATACCATTAGTCACTGTGTGCTACATTTTAGTCAACATTGCCTACTTAGCTGTGATGTCTGCTGAAGACCTGTTGGCATCGGAGGCTGTCGCAGTCGTAAGCTTTATTATTTAAATAGTCAATTATAAATCTTTTCTATTAATATTAAGAAAATAATGTTTATTTTACATATTTGATGTCATTTTCTGCTATATTGGTAAATTAATAATCAGTGAAGCCAGTAAAGCCATTTCGGTTCATTTGGGATTACTTATTGAGCTGCAAATTTTCTAATTCAAACTAGTTTAAAGTCTTCCCTTTTAAACAATGCTTTAATTTTGCTTGAATTGGAATTAATTGGAATTTCTTAATTAGTGAAAGCAAATGAAACCGGTCCATCCCACAGTCTCCCAAAATGTAACGTAAATGTTCGCCATTACTCTTGGAACGAACACAAATTTTCTTGTAATTTAAAAGTAGGTGATGAAATGTTTTCTGAGAACGTATAACTCATTCCAAATTTAGATTCGTTTGTCCTCTGCATCTTTGAAGATTCCTATATTGTTAGCAAGTTCATTAATGAGTTTCGTGAATAATTAATAGTGCATCAACTACTATAAAGAGCTCGTTATCCAATGCGTTTATATTGATTCGAATTGACCAACCCTAATCAGGGTTCTTCTATTTTTGTAGGCCAGCTTCTTATCTTTATTGCGCCTTAAAATAGTTGTTTCGTGAGAAGATTGCGTAACCTTGTGCGGACTTTGCGACCACTCGTGACCTCGAAATTTTCACTTCGTCATGCATAAATATTATGAATGAAGTGGACTTGAAAAGAAAATTTATTTTTAAAGTAAAAGAGTGTATACCCATGTATTCTGTCGCAAACGTTTGTATAGCTTACTAAAAGTCCGTTTCCTTATGAATCCTCTGTTAGATAAATGGAGCTTATAGCGTCTTTAAGCATGCTGTAGATTTTTTTAAGAGACTTAATAAACAATGAAGACTTGATAAAATATAAAAGTCTGAAAGTAAAGAATAAAAATCTTTTTACCTTCCACTTTTTAATCTGAGCAGATAAACGGATAAGTTAAAATGATAAAATAAAGTGTGGTATTAAAATCCAACTCATTTAAATATACAGGATTCTCCCGACATAATAGATTACGATTTGCAAATGTTTACAAATATTTCTTTTATTATGGAGAAGTATTGTTTACTATTTGAATAAGCTGAAATTAAGCTTTTATTTTATCCATCCGTTCGGGAAAATATAAAAATTTCACTGAATTTCATTATGAAAAAACAGTATAAACGTAAAGTACACTTTACTGATTGTTTTCCAGACTAAATATTTGGTAATGGTTGAAATAAATGCTTAAATATATCATAAGCAAATGGAATTGTGAAGTTCAAATATAATAAGGATCCAAAATTTGCTCAGTTAAGTTTATTACAATAAAGAATATAATTTTCACCAATAAGGGTAATTTACTTAAGGAAAACTTTAATGAAAATTAAAAAGAATACATACTGTACATTTAGAAACACGTTAAATTTTATTTTATTTTATTTTATTTTATTTTATTTTATTTTATTTTATTTTATTTTATTCATTGATTGGGAACTAATTCACCTATGGTAGACGTAGCCATTAATAAAATGTCTATCTAAAACTATTGAAATATTTTTAATCATTTATATTCTCTGAATATGAAGTGAATTATTTTTATCTGCCTCAAAATTATGGCGATCATTTTCCTTCCCAAAAGTTTTATTTATTTTTTTTTCGTCGTTGGAGTAATTTTTTGTTAAACCAATTTTTCCCAAGTTTTCGCGGACTTCAAAAACAAATAGAAAATATTGTAAAATTATAAAATAAGGTTAGTTTTACAATATTTTTCCGGTGAGCTTGAGTTATCGTATTTATTGAGCATTGTAAAAACTATGTTCAAAATTATTCAAATTATGATCTTGATAAAGAATTTGTTTGCACTATTTTTATCAAGTCTCTTCTACGTGAAATTACTTATATGGATATTTTAATAAAGATTTTAAATTATGAAAAAAAATCGATTCTTTATTGTAACATTCTAGAGCTTTTCATTGTCAATAAGTGAAGTGTTTTTAATATCTAGAAGTCAATGTGTTACATGCAATGATCGGTTTTGAAACATGGGTGTCAAAATTTTGAGGATATTTATTTTTAAGTTTGCTATCAAAGTTGTAAATGAATAGAATCAGTAAAAGTTTGTAAATCATTTTTTGTACCCCATTCCCTTAAAACCTTTTTCATCTCCAAGATAAATGCTTTCCCAGGTTTTTCTCTATATCATTAATATCACTGGTCGGCATCAAAATCCTTTATGTAAAAATAATGGTTTATTCTTATATATTTCACACTGCTAATTCCAAATATGGCAATTAAATTGCTGTATCACGTACCAATTTTTTTTTTTTGGGGGGGGGGGAGGATGGTTGCCATTAAAGTGAAAATAGTACATTTTAAAACATTAGTTGTGTTATTAGGTTTTGTTTATTATTATTATTATTATTATTATTATTATTATTATTATTATTATTATTACTATTATTATTATTATTATTGTTGTTATCTTGCGCTTTACATAGTGTCCACCCTATTCTGAAAATCTGATTGCTGCTGGACGCCAAAAGCGCAATAGAAGAGACAAAAGATAACAAAATGAGGTTTCATTGATTTGTTAATAAGATGGTGCAAAATAATACCTTTATTCATGTTTATATTTTTATGTAGAATCGTAAATGAATATTTATTTTTTTATTAATATAAAATTTTCTCTCTTAAAAATGGTACATGATGGTGCAATATGAATGTCATATTTAGATTTAGGAATGTCAAAACTATACAGTTTACATTTTTTTTTTTTTTTGCTGTGAGGAGAACTTTTTTTTTGCCGACCAGTGTAATTATAATTTTTTATTCATGCTTGTTAAGTAATATATGAGTTAATAATAATAATGCATTACATAAGCTTCCATGATATGCACAACATCATATAGAACGGAAGCCGGTGAGTACAACTCGGAGGCTACAACGTATTTCGATAATTCTTCACAAGGTGTTTGCTTTAGTGCAAAATATTCATTCAGTATATATGCTATAGCCCTCGTAGTTGTTCTGCAATTAATATTACAAAAAAAAGAAATTTATTTGTAAAAATACATTTTTGCACAAATTAGTTTTTTGTTTTATGCAGAACGCGTTCGCAATATTTTCTATTATTTCGGGAGCAATTCTGTTCATATCTATATAAATAAAATAATCTCATCATCCACGGACGGTTTTAACCTTATTGGTCATTCTCTAAAAATTAATTATTTATGCAGATTTTTAATATGCTTTTTGTCTCTCACACCTTGGTTCTGTATCTAGACATTTGGTGACCGAGTGCTGGGTCCGATGGCCTGGTGTATCCCATTGTTCGTTGCGTGCTCCACATTTGGTGCCGCCAACGGGAGCTGTTTCACCGGGGGCAGGTAAGCAATACAGAGCCAAAATTAAAAAAAAATCGCAATGATACCAATTAAAATTCTTCTCCACTGATGTCCACGCAATGATGTCGTTCGAGAATGTTTCATTCTATTCCCCTCTTAATGACACTAGCTTAAGTAATTTTAAGTAAAAGGTGATTAGTGTAATGTAAAATATATAGAGCCAGAAACTGGAAACAATGGAAACCAAGTGAATACGATTAGAAACCATAAATCCACACATATATAATTATCTTGAAACGTACATTTGGGTGATTAAATAACCTACGTGTTCATTTGTGTTTTCTAGTCTTATTCACTATGTGATTAGTATACAAGATGGCAGCATCGGTTTGATATCAGGAGTGCCTCATGCGAAGAGCAATGAAAGCCATGAGATTTACAATTTTTGTTCATTGAATATGATAGGCAGATCACCAATATACACATCTTCAAGGGGCTTGTCTATAGCCTATAATGTAGTTACTAATTTACATATCTTGAAAAAATATATAATTTTTCCAAGCCGTACTCATTTATAGACGTTCCCCCACCCCCTTTTTTAAGTTTTAATAAGAACGATAGATATGTTTTATCGATTGAATTGGAGGCCTTTCTGAATTTATATAATGCAATTTGAACAATTCAATTTTTCAAAATGCTCAGATCCGTTCAGGTTTGGTAATATTACTCTAAAAATTACTCCGGAAATTAACGTTACTATAGACTACTTTTCCCAGATATATTTTAGAAGAGCACAGAACCATGAATTTCTTGTTTTGAGCAAACTCTTTAATTTTGACTGCAGAAAAATTTAAACATAGAGATATATCAGCCGTGGTTTCAATAAAAAATGATAGCTTAAAGAAATCTTCAACAAAGAATTTAAATTCTCATTTAGAAATTAGTATGCGGCCATGCAATAAAAAGCAATCTCTATGGAACTGAAAACATCTGCTCGACTGGTTTATACGGCTGAAAGATTCCTTGCTCATAACAATTCTTCGTACGATGAAAATTTTCTTATGCAGGGCTTTGTTCAAAGGAGCAAAAAACATGTAAGTCTAGGAATCTAATTCCACTTTTGCCTACATGTTTTATTAATACATGTGAAATATGTGTAGTAATAAACATCACAAATCAGACTGTAAAGGCTTAACGAAATTACAATACGGTTTATTAATAGCAAATTCTAAAATTCAAATAAAATAATAAATTCAACAAATTTAATTAAAGTCAAGGTCTTCAATATTTGAAGAGGTCATGATAACGACAGAAGAAATTTTAACGTCGCCGATGTCAACGTGAAGGCTCCTACTAATTCTTGATTGACGGTAGCACCGAAGAGACAGGAATAAAATAAACGCACACAAGGTACGCAGGCAAATCATCCACGAAATGAAAAAAACGAAATGGCAAAAAGTATAGAGCTAATAGTTTTTTCAAATCATCCCCAGATTAGCATGCAATAACCATGGAAATGTTTCCTGGTATTTTTTTAAATTCATTGAGGAAAGTACACAGGGTATTCGGAAATGTAGCATAATAAGTACCCAGTGCCATCCTTTGCATGATGACAAGCTTACAGAACTTCCTTATTCAAAAAGTTCAAAACTCAAATTTTAAGGGTCTAAACACCACGTGAAGTTTGCTAAAAATTTGACAGTAAACATCATTTAATCTCAACCGAGGCCAACGAGAAAGATAGGCCCCGGCTGAAAACTCATCTGACCCAGCAATCATCCAAAATTCATTATTTCCAACAATGGTCTTTCTTGTTACGCCTCGCTTCGGTGAGTCGTCGACATTTTTGTTTATCTTTACGAATCCGAAGTCAGAATTTCAAATATATAATTTTTTTTTTACAAACAATGAACTTTCTAAACGAAAAAGACCATTGTTTCCAACAAAAATCAGAGATGGAAGCAATGAACATTTTTGCTAGATCTATCTTGGCCAGGTTACTTTTCAGTGCCAGGGACCGTCTCTTTCGTTGGCCTTGGTTGAGATTAAATGACGCCTTTTTTTAAACATTTTCGATAAGGAACTTTTTGCTTAGATTGATGCATGGACTCAAACTGTGTAATTTTATTCCTACATTTTCCGAACACCCTGTATATATAATCCCAGATTGAATGGCAAAACATCGATTTGGAAGAAAGTTAAATGAGAAATTCATATGTCATGTAAAATACGTAGAAAACAGCATGTAGAATGAATTAAGTTGCAAATAGTTAATTAAAGTAAGTTTTAGGGAGCCCGTCAAAGAAGATTTACCGACTGTACTGGCACGCTAAATAGAATCGTTGACTTCGATTGACGGCAGGTTCCTTGAGAAAGTGGTAACGGTAATCTCCGATAAATTAATTCGTCGGGCTAGGCATTGTTTCTCGGCTGCGGCATCATCCGACTCTAATCTTCAATCTCTTCGAGGAGGCGGGCAGATCAGTGGGATTAACGACGGGCTCAGCCCAATGTTATTATTGGGAAGACTAAAGCTGAAATGAAGAAGACCATGACAAGAAAAAACGCTGGAGAAGAATCGCTGGACGGATTCCCATTCCTCATCAATCGCATAACATCGGTGGACTGTGCGACAATTTCTAAATAAAAAAGTATTATCATTTCTCCAGTCTGTAAAAGAAGAAAGCCATATTTGGGAAGCTGATAAATACGCAATCTAACGCGCTAGAATTGTGAACGATTGGTTTGAAGAGCTTATTTGAAAGTCAACTACTCACCGTAACTGTTCCCGGTTTTGATTAAAATTTTCTGTAAAGGTATACCACTGTCTTCATCGTGTGAATGTTCGACTTTAGGTACGATGAATAGAAGTATAATTCTTCCATTTTTTCACGTTCGAAGGTTTGACCATTCACTATGTGCTCAATGGAACTTTTTGACCTTTTGGAAATCAGCCGATATTGCTTCTGTTAATATTTGATTACATTTTTCTTTACAAGCAAACATATAAAGGTAATTCTTATTCCTTGCATTATATGCATTTCCCCTTTTAATGCCATTGGCTTCTAATTAACACTAGCATTAAATTAACTATTTTTAATCTTCAATTGCATTTATGTCATGCAATAATGCATCTAATTAATTTTTGAAACTGCGAACAATCTATAGGTTATGAACAAATTTAAGGAACACACCTCTACATTGATGTAGAATAATCAATTATTGATTACCAGATACTGAAATGTGTCGTAATGGTTTCTTTCAAATCATTATTCTGTGAACACTAATTTTATTTCGATCTTTACAAAGAAAATCAGATTACCTTGGAATTTTTTTTCAAATACATATCTCCAGTTTAATCTTAAATAAGCTCCTCCATCTTAAAGATACTATACTTTTCTTATTGAAGAGAAACTAAGTCCCCTTTCACTTTTCTTTGTCGTCCCGGTTTTCGACAGAAAATAAATAATTTTTATGCAAATGGCTTTCGCGAAATTTGAAGAAGCTCAGATAGTTGTGTCGAGAAATTCAGACCTCAAATACCCACTAAAATTGATACTATCAATAATGAAACATTCCTACGAATTCGACGTCTTGTATAGCATTTAAGAATACATTAATACCAAAGAATTCTTAATTTTTAATATTGCGACTTAATATAACATTGAGTCGCAGTTTCAATAGAAGCCTTGTTTTCATAATCAATATAACTTTATAAACTGTATTTGTTTTTTAATTCTGGGAACTTTTTGAGAACAGTTATGCTTTGATTTGAGGGAATCTTGGAATTCTGAGTGGGAACCATTTTTCAGACGTTGCTGCGGTCTTCCGACAGGTTGTGCTACGTAGCGGCCAGAGAAGGTCACCTGGTGGACATCCTCTCATACGTTCACGTCAAGAAATGTACCCCCAGCCCAGCCCTCATCTTCAACGTAAGACCCCCCAAACCCCGAAAAACAATACAACCCTTAAATATAGTCTAAGTGTTAAGGATCTTAAGAAATGTATAAAATAGTACCGCGATTAAGTGTTCGTTTGTTTCTTTTGGATTTGTAAATCTTTCTTCGAGGTCGAAACGGATGCATTAGACTTTTAAATTTGAATTAACGTCTATTTCGTTTCTTAGGTGCGATTAAGAATATAAAATTACGTGAAACTTTTTAGAGATACAGAGGCAATAAAATTCGTTTATAAAATTCAAAAAGGAATGGGTTTTTAGAATGTAATAAAGAAGATGAACTCATAACGTTGCTATCACATATTTCTGTAGTTTTGCTTTATACAAAAGGGCTGAGAATGAAAATGCTCAGGGGATCTTCGAAATTGAGAAACTATATAAATTGATAATATTACGGTATCCCTTTAGACCCATCCGAAGAGATTTGCAATTAGAATCTCTATTAATATTAACAGATATAAGAAACCTTTAATTTGCTTGTTTAAACTGTATGCTCATGCATTGAAGCAAAAGTAAAGAAAAGTATTAAAAATAAATTTAATATTAACAAATGATAAAAGTAAAGAATGCTCAGTTTCTTTCTTTAATTATTGCACATTAATTGTTAAATCTATATATTATTTATTTTGTAATGAGAAAATTTTTGATTAAGTGTGTTGCCTTCTCGGTAACGAGACAAATGAAGTGCGTTGTCTTCTACAGGGGGAAAGTAGTCCGAGGGCTCGAGACAAATACACGACGCTTCCCATCTCACTAGTAAAATTCGTTTCTCCTACCAACTCTAATTCAACCCATTTATTTCAATAGAGAGAAATAAAAATGTGTGTAAACAAAATATTTACCAAAACCGAAAAAAGGTCTCCTACCTTGCTCTAAGTAGATTTTAAGTGAAATTTTTGATTATTTATCTAATTATGAATATTATCATTATTGAACCAATTTTTGTTCTAACGGATTATGTTTTCAATATCGTGTTTTTTCTCTTTTATTCGGACACTTTCAACAGGCGATAGTGGCTCTGCTCATGGTTATACCTGGTGATATTGGAAGCCTAATTGATTTCTTCAGCTTCACGGCGTGGATCTTCTATGGTGGTGCCATGCTGGCGCTCATTGTCATGCGTTACACGCAACCAGACCGGCCACGGCCCTATAAGGTACTGAATTCATTTATGGTAACCATTTACCTATTTGCAGTCTTTATGGTAATTTGCACTACCAACTTTATATTCGTTTTTAAGAGTCGCTGTCTTCTACTAGGATAAAAGCCATTTTTAACATTCATAATGTCACCTTAATTCCTTTTAAACTGCCTTAACAAAAGTCTTAGAAGACTTGACAAACTAACCTTTAAACGAAATTACACAAGTCCAATAAGACACTCGACCACCTTTTGCAGTTATCACCGCCCCTACTCGTCTAGGAAGATTTTACTCAAGTTTCTTAAACAAGTGAACTCATTATTACAAAGGAGAAAAAAGAAGGAAAAATTCCGCGACATGACTGGAACCAGGGACCGCTCTTACCGGTTCAGTTAGTGCGGACAATCAACTGCTAAGCTGTTATAATATAGGGTATAACATACAGTTTACCGCATTTCGATCGTAAATAGCTCGGTAACTGTTGGTCGCAGGTCAGTAAATCGCACATCATTTGAAAGAGGGAACCAAGTTTTTGTTCAGTCCGGTAGAGATCTCAAGGGTGCATCTGGAAGAAGGTAGGGAAGTCCGTCAATTACTGTCAAGATGGCGAATGCACAACACAAAACATTCTTGTAGCCACCTCGTTCCCCACACCTCACTGTTTGTGACTTCTTCTTGTGGGGATACGTAAAAGACCGTGTTTTTGTGCCACCCTTTCCGGCAAATCTGGATGATCGAATAAAGCCGCCATTCGTGAAGTGACTCCAGATATGCTTCAGCAGGTATGGGAGGAATTTGATTATCAATATGTCGCCCATCTCATTATCTTCATTTTTAAAAAAAATATAAATTTTTGATATGTGATGAACCTTTCTGTTACACCCTGTATATCCATATGGACTGTCCTGAAGAAAGAAATTAGCTCAATCGGCAGGACCACCCCGGACTCTAGGGTCGGCATTCCTCCTTACCCTTAAACACTTAAATAATTGATGAACATTCAACTCAAAGAGAAAATAAAATCTTGTAAACATTCAAGGAGGAGATTTAGCAGTGAAGCAGAAATACATTTACACATTTATTTAAAAGAAATTACCCCCCCCCCCCCCCCCCCGAGTAGAGTAAGGCAAATAGCAGAATCTGCGGTCATCTATTTTTACCCATTTATCTGCACTTTTTACCTCCCCCTACCCAAGTTTTTAATCAAAAAAAGCTCGTGTCTTCATACTTTCCTTATCATTCCGATGGAATGACATATCACATGCCATATGTTGCCATAGTTCTAACGACAAAGTGACTGCCACCCCCGCAATTCCGACCCCACTGGGACAATTGGCCTAAAGTTCATAATGTAAATCTTGCCTAGAGGAATCTGTATACTGAATTTCACTCTTTTACACCTAAATGGCACATAGATCTTTTGTGCTATCTGAATCCCACCCCCGTAATTCCGATCCCAGCGCACCAATCAAAACCAAACTAAATAGTGAAGGTGGACATGACCATAGTAAGGTACATTTAGAATTTCAAACTTTTACCTCAAAAAATATAGAAATTATAAAGGGAAAGGACGGACAAACGAAAACCAATAACTAGCTCCATTCTTCCGCTACTTAATGATAAAATTTATGAGCACTTGAGCAATCGTGCGTCGACAAAGCGATTTTTCGTGCGCGTGCCGATGTCAATAATGCCTAAAAGATGAACTGAAAATAACATATATTCATTCTTGACAAATAGATTGTTATATGACATCCCTTTATCTTGGTATTCTTTATAGTCATTGTTTTAGCATCTAAATTCGACTTGAAGGGGTCCACGAAAAATTCCGAAAAGTTAATACGGCCGAGATAAGACTTTGATGGTCATATTTCTGAAAACAGAATTTGAAAAGGTTAATCCGTTTTCTAGTTATCGTGCAAACTGCGGACGGCCGGACGGACGGACGGCCGGATAAACGTACAGACCAAGGCGCATTCTTATAAGTAGCTTTTTGCTAAAGCTCATAATAAAATCTTGTAAACATTCCAAGAAGGAGTTTTAACAGTGAATCAGAAATATATTTATACATTTATTAAAAAAAATTAACCCCCCCCATCCCCCCACCGCGAAGAGTGTAAGGCAAGTAGCAGATCCTGCGGTCATCTATTTTTACCCCTCTATCTACACTTTTTACTTCTCCCCAAGTTTCTTAATCAAAACATTGATTTTCTCGAACCTAATATGTAGAAAATGTAAAAAACCTCGTATCTTTTTTCCTTTCTCATCATTTCCGAACGTATGAGATATCACATGCCATATGTTGTTGCCATAGGTTTAAAAAACAAGTGACTGCCACCCCCGCAACTCTGACCCCACGGGAACAACTGGGCCTAAACTTCATAGTATGTAGATCTTGCCTAGACGAATCTTGGTACTAAATTTCACGCCTTTACGTACCTAAATAGCACATAGATATGTTGTCCTCTCTGAATCCCACCCCCGTAAGTCCGACCCTAGTGTACCAATCAAAACAAACTAAATAGTGCAGATGGACATGCCTGTGGTAAACTACTTTTCCGAATTTCAACCTTCTATCTCAAAGAAATGTAGAAATTATGAAGGGGACGGACTGACATTATAAAACCAATAAGTAGCTCCATTCTTCCGCTACTTAATACTGATAATATAGATTATGAGCACTTGAGCACTTGTGCGCACGCCTATGTCGGTAATGCTTAAAAGATGAACAGAAAGTAAAAATATATTCCTTCTTGACAAAACAATTGTTAAATGTCATGTCATTCATTATCTTTGTATTCTTTACACTCACTGTTTTAGCACGTGAATTCGACTTGAAGGGGTCCACGAAAAATTCTGAAACGTTGATACGGCCGAGCTAAAACTTCGATGGTCATATTTCTGAAGAAAGATTTTGAAAAAATTAATCCGTTTCCAAGTTACGGTGCAAAGGGCGGACGGCCGGAAAAACGTACAGACCAAGAGCGCATTCTTATAAGTAGCTTTTATGCTAAAGCTCCTAATAATAATGAACTGAAATTATTCTTGATACCTATCATAATTACAGTCCCTTTTCTCCTTTGTAATTATGATATACACTGAGTTAGCAAAACTCATGGGATAACAAGCACATTGATTGATGGGCATGGCTCACGAATTCACAGGGGTAACAGATTCTGGGAATGGACCATTAGACGTTGTGGTAAGAGCTTGGATAAGTGATTAATCAGAAATGGCACGTCGTCGCGAGTTGACGTCTTTTGAACGGGGTATGATAGTAGGTGCCCGACGCATAGGATGTTCCATTTCGGCAGTGGTGCAGGAATTTGGCTTTCCCCGCTCAACTACCTCCAGGGTGTATCGGGAATGGCTGGATGAAGGCATCACAGTCCACAACAGGCACCATACCGGGCGTCCAGCTGCCCTGAATGATCGTGACCGGCGACACCTGGGACGAATGATTCAGAGACACAGGAACGCAACAGTGCAGCAAATCACAGACCAGATCAATACTGGCCGCACTAGAAACGTCTCTCGGTGGACAATCCGTCGGAATCTGCAGCCCTCGGGTTTGGCAGCCGTCGCCCTACACGGGTGCCAATGCTTACCCAGCGTCATCGGACACTCCGGCGTGCATTTGCCACCAACCATCTTGGCTGGACTCTGCAAGAGTGGCGTAACGTCATATGGTCAGATGAGTCACGATACCAACTGTACCACGCTGATGGGAGGCACCGTCTGTGGTGCAGACCTCACGAAACGATGGATCCCGCATGCCAACAGGTGGTGTTGCAGGGTGGTGGGGCATCAGTGATGGTCTGGGGTGCATTTTCCTGGTTTGGAATGGGCCCTCTGGTTATCCTGGACCAAACGTTGAATGGTCCACGGTATCGTCAACTCATCGGAGACCATCTGCACCCGTTTTTGACATTTCAACACCCTGACGACGTAGCAGTCTTTCAAGATGACAATGCTCCACCACATCGCAAACAATCAATCTAACCACCAATTTCCCAAAATGGCATCACGGCATTTGTTTTGCTAAATGGACGCAGCATGAACAAATCGAGAAAATGTTGAAAGCATTTTTGAAAATAATAATTGAATGATCTTAAGAGGTTTTTTTTCATCAATAAATTTTGAAAATGTTTCAAAGTGTAGTGAAAGGTCTGGATGTTTATTAAGAAAAATATTATGGAGAGCCTCGTGCGTAGAGTTGGTTTGGGGCATCCTGTGATTCCTCCGATTCTGGTTCGTTACATTGTAGTTGTCGCCAATCAGTTCTGCATTAATATAATTTTAGTAAACACTTAAAATCTTTCACTGTTGAATGCAGAAAACTTAAGTGTCGCTGAAATGGAAAGAGTAACGAACCTCTAAACAGCCTTGTAACAAGGATGTGGAGTTATAGGGATTGGAGCTGCAAAGTTAAATGAAATCGGAGCTACGAAGTTGAATGAAGCTGCCTCACTCCGGTCTGCGAATGGGGCATCTGTCCTATCATTGGGATACCAGGTTAACTACCTTGAGTCTGTAAGATACTTTGAAACAATATTGCTGCAGTGGTGTCCGATGCAACGAGCTAAATAATCCTGGTCCCTCGTTCCAGTCCACGTCGCGGAATTTTTTCCTTTCGGTTTTCCTGTTAACATGTTTACATTACAATAGGTTTTCATTCTTAACGTGATATTTTTTCTTAAAAAATATAAACAACATATTTACACTCAATATTTTATCTAGAAAGTGTGCATGTATACCTTTATCATGCATACGTTTTTAATAGATAACTGTACGTACTTTACTCAAAAAATTATAAGAAAATTATAAACCATCTTGTATGACCAAACTTTTAGCAAATTTAAGATAATATTTATTAACATATCTGGTTCGAATCTCTGAAGTTATTTTTAATTCAGGTGATTTTTTTTGTCAAAATTTTAGGTTCATATCATCATTCCTATAATCGTTCTGATAATCTCTGTTTATTTGGTGATCGCACCCATTGTCGACGATCCTCAGGTGGAATATCTCTATGCCACCTGTTTCATCTTGGCTGGACTCGTCTTCTACGTACCATTTGTCTACTACAAAGTAGAATTAGCCATTATGAGTGAGTATATTGAAAAGAGTTATCATATTAATACCAGCAAAGGAATAAACGGAAATATTTCTTAGTTTTCTGTCATTAAATGTATAAATTAATATTTATCATAGAAATGTTTCCTAATTTTATAAAAGTAAATTTTTATGAAAATTCTTCGAAACTCAGTTTGTTTAGATTTTCTCCAAAATTTCGGTAAATTACAATATTTTAAAATAATAATATCATACCTGTTGCTTAACCAAAAAGTTTACGTTTTAAGTTCTATCCGTTACACTGTTACATATGGCATTAGAAATTACCATGTTCTTTCGAGAATACACCGCCGTTTGTGAAAACTGCAACAACAAGATGAAATGAAATTAACATTACAGATTACTTAAGTTAAAACAGATATGTATTTAGATTAACGGAGCTGTTCAAACGCTTTTTAGACATCTAGTAAATTCACTGCGAAGAACGATAAAAGATTCTATATGCCATAGCATTGAATAAAAGCGATCTTGGATTTGTTCTTGGAGAATAACCTGGCACTCGTATTAAGCAGGTCACATAGAATTTCTTAGGGGTGATGGGTCAGTCGCCATGCGTTCATGTTTCACTGATATTCAGTTGTAAGGAAAAAACATGTAACATATAGCCCAGGTTATCAAGCTTTGGTAAAATATACATAGGTTTACATTATAGATCTAAATACACTGTTTATCGAGAGAGAAAGAAACCCCGTTAGGCTCCTAAATACCTGTGACATATCCGAGCTGTTCAGGTTATTTACATTGCAGGTAAGACGAAATCATAAGCACAATGACATCTTAATGAAAATGAAAACGCTGCTTAACGCTAGGGTGCCGGTTCTTCCGTGTAGTGCAGTTTGCCGATCTAGTTCTCATCGCCAGTGAGTACGACTTTCCTCTTTGCACCGACATCGCAACACTGTTCTAAACTGACCGTGTTCTTTTATGTCTGTATCCCTGCCTGGTTCAAAATCCGTTTATCTACGTTTGCGATTTGTTTCAGCAACATGTACATTCAACTTCGATTTCTTGTTTTCAATGAAACATTTTAAATTAATCATAATTTTTGGCTTGATAAATTTCCTTGTGGCTCAAAAATATGGATACTTTTATCAATTTAACATTTTTATGTTTATTTTTATTTATTTATTTATTTATTTATTTATTTATTTATTTAACACCCAACTGAGTACAGAAAGGTTATAATGCATCAATAGATACCATCAGATATACAAAATTAATTCAGAACTATTCAAACAATTTTAAAAACATCAGATCAAATCACTAAAATCACACATCAAGATTTATATAATTTAAATTAAACTATAATTATAAAATTAAAAACAAATCTAGATTAACAGCCAGCAAGTTTTCTGTTCATTTAAAATATATAAGTATACGTTACGATGAAGATGTTTACATCTTTTTAAAACAGACATATCAGATTTACAATTAAAAATAGTATTTCTTAAATGATCCGTTAAATTATTCCACATACAAAAATTAAAATAACGTACATGGAAAATAACATATTAAATTTTGAGATGATCTATGTAAAATAAATCGGCTTCTTTTAGGTGCTCTGCAATTAGCGCCTGTTTGTAAATATTGCAAAATATCTTTTAATGAGTGATTTATAGATCGCAATATCACTGCTAATTCACGCTACTTGTAATAGCCAAAAGATTAGTAAATTCAGCACACTAAAAACCACAGGAATACGGCAAATTCATTCAAAAATTTTTTTCATCGTTAGCCTTGTTATTATGTCCTTTAACTTTGACTTATTTAATTACGGAATAAATGGATATGCATCGTTACCACCCGGGGTCGTGTATGGTCATAGACCGACGAGTTAGATCCCGTGGATAAAGTACAGAATACAATTATATACAATAAAATTAATAAGAATAATATCTTTACACAAGGGATGGAATAGATAAAAAAGAATTGTAAGATTATGAAAAATTTAAGTTATTTCGGACCCTCAGTAAAAAGGCTATTAAAGTAGATTTTGATTTTTTTCTAAAACTTTGTAATAAGTGAAAAAAATTCTAAGGAATTTTGGAGATATGTTAAAGATATCGGGGGCAGGGGGGGGGGGGCACGTCACCAGTTTCTGCTATAGTCGTTCAGAAGAAGGATCTGTTTTAGGTGATGAGGAGGATATCGAGAAGTGTTTGATGACCATCTTAGTAAATTTTTTGATCTTGAAGTGTACGAAAAAGATGAATCAGTTTGGGATAATTATGAGAATTTGTATATCATTGAAAAGATTACTAGAAATTAATTAAGTGATGCTATTAAATGTTTGCGCCAAAACGCTCTTATGGTACAGATTTATCTCCCCCGCCTCTTGTGTTTAAAGGATTGGGGAGATATCTTATTGATCCTGTTTTGATAATTTTCAATAAATGTCTTTGTGAGAGATAATCTCATTCAATTAAAGAAGACGACAGTTATTCATATTTTGAAATTTGAGAATTTATTAAATGTTGGTAACTATAGACCTATTAGTTTGGCTCTTATACAGAGTAAAAGTTTAAATAAAATGACGATACTATGGATTTCCTGTAAACAACACAGATATATTACCGGGAAATCTACCAGTACAAATATGTCATTTTTTTCAGTTATATATCAAGCCCTTAGTAAAGATTAACAAGTAGATTGTATACACATTGATTTGACTAAGGCTTTTGATACTTGACTTATTTTAAAGCTTCATGGACTTAGAATAGCTGGAGGTTTTTTAATGTTGATCAGATAATTTTTACTGGATAGAAATTGTTTTGTTAAGATTAATAATTATTAAATTCGCACCTTATTTAGACAGAGTTGGTATTCTAGTTGAGACTGCTAAACTGTTGTTTGAAAGTCTAATTGTTCCAGTAATTCGCTATCGTATTGTGATCTGGGGATATTGTCGAAGCCGACGCGATCTAAACATCATGCAAACCGATGGATTTTGTGACGTCTTGCAGAAAGAAATTTAAAAACAAAATAAGGATATTTAAAATTTTAACTAAAATGATTTCTTAAAAAGGTAAATGACCCATGTTTGGCATTAATGCATTTTATTCTACTGTGTTTACTTAATTATCTAAAATACAAAATTCAAATTTAAAATACGTCACGAAAACCCATGGGATTTCAACAAAGCCAAGTGTCGTAGTGCCATTGGCTTTGAATCACATTCTATAAAAGTACTACTATCTAAAGACTATGCTTTGTATAGATCGCGTCGGCTTCGATTTTGTTCCGCCTCCCATTGTTTCGAGAGACTTGTAAAAATCTTTAGTAGATTTTATATAATTATGTTTCATTGTTTTAATGAAGGCTCGAGGCATCAATTTTCACATTCTTAATTAGCTGAAAAATTAAAATTACCAATGCCAGAAGACAGTCTGGATTTTGAATGTTTTAAATTTGTATATTATTTCCTCAATGGGAGAATTGATGCTCCCACTGCTTTGGAACTTTGTTCATTCACTTTGTAGAGATTATTAACTGTTGTCCTGTCTCCTCTATTAGGTGGATTATTAACCAGATTTGTTTGATCTTCAATACTTTGGGTGGTGATGATTTCCATTTTTTTGTTTTAATCTTTTTTTAAACCATTTCGTAAAATTGTCATAAATATTGATTGGCTTTGGCCGTTTCTCTGCCATTTTTTCTGAGTTGTAATCTTGTATCAAACCCTGAAATAAAATTTTCATTCATGTTTGTATTTCAAAGAAATAAATTTTTCGTGAATAAGTTCAAAATTAAGCAACATAATTGGAGATCCCGAGGGACTAATCGATCTGAGTATTAATTAAGTTATCAAATAGAACCTTTTAAAATGGTTACATTTAACTACCTATTTAAACTAGTAAATAAATAAATATAGACTGGAGATGACCTCCAAACATGATGTATTAATTTTTCTATCGAATTAATTTTTCCTTAGAGGCATCGGCCATGATAGTCGAGGTTCCTGGGCCGAAACCAGGTCGCAGAATTTTTCCTTCCATTTTTCGATAGAAAAATTAATACATCATGTTTGGAGGTTATCTCCAGTCTATATTTATTTATTTATTTACTTGGGAGTTCATCAAACTTTCTGATGGTTTGGATAGGAGAAATTCTCGATCTGAGATCCGGGTGCCCGCCTCCCATTGGACTTTCAACCTTTGACAACTTGATTGTCTTTAAGACACCTTGTGACAGCATGGCTGTCCGGGTGTCTGCGATAGCCCAACTGGTAGAGGCATCGGCCATGGTAGTCGAGGTTCCTGGTTCGAACCCAGGTCACAGAATTTTTCCTTCCATTTTTCGATAGAAAAATTAATACCTATTTAGACTACTAGTATTTGCATGTTCCAAATTAGTCTCTAACAATTTTTAGTAATTTATTCCATTCATACATTGCGTTGCTAGGCAACCCCTTTCATTGCGTAGAAGGAACAGTTGATTTATTTCAAAGATTTCTTCGCATCATTCACTAAATTTACTCGGAATTTTTGTAAAGAGGTATTATGGTTTAGAATGTTTTTTTCCTGTTTCCATAGACATTTTCAATGGTCTTATTGAGGAGGATTATTAACACCTCAAAATCTTAGATAGATAATTTGTTTCCAAAATTGTTACCACATATTTATTTATTTAAAAAATAATTTTTACATTGAGCCCGATCCGGAGCCTGTATGGCCAACAGGCCATCGTGTGTGATCTCCGGAGGGAATACTAATTTATAGTTACTTGTTTTCGGATTATAATATAAATTGAAAGATCGTATATTAATATTACATTATTGGCATTGATGTATTTATTTAAAAAGTCGAGTTAAAATCAAAATGGCTGTAAGAAAAATTATTTGTAATATAAAGAATTGTTAGAAAAAAGTCTTGAGTTAAACTATAGAGAAAATTTAAATTAGTAGGGAGGATAATCATTTAAGGTTATTTAAGCTGTTATATTATTTAACTCCATATTGAATATATTAATTTCATATTTTCATTACTTTCTTTCAGACAAAATAACAGCGTTCTTCCAAATCTTGCTTCAAGTCGTTCCAGAAGAATCGCCTCCCGACTAAGAAAGCAAAAAGTATTCTACTTTTTTTTCAGCTCTGACAATATCTCCTCAATTTTCTCATAAGGAACACATTTACTATAACAACATCCAGAAGAAATCTATCGGTTCAACTTCTATAACATAAGAGTATATAAATCGACTATATTTTGTGGCAGGGTCACTTTTTTTTAAGGATGCTCACGAGCGCGAAATCATTCCGAATTCAGGACTAAAATCCCCGCAGAAGGGTGGATAATAAAAAGGTATAAAAAGTATCAGAAAATGTTAGTGAGGGGGAGGGGGAAAATGGTTTTTACAAATTCGTAGCCTTTGCAAGACGAATCAAACCTTAGAATGAGGGAATTCGAAGTGAAAGGCACAATCTCGATTTTATTTAATTTTCTGTAACTTATTAATTTCAGAAGACTCCTTTGAAGGTTTTTTTGCTGATTTTCATTTGTAAAGAAATAAATATAACGCGTATATTTTATATTTTCTATTTCAGTCAAGCAGTGAGGAGTGCTTCATACGAGAGAGTTCATTCGTAGTCGAATATTATAATTTCACGATATAAATTTTATATGTTGAAACCTTAGTCGTGATTCATTTCATTATTAGCTCATTTAAAATAAACAAGGACTTGAAAATTCATAATTCGCAGCAAGAATCCCTCCGGTTATGTTTTTCCTAACACATATCATTTACCATGAAATTGTATGTACAGAAACTGAAAACAAGTTGACTGATATAATGAAAGGTTCATAGCTCTATGAAGCACTTCAACTCTGAGAAGTAGAAAAGTTTATAGCAAAGGATTGTCTTTAGCCAACAAAAATCTTTCATTTTATCAATTTTTATCTAGAATTTTTTTTATTTTGTTCTTTTTCTTATAGTCATCATCTCCCTACGTCTTCCAGGAACACAAGAATCTTTACTTTCATTTAGATTCTTTTTTAAAAATATATATGTTTGTGGTTTTTATTTTGCTTTTTTAACAACAAAAGAGTTTTCCTAGGAAATTTTGTAAATATGTAAGACACTTAAAATGACGAAGATCGGTGGTTGTCATAGTTTATTGATGGTTGATTCTCTCTAGTTAACTATCAGGATGGTTGTGAAGATTTTGGCGTAGAACGTTTGCAATTTGCTGGAATATTTTTTCTTTAATTTATTTTAAATCAAATTGCGTTAAAGTTCATTTCGTATTCCAAATGTGTTTATTTTGAATTCTTTATCCATCCATGTTTATATATGGAAATCGACTGTGATAATCTATTGATTAAAGAAAATAAGAAAGGAGTTCAAAATAATCTAATCATGTTTTTAACTTTTGTTATTACTTTTTAATTTTGAAATGTTTAAGATAAAATATAGTTTTTATTCATGACTCGAAATCAAGTATTTTTAAAATACGTTTGAAATGATTAAATATAAAAAAAAATAATAAGAAGTTGGCGTCTGCTGTATGTACGAAATTTAAAGACGAACATCGTCAAAGCGGTTCTTTGAAATCTTTATTAACAGAAATTTTAACATCAGGTCATTAAAATTCATAAATACTGTAAATGTAAAATATTTTTAAGATTTGTTGACTATGTGAAGTTTTTAGTTTTGTAAGAATTACGCCGATGTGATTTTCTTTACTCCTAAAACAATGGTTGTAAATGGCTACAATTCACTTGAAAAGCAGTAAATGTATATATGTATATTAAAAAAAAAAACAAATGAAAAATTTATGTGAAAGCTATATACACGTTAAATCGGATCACATACTCTATGAATCTATAATATATATTGCTTATATGCTCTATTGTCTAAATATTAAACTTAAATGCGACAATTTTAAAAGCATACTATCATCTTCATAAATCCTTTCATAGGGTTCTCTTCCATTGTCTAAGAAGAATTAAAATTAAATTATTAAATTCATTCGTTTACGGTGCACAGATAACGTTGAACTGCTCATTTAGGAGATAGAACATTCCAGAACATAAAAGATTTGGAAACAAGTATCAGTCAATTTTGTTTATCTTTCTCTCGGCTCAAACCATTCCGGGTGATAAGAATATAAAGGCTTCAGAAAATATGTGAACCCATAATAATACTGGGGTCTTATATTTGGAGTAGGGTAGAGAGAATTTCTGAAATCGACAAAGAGCCTTGCTTGGACTTTTCTAATGAATGTAATGTTTACGATAATAAAATAGGTTCGCTGAAGATTTTTCTAAAGCTGAAGTTCCTATATAATAGTCAAACAATAAACAACCTATTCATACAATACAATGTTGTATCAATAATCATTCCCGCATAATAATGATTTATTTATTAATATTCAAAGCCAATTCAGTCTGCCGCCCTATTTACACAAAGCTTGTAAACGAAAATTATAACAGCGTCTAAACAAATAAGAATAAAATTTCAGTTATTCCAAGTCATTCTCTTTGTCGAGATCGGTAGCATGAGATAAGCAATAGTCTCTCAAACGAAACAGCAAGAATTTCTTTTCTGTGTATTAACTACCACTTCGTAGACGCTCAATGTTGCACAAAAGCAAATGACAAGTCCTATTATTAAAAACAAGGTTTTAAACCTCTCCAAATAGGATGATTTTTGATTTGCGTAACTAAAATTAATATGATAGGCGGCCGCTATAGAAAATCAACGAAAACTTAAAGTTAACATGAAGCCATCTGTGTATTCGCTTTCATTACAGATTTACCATGAAAACAATACAGCGTTCTCCTATTAACTGTCACAATCACCGAAAACTAACTACATACATTAATGATAAGTATCGAAAACTTTGCAGATTATCTGCAGAGTCGATTTTTGTTTAATGTGTTAATGTTTTTTGTTTTGAATATTGTTGATATATAATTTACTCCAAAGAATCTTGTTCTTTTTATGTCTGGGATGGAAAGATCCGTCCAAAGGATAAAATAAAACTGTTAATTAAAAAATACGATAAAATGGTAAAAATAAGAAATAAAAACAGTTCTGTTATTTTAGTTAGTGTCTTTATTTTTATTTCCTATTTTTTAAATTAAAAAAGAATAACTAAAAATTATCAACTTTTCTGCCCTAAGCAATCAACGACATTAAAGATCTCTTACTTTAGCTTATTAACTCATATACAGGATGTTTTTGAATTCCGTGCACGAAATTCACAGGGTGATAGGTGATAACATACTGAATATTTTTTACCAAAGAATGGATGGTCCAAAGTTCACCTTTAAATCGCTACAGAGAATAATTACCAATAATTAACAATTTTATTAACAATGTGAAAATCAAAATAAACTCTTTAACCGCAACTAAACAGGAACTGAAAAGATACTCTTTAACTCTAAGTTCCTATTTAGTTGTGGTTAAAGAGTTTATTTTGATTTTCACATTGTTAATTACTACTATCCACGTAATTATTTTTAATTTAGTTTTAACATGTTTATTGACAACTAATTACAGTAAGGCTTGGGTCACACTGGCGTAAAACGCCACGTAAATACGCCAACGTAACGACGTCGCCAAGCGCGGCACCATACTATTTACCGGAAGTGACATATCTGGCGTCGTTACGTCGGCATATTTACGCGGCGTTTTACGCCGACGTAACGACGCCAGTTATGTCACTTCCGGTAAACAGCTTGGCG
>JAHWFO010030762.1:395730-418174 GCA_023313115.1 Rhysida immarginata | reverse complement strand
ATAGCTAAACTTCCTCATTATTTCTACAAAGCATTCGCTATTGTACATCGCTCTCTTGTCGGCCATCTTGATGGCGGGCCAATCACTCTTCTGATTGGCTGATGTTCGGAGTACGATCTTACGCGACGTAAAAAAGTTGAACAAAATTCAACTTCGGCGTAAAGCGCGGCGCCAAGCTATTTACCGGAAGTTACATCACTGGCGTCGTTATGTCGGCGTGTTTACGCGGCATTTTACGCCAGTGTGACCCATGCCTAAAAGAGCTACCACAAAAAGTAACACATGCCTGACATCGTCGAGACTTTGATTGGCAAACAGTTTCAAAAAGGCCTGGCAAGTCACGTACTTTACCGGCTGCAACCGCAATTTTGGCAAAATATTCCACACCGAGTTAACAGGAGTCTCATAAACTTGACTTTCATTTGGGATGTCAAATCCGGAGATGTCAAATCAAGAGGCTAAATGGTAATGGGTTGAGTATTTCCAATATTAAATTTGGAACTAAAATTTTTTAATTTGCATGTTGCTTGAATGCATTATTCAACTGGTAATGGTTTGAGCATTTCCAACATTTTTCCCTGTAGCAATTTAATGCTTTCACCTATCACCCTGTGAAGTTTCTGCAGAAAGTTCAAAAACACCCTACAGGAAGTGCTCGATTTGTCCACCAATTAATGTTACTGCATAAAGCATTCACACAGCCCAAAACAAAACATTTCAGCAATCTATCAATTATCAACACATTTATTTCCAGATTTATTAATTACTTAAAACAAACAAAAACGTAATTACTTAATTTTACTTAATTAATTAAAATAATAGGAAATTTCCGAAACAGTCGAATAACTTTAGAACAACTCCTAAATATTATCCCTCTCTATAGGAAAGTACCCTTGCCTGATTGAATGAAATCAATCCCAGCGTCCCTATGTAAGCGCTCACAAGTTACGAAAACTTACTTTTGAGCCATGATAGTGAAAAAAAATTCCAATCACAAAGTTGTAGGTCGTCACCGGTTTAATAGAAAGATACTCTTTACATGAAGAAAACAAAAGCAGAAAACTTGTACAACGGGGGAGAAAATCCGTGTTAGGGGAGTGAGGAAGTGGATTGATCGAAGTGGAATTTAGTGATTGTTTTGTTTAATTTTATTCAGTCTTCCATTGAATCAAGCATTAAATAGAAAGGATTTCGTCCGTTTGCTGTTGTACATGTGAATATAGCAACATACACTATCTAGCCATTTCGTCACCGGATACCCCATATCAGTATGTTAAATCGGACCCTGTGGTCTTCTTTGGGTGGCATGCTGGCTCTCAACCGGCACTCCAATTCGTCCCAAAGGTGTTCAATGGGGTTGAGAGCTAGCCAGTCAAGTTTCACCACTTACATTTCTTCAAACCAGGTGTTAATAATGCCCGTTGTATGATAGAATCGTCGTGCTGAAACAGATATGGGCCATTACCAAAGTGTTCCTACAATGTCGGTAGCACAGATTTGTCCAGAGTTTTTTGGTACGCTTCGACATTCATGATTCCGCGAACTAAAACAAGAGAACCAAAACCATACCACGAAAAGCAGGACCAGGCCATGATGCCACTTCCTCCGAATTTCACTGTGGGTACGACGCAGTCTGTAAATATCGTTGATTGGGCATTCTTTAAACCCACATACATCCGTCGGGCCCCCAAAACTGATAGCGGGATTCATCACTCCATAGGATGGCTTTCCATTGCCCTGGAGTCGAGTGACGGCGTTCCTTGCACCATTGAAGGCTGTGATATTTGGCTTGTGAACTGCTACTCGTCCGTGAAAGCCAAATGCGACGATCTCCCGGCGGACGGTGCGATCAGATCTACAACTCTGTAATTGATTTTTTTTCTTTAGCCATTATGGTTCAAAAGTAGATTTCGTAACTTGTAAACGCTTACACTGAAGCGCTAGGAATGCTCTTAATCAATCTGACACGACCAGTTTCCTTTAGATAGATCTCATTTTCATCACTGTAGAACCGTTTCTTTCAAGTTCTTCGACCGTTCGGGAATTTCCTCTTTAGATTCTATAAAAGTCAAGAGCTTGTACAAACTTTGAGGGCTTAATAAGCTAAGGAAAACACAAAGAATTAATTATAATAATGCTGCCATTAATTATATTTAATAATCGATATATTTTAATTATTCCACAAATATGTGACGCAATTAACAATGAAATCAAAAACTGACATGTATGGAATTTAGACTTGGAATCCCAACATCTTATTATAACTAATATCATGGCCCATAAAATGCCTTTCTTTAAATACCAATAATAAATTGGCCACTCAATGTAAGTGAAAGGGGCCCTGAAGCGATTTTGTTTTTTTGGTGATTTACAATCGTTGGACTTTCAACTTTCTTTTAGCCTAAGGCTTAGACTCTAAGCAGAACATTATTACAGCGAACAAGATTGTTTATAGAGGAAAGGGACCAAAAGCAGGCCCCGATTTTGTTTCTGACATGTACAGGCAAAATTACCAAGTAAAAAAGTTTAAAAAAATGTGGAACATATACCTAATTAAGTTACTTTATAGGTTGCACTATTAAAAATACCAAAAAATAAATCATTATTTAAAAAATTATTTCCAAAACATTACTCATTTATTATTGCAAAAAAACTGCTCCAAAACCGGGCCCCCTAAACCGGGCCATTTTATTTTATGACATTAGTTATTAAAAGGAGAAAATGAATTGAATGAAAGAGAATCATAAATAGCAAATTCATAATTTTGAATGAAATATCAGGTGTTCATTTACTTCACAGGCATCTTAGATAAAAAAGGGCTTATTTTCCCTTAGAAACGTTTTGTGGTGTATCCTACAAACAGAATTCTAAGAAGTTGAGAATAAGTAATCGTAAAAATATGGCGGCTCGCTTTAGGAACAGCGTGGGGGTCCGGGTTAGACCACCTCATTTATTTCTTTTGAATTAATAAATTTCGTTAACTACTTACAGTAATGAATGGATATTTATAAGAGAAAAGGACGAGACACAAAACAACAACATTCTCGTTCTAACAACAACCCCAAACCTTCTCCAGCCATGACAACACCTACATTAGTTCTTCCTTATCATCCAACCCTCAATAGTATTAAAAATGTCCTAAGGAAATATCAACATATTATTGATAATTCTCCTCTTCTCCACTCCATTCTACCAGAACCACCAAAAGTTTCTTTTAAACGGACAATTAATTTTAAAGATATTCTGGTCCATGCTGCTATTACCAAACCACGCACTTTCACTAAGGGATGTTCTCCTTGCAATACAAAGCGTTGCGGTGTTTGTCATTTTCTTAACCCTGCCACCTCCATTTCCAGCAGTGCCTCCTCCTTTACTTTCAAGATTAACCAGAACCTGACCTGCACTTCTCACAACTTAATTTACCTGTTACATTGCAAAGTATGCCAGAAACAGTACGTTGGAGAGACAGGCAATACCATACGCTCTAGATTTGCCGGGCACAAGTTTGATATTCTTAGCAATGCTGACACCCCTGTCGCTAAACACTTTAATTCCCCTGGTCACTCTTTACAGGCCATCAGCATTTATATTCTTCGCAGTAACTTCCATAGCAAAAAAGAGAGAAAGCAATTCGAGTCTTTTCTTATTTGGAAATTTAATTCCCTCACCCCTAATGGCATTAACCTTAGCAAAGGCACCATTCCCTCATTACCTTTCCCATGTCCCCTTCCAACTTCAGCTATTCCTTAATTTGTCGCAAGCCCTATGGGGCTTTTTCTTCTTTTTTCTTCTTTCTTTATCTTATCTTTTATTTTTTCTTTTCAATGTTCTTCAATGTCCTTTCATATTTTTTTTTTTTTACTTTTGATCCGTTGCTCTTACATGTGGGACTTTTTTACAGGGTGACTAGCGACCGGGAATGGTCAGGGAATTTTTATTTTTTAAACCGAGTACAGTCAGGGAATCATAAAATCGATACTTTTGAACAATGTCAATAATCTTCTTTCATGACAGCCCCCTTTTTTTGTCTACTAAGAATCAGGAATAATTTTACGTAATCTTTTTGCTAGGCACCCTATCATTCCTAAACGTTTTTATAATCTCACTTTCATATGTTTCATCCTATTACATTTTTCTCACCGCCCCCTTATTATTTCCTATTTGTCCTCCGTCTTGTCCTATCCCAACAGTTCGTCTAACTAATCTCATTTGTTCTCTTGTTTGTCAGCCAATAACGCCTTACTATTCCCCATGCAAACTATATATAAACCCGTCCGTTAGTACTACTTTCATAACTTCAGGATAATTCTCTAATATTCTATTTGCTTTTAGAGAATTATCCTTTTTTGCTTTGATAAAGGATAGGCTCTATCCGAAACGTCAGCTCTTTATTTGATTTTTTAGTTTTATTTTGATTTTACTTATATATTTATTATTTTGTTATTTGTTAATTATTATTTTATTTTTCAGTTGTATTTATTAAATTATTTACTTACAGTAATGCATTACTATTATAATAAGGAATAAGTAGATATAACAATTAAATCATTTGCCTTCAAGATTTTGGCAAAGAACACGTAAAACTGAGAGCATAAAAAATTTTCTAAAAACACAAAAAATAATATGTCGCCATTGAAAAAACAACAGATTGAGCAAACAACTTGAGCGCTGGTCCTCCAGTAGGCAGTTGCATTGCATTAACTACTACTTTAACCTTTCACTGCTCTGTTCCAGCATTATATAGAGCAGAAATGGGGGGGGGGGTATTTTAGGAGCGGGATCCAATTTGGTCATTTTTCTCTATTAATTATTTTTCTCATGCACCTCAGTTTCAATTGACTCTTATAGAGCGCACACGTTGAATTAATATTTTTGTTTGCATGAACGCATTGTGTGCCCTGGTTGTTTGCATTGTCCACCAAAATTTAAAGTTTTTTAAAAATTTCTTTTGCATGAACACTGGCAAAGGTGCATACAATGTTTGCACAAGTCTTCAAATTTTAAACGCGTTTTTCTCGGAATCTGTTATTTTCCCTTCAGGTCCTTTTTCACTTAACCACTTACATATTTTTTAATTTAATTCCTGTCACCTTCTTCGAATTTTAAATAAATAGGTATTATTTAATAAAATATGGAGGATTTCATTTTCTCAGTGTTAATAATACAAGAATAAATAGATACAGATGGTACCTCATCTCCGCTTGTGGAAAATTTCAGCATCATCATACATTAGTTTTGCTTTGTGAACACCAAAGTGGCAGCGCCACTCTCGGTTTGATCCTGTTTTGGGGATCTGAAGGTGCACCGGAAGCGGAAATCCATCGAAGCAATATGCGGCAGTGCTTTACCATGGCGAAATGTATACGAATGGATCGAGAAATTCCAATACGGTCGAATAAGCGTGAAGGCCCAGAAAAGAGTAGTACATTGAGGATGCGCGTGACAAGACTTAGGAAAACCGAGAGTTAGTATTGATGATGTGGCAAACGATTTTTAAATTAATCATAGTTCTACATATGACATTTCATCCAGGAGCTTGCGGAACGCTAAAAGTAATATTTTGAGAAGCTCGAGGTCTCTGTTGAAAAATGGTATAATTGTAAGGTCTATTCTACATAAAATAAAATATATATAAAATCAGCGATGGACTATGTCACCACAAACAAAAGTAAGGAGAGAGATGTGTGTCAAAAATCTAACAATGACGATTATACAATCTGGTGGGTTATTTCTAGTAAATTATATAAGTTGTATGCGGATACTTATTGACTTACACACGTAGAAGGACTCTCCTTTATACTAACTCATTACTGAGAAAGTCTCAAATTGCTTCGGCAGCTAATATTAAATTATAATCCTCCTGAGCAGATAATATTTCTTCTCCTCCTGCAGCGCAGTTTGGTGTCCTTGTAGGTTATCTGTATTGTGCAGATTTATAAATCATTTAGCATGTTACTCTCAATTGTCAATGTTTTTGGCATAATACCAGTTATATTATAAATCATTTATTTACTTTTAAAATTTTGGTTTGTATTCTTTAAGTTTTACACAATTACATATGCCACCTTAACGTGTAATTCATTAAACTTGGGATTGTCACGTGTTGGCGCAGTGAAATACTTTGACTTACAGAAAGTGAGAGAGAAAATACTATCTGGCTTCAAGCAACAAATAAAGTTTAATGAAAACCAATACTGAATTATACATTAAACAATAATGAATAGCATCAAATAACAATGCTTAAGTTCCTATCTTCAGGAGAAAATAGAATGTCTTCTGCTGTCAATCGTAGATTGCATTCCAAAGGGCGTGCACTTCGACGTATTAAGCAGATACAATTCAAAACTAGCTGGCCAGATATCCTTCGAGTGAAATAGATAAAAGAATAGAGATATACAAAGCTCAGTTCCATAAAAATTGGGACAGGGTGAAAACATGCGACACAGCAAAAAATATTGATACACTGATGTATTGATTCATTTTCTTTCAAAAGAAGATAGTTTATTGGGTAAATATTAAAACCTGAAGACCACGAGCAGTCAGAATTGGTCTTCGTCTTTTCCTTTACAAACGCTGGTATTTCCACTTGCCTTGTGCCTATTGTCACGAATAATTTGGATAGTCGCAGTGGAAGATAGACAAATGGGTGAATGAGGGACAAGGAGCATAGGCTTTATTTGCTTAAATGAATTAACATTTTATTCTAAATTAACAAACAAATTACAGTTAATAAATGAACCCTCTCGCTTTAAGAATAATACGAGACGCTTATTTAATTAGGGGGGGGGGGGATTCTACTAACACGTGGAAAATCATCCGAGATCGTAAACACATACGAAAGAGAACGATAATAATTAGGCTTTGAGCCACAAAAGTAATTGCTTAGATAAACATTAAACTATGTCAAATAAGATGGCTAAAGCTTACGACTGAATATCACAAATTAAGCCACAAAAACAATTTTTCAGGTAAACGTTAAAGTATATCAATTAAGACGGCTAAGACTTTTTCCTGATTATCATAAATATATGAATTGTAACTTCGCGAAACAGCACTTTAACGCGAACACACAATAAACATAAGTGATCCAAAAACAAGGATTAATGTTCAGGCCATCTTATCTGAGTTGCAAGGACCGACTGCGTCTTCTGAAGGAGATAAGCATTCCTATCGTGAATCCAACTGTACCGCTAAAGAAGTGTGCGCGAAGCAAAGCGTTTACCTCCCTGGGACGAATTTACAGGAAAACTGTCACGAGGGGCGAAGGTGTCGAGGCTTTCCTGTAAGTAGGCCGCAATCATCCAGGGGAATATTCCAAAAACTCTATCCTCAGCCGTGAAGTTGGCTAGGTCTGGGGCTGCAAAAGTGCCGTGGCAAATCCACGCCTGTAGTTCGCACACGACCACCACTGTATTCACTAAATAAGTTGTGAAAGCGTATCGCTGTATGGCAAGTCTGACGTACAGGGGATTCCGCGACGATTCACTCCTCTCACGCTGAGGCGAAGGACATTGTCCAGTAGAAACAGTCTGGCGAGATGAAGTCGATTCGCTCGGTGTTCCACTCGCTGACGAAGTTTCTGTTTGGAAAACTACGGGAAGGTTAACGTTAGTGATAGAATCTTGTGACGCAGTTTCATGCCTCGCTGTTTGAAAGCACAGTTCTATCTCGCTCTTCTAATGCTTGAGAGACCACGTTATTTTTCTCGTGTGTTGTAGCTTTTTCCATTGACTTCTTAAACGAACAGTCAGAAATTTTGAGGAGCCTCTTATCTGGCGACCTTTCGTAATCGCTACCTCGTACTTCTCTCTCGTTTTGAGCCTCCCGCTCGATCACCTCTCTTATGTGCACGCTTTTGCGCCGCTTCCTTCGCTTCCGTCCCCGCGCCGTTTTGGGAGTGAAGACCTCACTGGTATCTTCTGAGTGGCACTATCTATTGTCAATGGATGGCGACAGACGAACTCCAACATTAATTTCTAGCTTTTGTCGTCTGCTAGAAATATTGGAGCCCGTTACTGTCGCATCCCTTTGTGACACCTATTACTGCTATGAACCGTAGATGATGAAAGTCCAAGATTCCTGGCTATTTTATGCTGAAATACGTTGCTTCTAAATTGTTGGATTATTCTATTGCGCATATCTTGACCCACTGCCTTGCCTCGACCCATGCTGTCGTGTAAATGAGTGGCCGCACATTGCAGTTGGCGTTTAAAGGAGGAAAAGTTATGACTGTAATGTTCTCCAGAAGTTTCGAGAATATTCATGTTACTTCTATGGTTTCGGTGTGGTCTTTTCCTTCCGTCCCAAATATTATGGTGCGTGTTGCCAATGGCAATTTCATTAAAAAATTATATGCGATCAAAAAAGAGGTCGGCATTTATAAATTGTACACATTTTACTTCAGTCACTTCAAGCGTGTTTATTATTTTTAATTTTACTAATATATATTTACTCAATCATATTTTATTTGCATTTTTCATATTGTCCCAACTTTTATGGAATTGGGTATTGTATTGCGTAATATAATCCAATAAGTATTAGTGAAAGAGGTGGTACAGACAATAAGCAATTCTATTGCACCATTACGATTCCCAAATCTTCAACTAAGAACGCCTTGAACCCGAATGGGAAAATTCCTATCAACTCGTTAATTCCACTTAAGGGAGACCCGTGTAATTTGGATCGTCGTGTATATCGAACCAGCCTTATTTTACACAATTGCACGTTAGATGGCGCCACTCTCCTGATTGAAAAATGATCATAGCCCTTAACTAGAAGCGTAAGAAAAACACGGGTAGAAAATATCAAATTTTCTCTTTTGGTACGGTCTCATGTTACTTTGAGGTGAGATAGTAATCGTGTATGTAACTAAAAGTGTCAGTGCCTGTATGTATCAGGGATGGGTTAAAGAAAAGGGGCCTATGTACTTCTCATTAGCCTCGGATCACGAGCTAATGACGTCACGGCAACCGACTTCGAATATAAAAACCTCGCTCTGTAACTTCTCGATTATGGCCGTGATATTAATTCATACTTAGAAATTCCAGATTATAAACAAGAATTAAGAGGGAAAAAAGGTTTTTTTTTCTTTCAAACCATACTTTTATTTTCTTTCATTATAATATCTCTTCAAGTCGGCGTCAACAATTTGTAAAATTAATTGTTTGGTTTAATAATCAATTCGCATAAAATTTTCCCCCCGCAAATCGGCAACTAAGTTCCCAACTTGTTCAGGGACGAGTGAAATGAATTAGCACCATTAGAACACGAACCAGTGAACCGATTTGAAAAAATTTTTAACACGTATTTTCATCGGTCCTGTGTATGCGTATTAAGTTTCAGTTCTCTATCTTGTCAGGAAGTTGGTTTAATATTTATTACAAAGATTTGACTCGGAGAGACAGACAGACAGAAATAAGCTAAATAAAAGCGTATAAAAATTAGCTTTTTATAATAAAAATAATGAAATTAATAAACAATTAATATAGATTTATTTAAGTGACCTCTCTATTTACTACAGTCTCAAGCTTTTTCATAACACAACACCATCAGGGTTTTCATCGAAACGTATTTCATTCCCAGATAATACGATTCCCGGAAGATTGAATTCGAAATAGAAGCAAAAGTGTGTCAATTTGTGAATCTCTAGTTTTTGTCTTAACGTAATCAAATTCATTTTTTAAAATAATCGATGAATAGATTTACACCATACCCTGATCTCGTTGTCCAATATTTCCCTACGCATGAAAGCGCACGAAGGCTCACGTGGGAGTTTGTACCATGTCGACTGTTACTAGACACGGCGCCTGAAATTTGTATTTTGATCATTTGTTCACTCAAAATATTCAGTTGTAAGTCCTCTACCATCTGATGAATTTTGCCCTAACGTTATGGGACACCCTGAATTTGAGAAAATATACAAATTGTATGTTGCTGAAAGAGTATTGTATGTTGCATTGTTGCCCATAATGTTAGTACATACACAGAAATCTAGGTTACATATAGTACGCTTAAATATACGCAAAAAATAATGAAAATGGACACAGAGTGGTAAGATCCTGAAAGAAGCTGACATTTCGGATAGAGGCTATTCTTTGTCAAAGTAAAAAAATAAAAGTAATTAAAATGATCAAAAGCATTACTTTTATTTATTTATTTATTTATTTATTTATTTATTTATTTATTGACAAAGGATAGTCCTAACCTCAGCGCTATTCAGGTTCTACCACTCTGTATCCATTTTTATTTCATTCCAGAGTATTTGTGTCTCATCCTGCTTTATTCTACATTCGTCACAAAATATAATGGAATTTTTCGCAATAACTGATAATAAATTGTATGTCACAAAATCTACAAGGTGAGTTTTATCTCCTTTTATTTATTTTTTTATATCGAAAATTTTCTAATATCTAAATAAATATGAATTAACTTTCTAGATACATATGAGGCATTTATTAACAAATATGATTTTTTTTACAAAAAACTACAGAGTATCGCATATGTTAAAATTCATATAATCAAACTAGCATAAATTTCTAACCTTTTGTTAGTCAGGATGACTGAGGAAAAAAAAATAGTGGGAACCCACTAGTCCATAATCGTAGGTACATTGAATAAATACAAGTAAGAAAAATATTTTTACCTTGTATGCATATTGTAGCCTGCAATAAAAAAAAAGGTTTTCGTATTTAAATTGTACTCTTCATTTACAAATTTTATTATTCCCTTTCACGTAATTTTATCAGATTATTTAATGCTTTAGTGAATATTGTGATATACTGATGACATCTATTGACAGATTGATAAACGAGTCGTATTTTTGTCTTAACAATGAAATAAATATTTTAAAAAAATGGAAAGTGTCATCGAAAGTGTTCTTCCCTTTTCGAATAATTTTTCCCCCCTTCCCTTTCACGGATATGGAAAATTCCATTCGAACGTTTGTCTCCTTTAGACATGAAAATATTTCACAAAAAATCTCGCCTATCGCAGGCAGCAAGCATTCGGAAAAATCCCACTGGAGAAACGAAGGAGTGAGAAATCACGCCAGACTAGCTCTACAAAAATAGAAAAACTCTCCGGTACATTTTATCCCAGCAATGGCTACGAGATTCTCTTTTTTTTCCCTTTTAACTTTCCCTCTCCCAATAGTGAAATTGGGTCGCTCGTTAAGTTACAACGGATGGGGAGGGGGAGGTTCCCCTTAAGGTTTGTCTTAGTCTGTCCAGGGACTTTTTTCTGTTTCTAACTCGAGCGCAGTTAAAATTCCCGAATCACGACGACTGAAGAGGAAGGGACTATATTAAGATCTACCCGAGACGAATGACGGAAGTTCCTCGTTCTTAACTAACTAGTCCTTCCCTTTCGTTTTTCGAATGAATTAAGCGAATTCCAAGATTAGAACACAGCATCGAAACTGAAATCACCTTTCTTCTTACTTCTTTTGTCTGGCACTGAAATTAAAAGATTATTCTTTACAAAATAGTACTTTCAGTTGCTATTAGAGATCTGTCTCCCTGAGAAACGGTTGTTCGAATTACAAAAGTTCGCGCTTACTTTATACTACTTTTCATTTTACGAGCAGTTACAAAGGGTATGCACATAATAGTTTTGATTTTTATTTCAAATTTCTTTCAGTTAAAGCTTTGTTGTTTATTAGGCGCTTTAATCATTTATAAGAATGCACGTCTGGTCTTTACATTTATCCGTCCGTCCGTCCGACCGCCGTTTGTACGATAACTTTTTCGAATTCTGTTTTAAATATCATAGCTCCACTGTATTAACTTTTCAAGTACTTTCATAGTTAATTCGGACTGAAAGGTCATGAATGCATGCAATATTACTAGCATTGTTGAAGTTCGCTTGGAACACGCAGCCGCTGTGATTGCCTGGTAGAGGCAACGATCCCTTCGTTTAAACAATATCAGGAAAAATTCATTCAGGTTGGCCGTCAAAACCACACAGAAAATGAAACTAAATTTTCGTAAGCTCATTCATCGACTTAACAAAATTGTCTACTAATTATGGTGCACGAAACTGGAAAACCAAACATTTTGGCGGTTTTCTTTGGAAAACAGGAAAATTTGGCAAAAAGTGTGCACGAAACTGGAAGTCCATCGATTGATGTTTGTTACAGACTGAATACAAATTGCATGGAAAGACTGTGCACTGTCCTCATTAGCTAATAAACATGACTTTTCACCATAATTCTTTACATATAAGGATTTTGCTTTCACCAATTAATGGTGGAGATCAGAGACCATCAATAAAGGAACATGCCATTTACTTAATTTGTATGTAATTCGGACTGTTGGGTGTTTCATTGGGGAAGATCAGATGGTGTTGTAACGGTCGTCATAGTTTCGATTGATGACATCATAGTTTCGATTCGTTAAGTTTTGCTAGATGTTCGAATCAAAACATAACGTTAAGGTGGCAAGTTCCGTTAGTAGACTTTCTGGTTGGCTGTGCCCAATCAGGTAGCCCAGTTAACGTCACCTAAAAACAAAGCCTTCTCACTGCCTGCTGATTGCGTCATCAAATGAGGTATGACAATCCAACCTTCATTGTTTACAACAAACAAAAAATCACTGATTAAAACAAGTGTTTTTTCTTTTGTTGTAAACAATAAAGTTTGGATTTTCAACCCTCGTTTGATGACGCAGTCAGCTTTGTTTTTTAGATGGAGTTGGCCCAGTGTGATAAATAATGTCTCAAAAGCTGCCCAGAGCTTTTTGTTTTTTTCTTTTACAACGAGGAAATCGACGAGCGAAAACCATCATAGAATTTGTCAACAAACAACTGCAGAAACTAAAACAGAAAATAAAAAATACAATTCCACAACAAAAGTTTAATAAAAGCAAGCATGTACATTTCGCTGATAAAGTCATTTCTTCTGCAAGGAACCTTGGACAATCAATAGATTGAGAGTCAAACGATTGAAACTCAAGGGTATACAGAGCGAATAGCCTTTTATATAGAAATGTTAAACAAACTGACGAATCAGAGAAAACTATCCCTAGCGATGATGAACGAACTCTATGCGGCCTCGGTGGCTCAGTGTTTGCATGATCGTCTCTGATGCCCGAGGACGATAAGGATTTTTTCAGGGGGAAAGGGAGGTAAAGCCGTTGGTCCCGTGTAGTCGTTTGCCAGCTACACGTCAAAGAACCCTTGCGAGGCAATATTTGCGACCCCTATAGCGCCGTCCTGAAATGACCATAGCAGTTGAAAAGGACGTTTATACCAAAACAAACCAATCTATGCGAGGCAGAATAAAGGTCAAATCAAAACCTGATATAAGAGCGAAACGGGGGGAGGGAGGAGAAAAACTTCAGACAACACTAAAAACCCCAATTTTTTTTTATACAAAATGGAATCCATAATCGGTAGCCATTCTTTTAACTGCATTGGATCATCATCACCATTGAGCAGGTGGTATAATGGTGTTGTAAATTGATCATTTCATATTCTTTAAAATCATTAAGGCAAGGCATATCAACTGTTTTTAATCTACGTTTATTCTATTTTAGTCTAATATACATAAAATGAGCAGAGCTCTCTAATAAAGAAAAACAGAAAGTAAAAGGAAAAATCTAAAATAAACAATGTGAACTCAGGGAGAGACTTTGACCACTAGTCTCTCTCTCTCTGAGTCTCTCGGTTTCCCCTCTCTAGTCTCTGTCTGGCTCCCTGGTTTCACTGGGTCTGATTCAACAGATGGTTTATTCTTGGCAATATCTAAAGATTCAAGGAAAGGAAGTAGTTTCGGGTCAGTACATGAATGCATAATTTGAAAGTTTTCACATGCATAGTCTTGCCCCTCCTTCATTACGTGGTCCACGAACGACGACAGCCCCCATCTAACTTGTTTTATACAAGCAATGTTCTCTTTCATCCTCTTTCATCCGTAACAATTTATGACGTTTCAGTGAACATGCCTTGTTATCTCGGTGGACTAGCTCTAGGAGGTTGTTTTTCTTGGCCAGGGCCTGTTTTTCTCGTTGGCCTCGACTTACATACTATGATGTCAGTAAAGCTCTGCTTCAGTGTTACTAATTGACGTCTATCATGCATGATCCCGAGC
Organism: Rhysida immarginata; assembly: GCA_023313115.1. Taxonomy (NCBI): domain Eukaryota; kingdom Metazoa; phylum Arthropoda; class Chilopoda; order Scolopendromorpha; family Scolopendridae; genus Rhysida; species Rhysida immarginata. The sequence goes on along the minus strand of JAHWFO010030762.1, from coordinate 404,088 downwards.
AGTGGCGGTTCGTAGCTAAAATTTCTGGGGGTGCTGTGTCAGAAAATTGTAATTTTTTCACGAACTAGGAAATAGCTAGTGGCATTAAACTTAAGGATCATGTAATATACATGTATAGAATAATATTAAAGAAAAAAAAGACAGATTATATTGAATTTTATGGATATCGGAAGTGAAAGTGGGGGGTGCTGCAGTGCCGCAGTGCCTATGGACGAGCCGCCACTGATCTCGAGTGCTTCAATGGTCTCGGATAGATGGCGCCGATTGAAGCATTGGTGTCAATGGCGCCAATATATTGCACGTTTAGCTTAAGAAAAGTCTGAAATGACACCTCTTTTTATTGATGGTCTCTGGTGGAGATTGCTGTCCAAGACCAAAGAAAAAGAGAGGTCCTGGCATTAAAAAAAAAAAACCCCGACCAAAATATGCCTAGCAACAATATAATCTTCAATGTTTCCATCTTGGATTTTAACAATCTGTGTTTTTTCATAGGCTACGTTTATTGGCGATTAAATTTGAATGGGCGTTTTTGAAGAACATGAAGAAGTAGAGACAATAACTACAAACAGAGCCGCGTCAAGAATATATGAGAAAGAAAATTTTCAAGAAGTCAAAATGATGGACCCGATTTCAGAAGTTTACTCTGTGAAATCTAATGAACATATGGTATTGTGAGACATGTGCTGTGAAAGGTAAACGTTAAAAGTTTACTTCAAACTCATCACATTTTATCACATCACATAATAATGTGTTTTATGTGAGTGCTTTGCGTAACCCGACACGTATCAAGGCGATAGTCTATCTCCTGCCAAACGTTTCGAGGTCAATATCAGCAATGGCTGCAGTGAAAATTCTGCGTGGAAACTAAACTGTTAAAGTTAACCTTATGACTCCCATACAAGCCATACACGAGGATTCGGGACTTTTTGTTATTTGATGTTTATTTCAGATTTGTTTGTTTATTATTGAATTGAATAAAGAATGATTGTATTGTATTGTAAAAAAAAAGTCTCACATTCCGACACATTCATTACTGTCGTGACATACTACCGGGTGATTCAGTCAATTTCTGACCATTTCACTCGAATGACGTGCATTAGGGATAAACAATTGAAAGAATATAAGCGCCATATTGAATTTCTAAATAGTTGAATTTGTATTGTTGCAACGGCGCTGCATGAAAATCGTATTGTTGAAAAATGGCGCCCGTTTTATCAACAGAGCAGAAATGCAAGGTTGTCGAATGGTATTTCGAGACAAAATCACCTGTAACCGTGAAAAGATAGTTCCGGAAGAGTATAAGTGTCGAGACGCACCAGGCAGGCAAGCAATCATGGATTTTGTCAAGCAATTTCGTGCCATTGGATGTGTTAAAGGCAAGAAAAAAGGCGGGAGCGAAGCTCGTGTTCGAACGGCCGAAGTTGTCGAAAATGTTCGCACAAGGTTGGTCGATTCCCCTACCAAAAAATCTGTTCGCCGCCTATCCATTGAAGAAGGGCTGTCATATACCAAGACGTGGCAAATTTTGAGAAAAGATTTACACCTGTTCCCGTATAAGATTCATGTTTATCAGGAGTTAACAGACACTAGAAGACAAGCGACAACAATTTGCGATGGAGTTTGGAGCAGAAATGGAAGCCAATCAGGACATTGTGGACAATCTGTGGGTGTCAGATGAGGCCTTCTTCCATCTGTCAGGTGACATTAACAAACACAACGTTCGTTTTTGGGGTTCCCAGCACCCTCATGAGATCCATAAGTCACCTCTTCATCCACGACAGGTTATGGCTTGGTGCGTGATTTCCAAAACAGGCATCATTGGTCCGTTCTTTTTTGAGGGCACCGTAACGTCACAGGCTTACCTTAACATGTTGGAAACCTTCTTCAACCCCGAGCTGCGAAGGAGGCGTATACCGCTTCGACATCAATAGTTTCAACAGGATGGGCTAGGCCTCACACCACTAATGAAGTGCTAAGCTTTCTCAATCAGAAATTCGGAAATCGTGTCATTTCAAACAGGTTTCCAGATCGATTCGGGGGTGGCTTTCTTTGGCCCCCTACGAGTCCTGACCTAAACCCATGTGATTTTTATCTCTGGGGGTTCCTTAATGACAGTGTGTTCACTACAGCACCAAGAACCCTAGACCAGCTGCGACAAAGCATCGTCGACTGCTGCACCCTTGTGGATGCAGAAATCCTGGATAGAGTTATGAACAACTTCACCATTCGGCTGCGAGCAGTTCAAAACGTTCGTGGTGGCCACATTGAGCATATCATCAAGACTTTTCCACGGGAATAAAAACTCCAAACTGCCTAAAATATCATATTGAAATGCTAAGTTTGTAAACATTAATGGGTCAATAAATCATAGTACTGAAATGGTCAGAAATTGCTGATTCATCCTGTATGTAAAGTATGGAAGGAGATAGATTATTCGTTTGATTTGTGTCGGGTTACGCAAGGCGCACACATAGAACACTTGTGATATGATGTGAAGTGATGTGATGTGTTTGAAGTAAACTTTCAACGTTTACCTTTCGTAACACATAATTCACAATACCATATGTTCATTAGTTTAAATGCCGAGATATAGCCTTTCAAATTTGATATATTCTTTTGTAAATCCCTTGAATCCATTGTGAATCCTTGCCACTATGAAAATTAAAATTGCAGCGTCTCTTTTCTCCCTGTATATTGCTTCGTGTTGTTATGACACTAATGAACAGAAACCACTATTCCACATAAAAATTTTAATTTTAATAGTGGTTTTAATTTAATTTTTTTTGTGGAATAGTGGTTTCTGTTCATTAGTGTCGTTCCTTGTCCACAGTTTTTGGCAACTCTTTACTCTATATTCATGTTGTTACTTAGCTTGGACGGAAGCATGATAGAGTCTACATAAGCTTATATGCAGCATCTTTCTGTTAGGTGGCCTTTAAGGCTGGGACAACATAGATCTTAGGGGCTTTCTTAAAGGAACAAACTTCTGTTGTGGATAACAACAATGAGGTTTCCAACGATAGTTTTACAATACGGTCAGAAAGACATCTCATTTTCCACTTGAAAGGAAAATAATAAAATATAATTATGTGAAATAATAAAAAAATAATTTCAATATAAAAAATTGAATTTTTGAAGGTGTTTGCTGTGACATCACACTTATATAAAGGTATGACACGTCGCATTGTCTTGCTGGAACATGCCATTCCCCCTCTGGGAAGACAGTCGCCTTGTATGGGTGTACTTGATCTGTAATTATGGATAAATAACCGAATCGGTTGACAGTGTCTCCCACAGAATCAGTGGGCTCAGATAATGCCATGAGAACACTCCCACACCATGACGCTGCCGCCACCAGCCTTGATTCGTCCAACAATGGTTGCAGGATGCTTGTTCTCGGAGTTTATCGCCTCACCCATCAACGGCCGTCAGTTCTGTGGAGCAGAAATCGTGGCTCATCGGAGAAGGCAACCTTTTTCCAGTCAGAAGTGGTTCAGTTTCTGTAATATTGGGCAAATTGAAGCCGTTTTTGGCAATGAACCTTCGTCAGCATAGGTGCGGTGACCATCCGTCTGCTGCGGAGGCCCATACGTAGCAGGATCCTCTGTACAGAGACATGTCTGGTAACCCCCTCGTTAGTTTGAGCGGTAAGTTGGTCCACTGTAGCTCTTCGGTTGGCCTTCACACACGTTCGCAGCCGACCTTCACCTCTCTCATCGATGGCACTTGGTGCTCCACAGTTCCCATACCGTTTATTCTGCACGGTTCCATTTTCCCAGTCATGGTACACTACAGCGGCACGAGAACAGTTCACAAACTTCGCGGATTCCCAAATACTGCCACACTTGGCCCGAAAGTCGATTGATCCCCTTTTCCAGATCTGATAAATCACGTTTCTTAACCATTGCAGCAATAAGTGATATGTTTTTAACATAGTGGAAACCTACCTTATATAGTCACCTAACCAATTCCCAACACGTGACTAGTTCCTCGGCTGGGCGACCCCGAAGACAAACGTAGGGGATGGTCATAATAATGTGACTCGACCCTGTATTTATAACTGTGTATTCAGTGAAATTTTATAAGATAATTAGCATGTATCTATTTGTAAATTAACATTGACATATATCTCGAAGGAAAATGAAATGATGCTCAAATGTAGAACACAACATTTTTGTTCTGTCAGTAAGATTAAAGTAAGCCTAATCTAATGGTCGTATCATCAATGCCTTTGTGGTTTACTAATACTTTTTTGTTTATAATCAAGACAGAAGTGGATATACCGGTGCATGAATTTCTGTTGCCTTTGCGCTTTCGACGTATACGGTTCTGATCCTCAAAATGTAAATTTCACAGAAACATTTGAAACATCAACCCTTTTGCACGTGCGTACAAAGTGATGAAGGATGCCTGTGGCCCCTCCACAGGAAACGTTCAAATGTGAATAATATAGAATGATCCCACAAGATATTTTCCAACTATCAATAACGTAGCAGCAGTGTTTGAAGCCGACGATGGAGAACCAACCACCATTTGAGCGAGATTTATGCATCTATCCAAGCACGGGGAACAACTGACAATACATGTCGATTTTGAGTCTGTGATCCAATGACTTACCGTTTTTGTTTCCTCATGGAGGAGAAGCCTGGAAGATGAAATTCAGGAGTACTGAAGAGGCGAAAGTCAGCATGTTAGCCTTCTACTCTTACAAACTGTACGAAAGGCCAGGACTGCTTATTCTGGTATTGCACGCGGAGAAACTTACCAAGCAGTACATTGTGGAGGCGTTTTAAAAGTTGAAGGAGACCAGCTACACTGGGTGAAAGAAAATCAGAAAATTTTGAGAGTGGAGGCCTACCAATTGGCTTAATGGATTTCGTTCGCAATCAGGCTAATAACTTTAATATGAAAGCAGGAACGGTCTGTGTTCTACATATGTCATTTACCAGAAGCAAACGCGCATTGCAGCAATATTAACAGGATACAATGGTCATGGTGGACAAGTTCGGGAAACCAGAGCTCTTCAACAGATGTACATGCAATCCAAATTGGACTGAAATAACAGTACAACTGGCACCGTACGAAATTTCGATGCATAGATCCGACATCGTCGCGATAGTCTTTGGTTGAAATTGAGGGCATTTGTCGACGACCTGACTAAATACTCGGTGCTGTGGAAGGTGGTGGCATGGATGAACGTCACCGAGTTACAGAAAAGAGGTAATGAATTAGATAAGATAAACCAATATAAATGGAATGATTCTCAAAGGCAATTATTTGAATGCATCCATTTCTTCCAAGAATAACTGCAGTATAATCCTCAAAACATAAATTTCACAGGCTGCCTTGCCTCTAGTAATTATAGTATATTATTTGCACTTGAGCAATCGTGTGTTGACAAAGCGATTTCAAATGCGCGTGCCGATGTCAATTTGCTTAAAAGATGAACACAAGGTAACAATGTATTCATCTTGAAAAATCGTTCGTTATAGGCCTATGACATGACATTTTCTTGGTATTCTTTACAATCACTGAAGGAGTCCACGAAAAATTCTGTAAAGTTGATACGGCCGAGCTAAGACCTTGATGGTCATATTTCTGAAAACAGAAATAGAAAAAGTCAATCCGTTTTCAAGTTATCATGGAAACGGCGGACGGCCGGACGGCCGGATAAATGTATAGATCAAGCATACATTCTTATAAGTAGATTTTTTGCTAAAGCTCCTAATAATGAAAAATATTACTTTCTCTTATACACTTCCTCCAATTTTGTTTCGTCAAATTTCTGAACACTTCAGAGCCCTCACAGTCATGTGACTGATCCTGTGGAAAATGCTGATCAATTGACCCTTCTCACGATGTCGCTCGCGTATGCGCATCATTCATCGCGTATGGTAAAACAACTTCCTGTAAAACCGGAAGTTCACTCAATTCTCACTGTTTACCAATAATGTCAACTACAAATAAAATTGGATCCACCCTTTTTTGAGCGCGTTTCTCCCAGGCACCTGTCCAAAGAATCAACTGATACCAGATAGATGCACGATATTATTTGGGGACATTATCTTTACAGAGCATAAGCAAAGCCATCGAACAAGCCTAGAAAAATAATTTTGAACATGTGAATAATAGTAAACACTTTAATTAACATAAAATCAGATTTTAACTCTCATGGAAGTATAGTTATGGAAACTTATGGAACAAACTAAATAACAAAATTTAGTATAGAAACTTATGGGACAATTGTTGTATATGGCTTCAGCAAAATTTAAGATCTGTCTGTTTACTTTGTAATAAGGAGAATAAAGTTAAAAGTACAAATGTTAAAAAGTAATTAATCCGATTGAATAGCATATATATTCTTTTATTAATAATCTTATCAATCAACCAAATCCATTAATTTCATTTTTCTCCTCCTGTAAATTCAACTTTAACAAATGACATTGTGCTGACAAAACTATATCTCAGTTGTACAAATTTCAAACTTCCATAATAAAATGACGGGGAACGGTTACATATAAAGTTATAATATTAGCCTTCATTAAATTTGGGATTCTAGCCAACGGTTGTTAATAGCTATCTAAATGATCCTAAAGGATACTGAACAAAAGAGTTCAGCCAAGAATTTTATGCAAACGAGAGGAATATTGACTGTTGATGAAGTTAAAAGGGAAAAATTTCAGGAAAGGAACTGAATATGTTCATAATCTTTTTAAAAATCCATTCAATAACGACTGTGCTTGTGTGAAGAATGGCTTAATATGTTAATGAGCAAAGAGGTTCTTTAACACACTGAAACAACCAGAAAATTGGATGGAAATGTGAAAGGACAGTTTGCCTAAGGGGTCCAGATGGTATATTTCTCACGAGAAATTGCTTAATGCGTACTTATTGTGTTGTCAGAGTAACATATATTTTCGGATTGTAGTGAGAATCATAAATTTTATCACTGCGTTAACCAACTAGGCAATCGCTGTTGATTTGTGAATTTCGTGAATTCAAAAATCAGCGTGATAATCGAAATTTCATAACTTTACCCATTACAAACGTCAAAAACAGCAGTTGCATCTTCGGACTCGACAGCTCGGGCATCAATGTATCACGGGAAAGCATGAAATAGAAGGAGTTCCATTCTCGTTGAAAAACTTTTGAGTTTATCTTTTTCTTAAAGTTTTTCAAGTTTGGAGAAAATTTTAGAAAGGTGCAAGGATTCAAATAAAGCTTAGTTAAGCGAAAACTGTATTAGTGTATTAATCGACAATCAAAAAACAAGTTGAAAATATCCCCGGGTATATAGTAAAATTACACTGGCCAAAAAAATTTAAGATTTTTCTTGTGACAAACTGAAAGTGGGTGATTTTTGGTAGTATTTTTTCTGCTGATTACGAATATATTTTTTAAATTTCTCTAGCACGCACAGCTTTCTTGTTTTACAATGAAATAATTTTAAATCATTCAGTGTTTGGGGCCTAGTAAATTTCCTTGCGGCCCCAAAATATGGATACTTTAACAATGTAGCCGCTTCTCTTCACTCCCATTACTTTAACATAGAAGTCTCGATGTGCATAACTTGGAAACTTGACGTGATAGAAAAAATCTAAAAGCAGATTGGGATTCTACACAAATTACTACTAAGAATGCTATGTGTGGTCTTAGTCACAAAATGCGTATTGACTAGTGTTATTAGTCTGATTAACTACAGCAGAAAAGAATACTTAGGTTTGATTCTTGTGTTTGATTCTTCTCAGAAAAGTTAAAATTTTCGTCTCACTTACTAATTATCAGCAAGCTTCTTTATTTACTAAACCATTATGTGCAATCTAATTGCTTAAGGATAGATCTCGAAACAAGTACGTAAGCTGCAAATCGTGGGATTAAGAAATAATTGTTAAGAACAAAAAAAAAGAAAAAAGAAACTACGGAATCTACCATCATTACTTTTGTTGGCAAAATCCACGCATGTGCATTATAAAGTAACCAAAATGGCAAACTTTGAAACTTTGATAGTAACGTATGTGCAAAGACTGCTTGTCAGATATCACTTATAACTTGTGTTCAAAGCTACAGAATGTTTCAAATTTATTCGGACACTTTAGAAATAGCACATTGTCAATGGTTTTGACCTTTATTTAATTTCTACAACATTGTCAATGATAATGCTTCAAATTAAGTATAGGCCCTCTAAATATAACAAAAAACATAAACAACTCGTTATTAAAAAAAAACACTTGAAAACTTATAAAAAAATTGAACGGATATAGATAAGAGAAAAGGACGAGACACAAAAACCCTGGAATACAATAAATAATAATTAATAAATAAAAATGAAAAATAAAATAATAATTAACAAATAACAAA
>JAHWFO010030762.1:370473-385022 GCA_023313115.1 Rhysida immarginata | reverse complement strand
TATAAACCTGTGGAGGCAATACCATCTGCCCCGCCACTTCAAAAGTGAGTAGTCTAAGCTACTTTTCCCAGTGGTTGAACATGATCACTTGCCTACTCGGGTGGCCAAAGCGAGTAGGTGTCAGAAGTTAACTTCTGACCAGCGAAAGCTGTGGGCCAAGTTCATGTTGCCTCGTTAGAGGTGTTTTTTTACGTTGGGTGTAGCATTATGCCACCTGAAGATCTTTTTAGATCTTATAAACCTGTGGAGGCAATACCATCTGCCCCGCCACTTCAAAAGTGGCAGTCTAAGCTACTTTTCTTTTGTGATATAAGCATTTACAATTTTGGGTCATTTATGCATTAAGTGTTGCGTTCATTTAATTAGCTTGTAAGCTTTGCTTTGGTTACTGGCTATGTTTAAATGTAAAGGCTTACATTTAAGCCTCTGATGTTTTTCACTTCTAGGCCAAACGAGCCTTGAAGGTTTGGGTTAATTTAAGCATTATTCCTTTAATTGAAATTATCTCGCACTAAGGTGCAGGTAAAGTTAAACTATTCATATTTATCTTTGACTGATACTTATTGCATTTTTGTGATTGGTGTTCATTATTTTTGCAAAGAGGAACCCACCGGTTTCCTCATTGTCTTTGCTTCTTTTATTTGATTTACAATAAACTTTATCTTTTATTTTACTCTATTATGTGCGCTGTTGCATATTATTTAATTTCCACTGCGCTACTCCAAATTTTAGCTTAAATACATGTGACACAGGGTCAGACGTTGGGAACCGCGGGCATAGACCTCACTACCAGGTGCTTCTCACACGGACAATTGTACGAAGCTCTTTCTCGGATCAGTGATGCGAAAAATTTGTTTGTACACCTGGTAATATTACCGAAAACGTTGTTTACAGAGAGGTTTTTTGTACACAATAAAGATTGTTTATTATATTTTCTCTTTCTTCATTGATTAAATTATCTCTTTCATCTTGGGATAATACATGATACTTTTTATCCCAGTGTTAATATTTTTAATTGAGATTATATTATGCTTTAATAATATTTGTTTTGAAAATTGACATTGCGTATTATATTAAAATTTTACAGTATTTTAGCTTATCTTAACGTATCTTTAAACTGTTAAAGTATTGAAAAGAAAAAATCGCAAATGAACTACTCGAATTAAGATACGTTAGGTTAGGGAACTAAACGCAAAAACTACTGGACGGATTTTGATGAAGGTTAAAATGGTAATAGCTTATAGTCTGAGTCAACATGTAGGGTATTTTTTTCTGCGTGAAAATGCCTTATTCCCACTGGAAGAAAACAATGGCTCAGTGGATCGGTAGTTAAACTTGCCAACAGATATCGCCAGATAGAAGATAGGCCTTCTAAATATGCCTTTTAGAAAGATCAAATCTTTCCCAGATGCTTCTCAAACGGTCAATTGTACGTAGCTCTTTCTCGCGTCAATGATGCCAGCAAATGTTTGAACGTAAAAATGATGCCACGTAAAATTACCAATAACACTGTTTACATTTAAATTTATATTTTCTCTTTCTCTTTATTAAATTATCTTTCATCAAGGGATAACACATGAAACTTTTTATCCCAGTACCCCTCACCCCCAAGCATATTTCGAGTTCTACGTGAGCGGAGCCGCGGGCACATCTAGTAATAATTAATAAAACAATGCTTGGAATGATCAATTGTCATAATGAACTGGAAATATTATCAATGTATATGCAGTATATTTTTACATCATAGAGGAATTTAGAATTTTATTAAACATTTTGGTTCTGCGACCCGGCTCGAGGGACTAAACCGTTAACGATAACTGTCAATTTGGTTATGTTCGCAAATAGATAGGACATGTGTGCATATTATAACTCTTACTTACTTTTTGATTCTTTATCCGAATCCGAAGACGAATATACGGATTTCACTAATTGACGTCTTTGTTTATGGGCATGCAAACTTTTAACAAAATAGTAAAAAAGGTCAGCCGCTTTATTAAATTTTTCTATTGTTTAAAAAAAATTTTCAAGTTTTTTTGTTGTCATGTGTAATCGTTTGAAAACCGCACAGCCGTAAAAGTATACTGTGTCAAATGATCATACAGGAGATAATATTCTGATCAGCTGCAAAATGCAAATTCATGTATCTTGATTGACCTCTATAGAGCACGTGTTTATGTGCTCTCAAATGTATCGAAAATAATTCTGAGAAATACATGTCTTTGGTTAAAAATTCTGAGTAATACAAATATATTTCGAATTTCGAAACATACAAAAAAAAATAACACATTCTAATACAATGTTTGTTTATTTATAAAATTTGTTTAGATATTTGAATATAAGTAAAACGTTGTCCAAACAATTTTATAATTAACTATTAACATTGAATTTATTAATTGTCCAAACAGTAGAGTAAACACAAAAATAACAGGCCAACTCTTTTAACGTTAAGAGCTAAATCTTCTGCTTTTTTTTGCTGAATCCGTATCTGACCTCAGTTTTTTTCAATCATTCAAAATTTCTTGTTATCCAATGAAACATTTTAATTATTCAGATTGGGCCTGATAAATTTCCTTTCTCTGAATGCAAACCTCGTTACTGAATCCGTATTGGGTTTGGGCGATTCAGGGATTCCGTGAGCTATACTGGTGGTAGCACTGCTCCTTTAGGGTCAACCTTACCAGAAAGGTTATGGTTGAGAAGTGAGACGAAGAGCATCCGAACATACAGGGTATTTCAAAATGAATATCAGGGTTTTGACGCTTCGTAGTATTTATTACATTTAACTTACAGTTATAAATAGTACATCAAATGAAAGAGCAACTCAAATAGTTTTGTTGTTACACCTGTGGCATAACTCAGTACGCGATTGGTTAAACGTCGTTGTACTCGAACGCTGGATTGGCCGCAAGGGGCCGAATGACAGCTTGTTTCGTATGGCCTCCACGATCGCTCGATCTGACGACGTGCGATTTTTACCTTTGGGGTTCATAAAAGATAATGTGTACGTGCCTCCGCTACCAGCTGGCTTACCCGACTTAAGAAACAGGATTGAAGCAATTGTTGCAACAATTACTCCAGACACACTGATCAAGGTTTGGGAAGAACTAGCCTAACGACTCGTTGTGTGCCTTGTGACGAGCAGTGGTTCACATTGAACACTTGTAGGAAAAACTGAGTTGCTCTTTCATTTGGTTATAGTCACCCGCGTTCGGGAGTTAGACAGAGGCTCCCGTTCGAAAAATAGTCGACAGTTTCCTGGCTGTTATCTCGAAGCAATGCCTCCGAGAACTTCACCAATGCACTCGCTATGCTTGGGAAACGGTCGGGGGCAGCGATTGCCATTACCCTGGAGGAAAAACGGGTAAAGCGACAACGAGATCGGATTTTATCAATCGGCACATGGAACATTGACTCCATTACAGGAAAGAAATCCGAGTTAGTGGAGGAAGTCAAACGATATAGACTGGTACTACGAAACGTCCACGTTCTAGAACTGTGGGCTAAGAAGGAGGGTAGAAGCTTTTCTACTGAGGTGTCGGCCCTAGCATAACTGCTCAGGCAAGAGTGGTGATACTCACAAGTCCCCGGCTGGCAGATTATGTTGAAGATTGGACCCCTTTAGGTGGAAGACTGTCTCCTGAGGCTTGAGATGGGAAAAAATCTATTTTTCTCTCTGTTTGCTGCATATGCTCCGAATGCAATCACAGAATACCCATTCTTTCTAGACGAAGTTTATGGTGCTCTCAGCAGGAGTGGGAGTGCAGATTCTATCATCCCATTTATGAAATTATCCACTTCATCTAAGTAAAGCAATGGTAAGAGGATGTCCATGATGTCTTGAGCGTAACCCATATTTGACGATCAATTGCTACTTCCTCTTTCAGTCTCAAACAACATATCTAACTCAAACTCTCTTATTATTTATTATACATGGGTTTTGCTTTGAGAAAAGCATTGAGAAAACAGACAGAAACTTTTTGAAATATGCATATCATTCCCCACTTTATAAAAAGTAAACAAAATCATTCTGCTTTCTTGAACAAACATCTTTTAAAATTTAAAGTAATGCATTTATTCAAGGGTATGCATTATTTGAAAACTGCTGAAAAAACAAAAAGTTATAATTTTAGATTGATTTTCAAGATTCTACCATTTGTTTGATCATGAGTTAAAAAATCTTAAGGAGTAATAAGGTAGAAATGTATGTTGACTGTATATAGTAGAATTCTAAAGAAATAGGTAGATTCTTTTTATTTATGCTGGGTAACCGAATTTAGTCGATCTACGGCTTTAAGAAACTTAAATCGACTGCATGAGTCTGTATAGCGAAGTTGACCTGAAAAAAAAACAGACTTAGTTGGCTGTTTCTGCCCCTGAAGGGAATTCAGACGAAAGCCACAGTGACTCGAACCAACCACTCGTTTGTAATTCCTTTCCTTTAGGGATTAAGTCTCTGCCGTTTTCCCTTTTACTTAGATTCCCCTCGAAAGATTATACGTTGAATTTCGCTTCATTTATTTACACATATCTGACATTGAAAATTCTAAAAATGTTTTGCATCGATATAATTTCTAAGATTTCTAATTGTTTGGGCTGTATTATCGGGCTCAGGGTTTTATAAGTAAAGATAATATTTCTTTTCCTTTTTTAAACTCTGTTCTTGGTTAAATCCGTTCTATGTTCTTCTAAGAAAACTTGAGGAAGACGATTAGAAATTTAGCTTCAATCCCATTCCACATCGTAAGTTTGATTCCATTTTGGATACTCTAATATCCTCTTTGTCGTTTCTTTCTTGATGGAAGAAATCTGATAGCTATTTAGAGAAAATAAAAGTAAGACGTTTTCTCGTTACGTTTTTAATAACGGCTATTATTAAATTATGTTCTTGAAAATGAACTGTTCCCTCGATTTTCAGCCAACTCTTTAGAAACACTCTATATAGAGCGACAATTTTGCATTGATATTTTCCGTTGTTCAAGACATAAAGCAAGAAATTTGGATTGCATCACTTTAGAATCACCCTATATAACTAGTTATAAAATATCTTTTAAAATAAATGCAAAAAGACCATACCTTAAATTTATAGCTTACAGAATTCTTTTTGTTTCTTATTTTATGCAAACCTATCAGTATTATGAAAGGAAACCTATTAATTGCTAGAATTTATATCTGCATTTCCACTATAAAATAAACTACTATTTTTTGTTTATAATTTAGAACGCTTTTTTATGAGTTTTGCAGTTTTATAAACTACGTTGCTTTAGATAAAAGACAAAATCTGTGGGAATATGCAAATACGATTCATTCTTTATATTACTGCTTTGTTTCTTTTCCTTCCTTCGCTGTCCATTTTCATTATGAAGGAGAGCCTTTCTGTATTTGACGTACCGAAACGCTTTTCGAAGAAAGATTAAAATGCTCACGTGAACGAAAGAGAGGAGGACGAACCCGTTAAACAAGCTTTACTGCTGATTAAGTATTGCTGTCTTAGTTGCTCTAGAAAACAGAAATTTAATAGCACACACTTAAGAATCCAAAAAAATTAAGCATGCTTTTATGGCATATCTATTTCTTTCATGGGAAAGATACAATCGAGCTGTCTATCCGACTCTCATTTAAGCGACCGCTCAACATCTATTAACATTAAACGCGGTTTTGGTGGCGATGGCTTTTGAGAGTTTCGGTAAAAAACTAAATTTGGAACAAAAGCGGTTCCAAGGTCTGTTTCACTGTTCAAATACATCATTCTATATCGGTCTTTGCAAAAAATTCACTCCTGGAATCTACTCGTTTTCTTGGCTCCAAAGACGATCAAGGGGGCATTAAAAGGAAAAAAAAGACAGCTTTAATGGGAAGTTCTTTTTAACTCAAGTCCACTATACAGTTCATACCATAATCTTTATAAAGTAAAAAAATGTCTATGTTAGGGAGTTAAAATTGGCATGACTTCTTATAAACAATCGGGCTAGTGATTCCTTTAAATTTAGTGCTACTACTGAGTATTCTCAGTATCAGAACATTTTTAAAATCCTCGGATAAATTTTTGCTCGTGCCAATCACAGAATAAAGAATTCTATTTGTGGGTTCGTTATATTAAATTAAATACATTTATATATATTAAATTAAAAACGTTATATTAAATTAAAAACATTTATCAGGAACCTTTTGATAATTTTATAATGTAAAATAAAATACCTTCTAAAAAATGTTTGTATAAGACAAAAACGGAGCAATGCGGTGGCACTTAATCGAACGCAAAAGGACGGAAGAATTTCACTTGGTCTTGAAACATTTCTGAATAATTGGAGATTTGAGCCCATTATAAAGTTACAAACATACACAAACTATGCTAATATTCATCCGTATTTTTAAGGTGTAATACTTTTGATGCATCGCGCTTTGACAAAAAAAAAAAAAAAAAAAAAAAAATTCAAAAGGATATATTGTTACTACAATGAAGAGGATTCTGTTTTAGTCCTTTTGAATCGAAACCAGCTTTAGACTATTTGTACGCTCATTCATAAGACACGAAAACAGAAGGTCCCACCGACAACAACCACCAGATGAAAACACGTGTTGAAGTTCGACGCGCGACGTTTAACGGAGACGCGGTGCCAACATGTAACAAAGGCGAGCGCTGTGTTCTATCATCGGATTTTATCACCCGTTGAGATCTCCCTTCCAAACTTTTAGTGGTAGCCATTTTCTTTGATTAGAGAGCGCGCATTCGAGCGCCGACGTCACACGTTCCTTTGGCTGCAGTCTACAATTGGTTGTTTCTTCTGTCTCGCGTCGCTCCCTGTGCATGCTGACGTCCTACAATGAGCGAGAGTCGGTTTGAACCCTACCTGGGAACCAAAGAGTTTCTATCGCTAGATCTATGGAAAGCTGCGGCGGCTGAGTGCTTGGGTACGCTCTTGCTTGTACTCGTAGCATGCGGCACATGTACGTTCAATGCACAGCGAGTGGACATCGCACTCGCCTTCGGGTTCTCGGTGGCCACGATAGTCCAGTGCATTTGTCATGTGAGCGGAGGTCATATTAACCCGGCCGTGACGGTGGGTCTTCTGGCCACCTGCAAAGTGACCGTCGTGCGAGCGCTAACCTATATCGTCGTCCAGATCATTGGAGCCGTCACCGGAGCTGGACTAATAAAGGGGATGATCAATAAACAAATTAACGTAAGTAAGCATTGCCTACACTATCACTGAATACATGCTGTGAAATATAAAAAAGACATTTTATTTTTGAATCTTCTGCTATGATTAGTTGTGAGTTGTCATTTTCAGTGCTTGACATTGAAACATAAGAAGAGGTTTAGTTTTCCAAAAATAAACCAATCAAAACAAGTTTAAGGAGTGAAAATGTGCACTAAATGGAGTTTTGATGATGATTGCTTTCTATCGGAGCCTTCGCATACGGTATCATAAAAACATTATAAAGCTTTTGCTTCATCAATAGATTATAAATTTAATAAATGACAGTAGGTGAAGTCAAGCAAAATTTTCATTACACAAAATATCCTGTATAGCCAACTAGATAATAAGATTTAAATATTTGTATATTTTGAGCCTATTATTATAGTCAGTACAAACGCATAAAGAGATAATAGGAACATAAATTTTCTTATGGAAAGTCGTAATGATCTTCCTTACGATATTAATAAGAAAAATTAAAAATGCTCAAATATCAAGATTTTTTTTAAGTATTAAAATGAAACAGAATTATTCAACAAATATTCCGTTTAACTTTTAATAATCAGTATGGTGGTTTGAAGCAAATTCTATTCAGAGTTAAACAAACACTGGACTTCTTTTTTATCACATCACTATAAATAGGAGAGCAATCAGAAAGACAATGTCACCTTTTTGTAGCAATAAAAAAAAACAAGATACAAAATTACACTTAACAAAATTACTTCAAATAGCTCTCCATGGAGAATAGTTAAATAGTGAAATATTTATATACCTTTTGTTAAATTTTATTATTTAAAGAGTTGATTTTTATCCTCGTATGAAGGGCTATAACCTGAATATAACCTGAATGTGAATCGTATAACCTCGTATAACCTGAATGTGAATCGGAATTCAATGTTACGTACGATTTAAAGCTATAAAATTTTCCAGGCAATTTTCAAAATTTTATTCATATTCTTTGATTTAATTGATCTGTCCCGTCACTGCTATTCCCAAATAATATGATAAATAAAACTTCATATTTCCTAACACATGACGTCAGCATTTATTCGGTCACCCGGAAAATATTTGGGTTTTTTTAATATTAATTCTGAATTTAATTATTAAATTTTTAGAATAATAATTTTCTAAAAAATTTTTATCCATGATAAAAGTTTCCGTATACTTCTATTATTGCACTGCAACCAAAATTTCATGAAAATTAATAATATGGTGTTGAACCTATTTTTGGTTCAGGAATTTTTTTCTATTCTTCATGAAGAGCGTTGACAGTTCAGTCACAGATACTGGGCGAAATGGCCTAACCGTAGCCGTCGCTCCAATTCTTTCCACAAGTCTTCAGTGGGATTTATGTCGGGCTCCGTGCAGGGCAGTTCACTTGTCTCCTCAGATGATTTATGCATGCACCTTCCTTTGTGAGAAGGAGGATTCTCATGTTGATACAAGAAATCCCAAACGGTAGCTACGGCGCAGAATTACCTAAAGTTAATTTGCAGATGTCATAGTTCCTGCTACTGGAACATCTTGACCCAATCTAATTAATGAAAAAGAACCCGAATTTCACAGTGAGCATCTAGCAGTCAGGCATATAACGTTCTCCAGGCATCCTCCATTTATAAACTCGACCATCTGATTAACAGAATGTGCACCGAATTTCGTCGCTCCGTAAGACTTGTTTCCATTATTCCTGACAGTTTCGGTGAGCATTACATCATTCTAAATGTCGCTTCGCGTTGAATTTCTTGACGTGGGACTTATGAGTCATGGAAACCTACGATCCTCAATTTCCGGAGAACTGATTGTACTGGCGGTAGTTGAAATGGTATTTCGGAACTCTATAGCAATTATTTCAGTTGAAGGTATCATACATGTTAGCACTCCTGTCTGGTAACTTTCTTTTCCTACCCCTCCAAGGTTGAGATTTCCACTTGACACTAATGTCAGTCAGCTTAAGGAGACATTTGTAGAATTACAGAATCTCGCGTACAGATATGTTGTGGAAGTGACATTATCTTGTTGTACCAAGTTGGAAGTCACTGAGCTGTGCTGACCAGTCCATACTGTACCTATATGAATATCAAATGAGTCCAGTAAAGTATGTTTCTATTTATCTTATCTTATATTATTTATATTATGTTATATTTATTTAAATTACCTTAAACATCATAGACTTGTAAATTGCACATGTATCGTTGCTTTGGAGGGGCGTCCGGAAACTTTTGATCACATAGTGCATTTCCCTAACAAATTTTGCTAAACTTAAATAAAAAGCGATTTGTTAGTCAACGTTTACCGTCTGTGCCTTTGTTTTATTTTTATTTTCTTAATAATAATAATATTTGAAGGATCTCGTTAATCGTATAACAACCCAGTTGCTGTTATTCAACAACTGTCTTGGACGAATGTACAGGGTGTCCATAATTGAAGGGCCCTATTACAAAGCTGCCTACAGGCGAAACCAGTCATCAGAAAAGTGTGAAATTTTGTGAAGGACATAATGAAGGGATGGGCATTTGTTTCAGCGAAAAAATAATTAGTTACGAATTTCGCCACCAGAGGGCGGTTTAATAACTAATTACACATTTAGCCTCACGTGAACAATAGTTTAACAAGTTCAGCATGTGTAAAACATAACAAATTACAGGTTGTTCCACATGATGGGCATCATTTTCAGATACCATATGAAATCACAAGATGGTATGTTCCACAGTTGACTGAAGTTTGTGCGGCGAAATGTTGCGCACGTGGCGTGAAATGCTCTCTTTAAAATCAGGTAAAGTTCTTGGATTGTCACGACTTACCAGATGTTTCAAATGTCCCCAAAGCCAAACGTCGCATGGAATGAGGTCTGGGGATCGGGCAGGCCACGCATGATGGAAGTGACGGCTGATGACACTCTTTCTAACTGCTGTGACGGAGGTGACGCCATACACATTGAACACAGGATCTCCGCGAATGTTCCTCGGTTTTATAGGTAACAGCTGATGCGTGACGGCACATAAATTACTGCAGGTTTTCAACGTAAAATGCTCTTTGGTGGCGACATTCGTAACTATTTTTTATTTCGCTGAAACAAATTCCCAACCATTCATTACGTCCTCCACAAATTTTCACATTTTTCTGATGACTGGTTTCGCCTGACGAAGCTTTGCAATCGGGTCTTTTAATTATAGACACTCTGTATCTTTGGAGTTATGAATTCCTTCCGATTTGTTCACAGTAATTTTTATGATGATTTTATTACAAATTTTATTAATATATTCCTCTACTTTTTTCCCCTTATTGATATTAATATATTTTCAAGCCTTACTTTAAAAAGTGAAAATTTGATTCATGTTAATTGTTCAAAACTCTCTTGGTGACTGATCAATAAAAAATAACCTATATTAAATCCATTTAAAAATAAAAATAAATAATTAAATAATAATCATATTTAGGAGAAAAATAATTTTTTCAAACCACGCTTTCAATATGTTTTATTATTTCCCTTGTAGTCAGGGGCTTGTGGTAGATTGTCTCTGTATGACGCAAATTTATGCAAATGCCGCCAAAAGCCGCCCCCTTATGATGCCGCTTGATGCGGCTGCCTCTCTGCATCATAACATGCCATGGCCCTGCTTGTAGTAAAATTTGAAAAAAAAAACAACTGCTGCTCAGACTACAATGGTAAGGTGACTTTTCAGTGCCGCAGCCTGTCTTTTCGGTGGCACGATTGTGGATACGATCGTATCGCGGGCGTGCTTCAGGCCAGCAACAGCAATCGAACGACGTATAACGAACTGTTTGTTGTAGCAATTAGTAATTTATTAGTACCATTATAGCATGAACAATTTGAAACATTTAAAAAAGTTTTCCGTTAACATGCATTGTCATCAGTACTAAGCACGTGTACCAAGTTTCAGCTCTCTAGCTTGTCGGTAAGTTGGTTAAATATTGATTGCAAGATTTGTGTCATACAGTTATACAGATAAACTTGCTAGTGAGTTAATTAAAAGTGTGGAACAATATTAAATTATTTTCTCTTTTGAAAAGAACTGAGACAATTTTTTTGATCTGAAAAATAAATAATAAACAAAGAGAAGAAGAAGAAGGCAAGAAACAACTATTACTTCGTTGCTTAAAAAAAGTAAAATGGGCTTTGCTATTAGAACACGTCATTCGAACGCATTAAGGTACGCGCTTTAAATAAAATGTTGCCGGTGAGTATGTCATTGATTCTTTTGGAAGTAACATCTAATTGAAAAGGAGACACTGACATTATTGGCGTCAGCTACACGAAATCCTTGGAAAAAATACAACACCTGAAAAGACTAGAATGGGATTGACTTTAAAAGCTATTTTGTGAATGGGATTGACCTTAAAAGAAATGTAATCAAATTTATAGAAGATCGTTGATAAGTTTTTCTATAAATAGTAAGCCTTTAATCATCAGATGCTGAATATGTCATTATCGTTATATTGTTATTCTTTAGGTGGGCGTTACGATGGTTAACTCAAATCTCCATACCGGTCAAGGTTTCGGTGTTGAACTCTTCATAACGTTCGTGTTGGTATTCACTGTGTATGCCGTATGCGATGTCAACCGCACGGATGTCAAAGGTTCGGCTCCCCTCGCCATCGGTCTCGCTATCGCCATGTGCCATCTCTTCGCAGTAAGTTTCAACAAAATTTGTAAATACCTAAAATTTTGCATGTTCTTTATTTATTATAGATATATCTGTTCAGTTTGTACAACATCGATAGGCAACTCCACTCTTAACCGAAAAAAATTATGTTAATTAATAAACTTAATTAATAAAAAATTTTTTTAAAGAGTCAATTAAAGGAGGGTTTCTTATTACCGATCACACCGGCTTCTGCTAGATGAAATTTTTATTATCTCAAGTTGGTTGTATTGTCAGCGTGAGCAGTGCAAGGACCATATCCTTTCATTGACTCTGGTCATGAGCAGAAATAGATAATATATTAGAATCTGCATTACGATTATGATTCACAACTATTTGGAATTATATGCGTTTTCATTTTTCTGTATGACGAAGCCCTAGTATATATTAAATTATGAATTTAATAATATAGCGCAATAATTAAAATTTTCAGTTAACAATCAAAATTCAGGAAGTCGATGCATAGCTTTTAAAAAATATAAAAAAATAGTGTAACTATAAAGTGTAAACTTAAAGCCCAAAGAATGAGTAACTTATATACATGCAAACATCTTGATGGTGTTTAAGAGGAAAATGAGCAATAAGGTTAGACTAAACAATTAAAATATCACTACAATATTATTTAAAAGTGAAATTTATTGTGGACAGTGAAAAAAAATCTGTGGCCACTAGCATGATGAATTTTTATATAATGTGCAAAGTTTCAAAGCGGACAACTTTAGTGGAGACACGAACACCCGTACGAGTCTCTTTGGTATCTTTAACCTCTTTTAGGGGACATTGACCTCGTAAAAATATTTGAAAAGATGAAAATTAGCTGGAAATGTCTCTTTGGAGATAGCAGCGACGCAAAAGCAACGGAGATACTATTTGGAATAAAGGGGATTAAAGACGACAGAAACATTTGCAAATGTCCGCAAAGTTAGGTTTTAGAGAGTGCAGTTATTGTGAGATGTAATAGGGCTCAAAAGTTTCGTTTGATTCAGGGAAAGTATTAATTTACTATATTTATTCACATTCACTGTTTTAGAATCGTCTGAATACAGTTGTAATAAATATATTAAACTGTGAAAATAAATTTGTAAATAAAAGAGAAAAAGCAAATTACGAGAGTCGAGTGAAAAACCAGCTAAAAGAAAACTACGAGTTTCTTGCACATGCTAGTATTAAATAAAAGCACAAAAACATGTTTGCACAAGCATACACTAAGTATGCAATAATGCTATGTTTATGTAGGGTGTTTCAAAAATAATTTTACAAACTTTTGGGGCAGGTTCCTTACTCCAAAACAAGATAAAAAGTTCATATAAATATATGTCCGAAAATCTTTCGTTTTCGAGTTATTAATGTTCGTTTGACTAATTGTATCCCGGATGACGTCGTGTTGCCAGGGAGATTTGTTTACATTCGTCTGTCTTTGAAGATGACCAGTTTCATGGCCTGCACGTTCCCCCGAACTCAATTCTTTGGATTATTATTGTTAAATCCCTGGGGACACCTTAAACAATAATTGTTCTATGCAGCAGGCCATCCTGATGCAGAAATTCTTCATCGACGTGTCATGGAAGCCTATGAAACCATTCGAAACCGTCAGGGAGTATTTGAAAGGGGGCGACCAATGATGTGAATAAAAGGGGGGCCCCAAATGATGTTCTTTTATTCACATCTTTGGGGGCGACAGTCCATGATTCGACGAGTGCATGCGTGTTTAGAAGCAAGAGGAAGACATTTCGAGCATTTGTTATGAGTTTAGGTGTGGATGAGTCCCAATCACCTAAATTGTAACTTTCATTAATATGTATAATATGTATTTAATATCTTTTTCATTAAAATGCTAATATTTTACCTAGCAACGACATAATGCATAAAAACGTATTGTATTAAACGATACTTTTTGCCCGCAGATCAAAAATATTTTTTACTGCACTCTTAGAACAAATTTCTCAGGATTCAATTATATTCAGATCAATTCAAAATTATATTCAAGAGAATCGCAGTCTCATTATGGATTAAATTCACAATGAACCTAGTTTTATTCATTAGAACGGTCCAAATCGGGACGCGTTTCACTTCAGCTCAAACTCTTCGTTAGCTGTTTTGGATCCTACTAAAGAAACGTTTGTCTGAAATAATATAATTCGGTTGCTGCTGAGAAAAATTCGACGAAATTTATAATAAACACCAGAATTTACTGCTTTACTCTCTAATTTAAATTTTCATTCAAAACGGAATTTTCAATTCCAAATTATTACACTGGCCAACAAAATTTAAGATTTTTCATTTAACCAAATTCAAGTGGGTGATTTTTGGTAGTATTTTTTCTGCTTAATAAGAATATAATTTTGAAATTTCTCTAGCACGCACAGATTTCTTTTTTTTCAATGAAACATTTTTAAATTATTCAGTGTTTGGGGCCTGATAAATTTTCTTGCGGCCCCAAAATATGGATAGTTTAACATTGCAGACGCTCCTCTTCACGTCCATTACTTTAATATAGAAGTCTCGAAGTGCATAACGTGGAAACGTGACGTGATAAAAAAAATGTAAAAGCAGATTTGGATTCTACATACAAATTACTACTAAGAACACTTTGTGTGGTCATACTTACAAAATGTGTGTTGACTAGTTTTATTATTTTTATTATTATTATTATTATTATTATTATTATTATTATTATTATTATTATTAT
>JAHWFO010030762.1:346197-370463 GCA_023313115.1 Rhysida immarginata | reverse complement strand
ATTATTATTATTATTATTATTATTATTATTATTATTATTATTATTATAAAAGCACATGCAATAACTTTATCCCGCAACCGTAATGTCGAATTCATAAAAAATAATGTATATCACGCATCTGTTTTATAGCAACAATTTACCTTAATTATCAGTAAATTATGTAGTCAGCAAATGCAAAAAAAAAACGATAATGCTTCAATATTTAAACATTTTAAACTCCCCACTTATTATGGACCTGTAGTTTTAAGCACATCATCAGCAATGATTTTTCGATTGAAAAATGGAAGGAAAAATTCTGCGACCTGGATTCGAACCAGGAACCTCGACTATCATAGCGATAGCCCAATTGGTAGAGGCGTCGGCCATGATAGTCGAGGTTCCTGGTTCGAATCCAGGTCGCAGAATTTTTCCTTCCATTTTTCAATTGAAAAATCATTATCTATGCTTGGAGAGCATCTCCAGTTTATAATCATTATTATTTACATCATCAGCAGTCTAACTTGTAAAACTTTCTAGATAACCATAACGAATAAATCAATCTATCAAAAATATCAACCGGTCTCTCTAAAGACCTCATCTTTAAAAGTGTTTTTTTTCATGGAAAAGTGGTGTGATATCAGTTAAATCTGCAGCTGAGAGAACTGTACTTTACTGATGTAATGATCATGAGTTACTGAAGATAATCACCGTTTTTAAACTATACATGAACTTAATTAAGAATCATAATCAGCATATTTAGAGTAGAACCTCCTTATTACAAATCCGGTTAATACGAATTATTAGTAAATACTTTTATTTTTCCGGTCCCGGCCCCGTGATTTCCATTTCTATATAAAATTAGTTGCTTAGTATTAATTTTATTTTTAAACTTATTCCGGATTATACGAATAAAATGAAGAAATTCATACCAAAAATGAGATATGTATTGTAAAAAAAAATTTTTGTTGCAAAAATTCTGATTGGTTCTTAGTCTAAACGAAGAAGGAGACACGGATTAGTCATCTAGAAATCTCTGATTGGTTCCTTCAGTGTAATTGCATTTGTTAAGGATATTTTTCGTATTTTTGCCTTTTCAATTTGCCACTAGGTGGCATTACTTGTTCTTTTCCTCTTCTTATTCTTACTGTAGCACTCAGAGAATAAACATCGTAAGTTTTTTGCTCTCGTATTTCACTGTTTGCCGTCATTTCTTTCGTCAAATACAACATCTATGAGCTCATGAATCGCAAGTATAAACTTTCTTAAATCTGTCATCATAATTTACACAAACAGCATTTATCAGAACACGTATTAGGCTCAGAGAACGTAAAGCTTACTGAACGAAAAAATCGACCACAGCGTGTTGTAGCTTCTTCGGTTCAGCCACAATGCAAACTTCGTGTCGTGGCACTCACAAAAACGAACACAATGCGTTCTGTCAAACTCAAAAAATTCACAATGCGAAATTTGTGTTGTGGTGCTTTAAGGAAACGTCACAACGCGTTCTGAACGCTAGATGATGCAGTCATGATGCGATAGACATGTTGAAACTTATCAATTGCGTAATGTAAACAAATGACGAATTCGTGTTCGTTCTTGTTTCTCACTTCAAAGAGTGTTAATGTTTGTGGTCTATCATGGC
This sequence comes from Rhysida immarginata, assembly GCA_023313115.1. Lineage (NCBI taxonomy): Eukaryota > Metazoa > Arthropoda > Chilopoda > Scolopendromorpha > Scolopendridae > Rhysida > Rhysida immarginata. The sequence continues at coordinate 368,842 of JAHWFO010030762.1, read as the reverse complement.
TTCTAAAAAGACGATATTTAATGATAAATTGACTGAGTTGATGAAACACCAATCGCAGTATTTTTATTAGTAATGAACTGTACGCAACGTTACATCAAGAAGTAAAAGAAGCTCAGCTTCTTGGAAAAAAAATAAGCAATTGCTCTCTTCAAAGCAGTATGGTCGTATAAAGCGATAGAATATCTTAAAAATTGGTGACAATCGAAAACTGATTGAAAGTAGATATGATGGTAGGGACGATTCAAAAATCCGTTACTTCTGTAAGGCGGAAGAACCGTGGTATTTTGGAGACAGCGCATCGCTGCGTCGGATACAAAACAAGGGATATGTATTCTGAAAGCAATTCTTTATTTACTTGGAAGCTGACATTTGGGAACACTTCGATGAATTTGGGACTAAAATATTTACTGGTGATTAATCTATTTAATTGGTGACAAATATTTTGTTTGGTGGTAAAAAAAATCCTATTTATTTATTTGTGCCCATTCTATTGACTGAATTTCTCAATGTCATTTATATTTTCTGTACTAGTTTTGGAAGCTGAATTGAAAAAAGAAGCATTGCAATGTTATTCGCCAAACTATAAACTTCTATCTAACTTTATGTGAACAATGTAAATTGAAAAAAAAGATATCAAAATGTGGTTTTGTAGTCGATCCCTTCCATCTGATTGCATGAACTCTAGATGTCAGGTTCATTTAATCGATTCTGAGCCAAACTAAGATTACCGATTCATTGTGAACAATTCTTGTTATGCAATGTCTGTGCAAGAACTCAGCCTTCTTGTTAGCTATGTTAACTTCTACACAGGGACTATATTTTCTCCGATAAAAAAAAATGGCGTAACTTTCTGATATCCCCTTGTACAGTAGCTAATTACTTAATTACTCCATATTATCGAACCATCCTCGAACTTATTAATTACTCCTATATATGAGTAATTGTTTGATATATTCTATGACATATCTTGGCATTGGAAATTTTCAATTTTCAAGATCTGTTGCCAAAATTCGCAATTTTTCGCACGCTTAAGACGAAGACTGCCGAAAAGCGGCTCATCAAATTTTTGGGCATATTCTGTTTATTCGGCGCGCCATATATATAGCAGAGCGACAATGGTCGTGAATTTGCCAATAAAATAATTAAAAATTTAGTAGACATGTGGCCTGGGATAAAGCTTATTCATGGCAAACCACGACATATCCAAAGTCTAGGTTCGGTTGAAAAGTTGTACGAAGATGTCTGTGACTAATAATTCAGAAAAGTGGTCGGAAGGACTCCGATTTATTTAAAGTAAAGAGAATCATTCTCTCCATTCGGTGATTAAGACCAGTTTTATGAGGGGAAGTCTGGACTGTAACAAAAAAATCGGACTTGTAGATTCATCTCTTTTTAGTTACACTTCTATAGAAGCTTAAGAAGAATTAGAACTATAGTACTTCTTTCTTCTGCAAAGAAAAATGATCAAGAAAACAATGATAATAAAGAAGACAATGAACAATTCAGTCAACCTGAAAATAAACAAAATGATGCACAAAAATAAAGTTGCACAAGAATCACAAAATAAAAATGAAGTTGTTCAAGAATCAGAAAATAAAAACAATAGAAAAAAATTCTGTGAATTGTGAAACGAAATCTCTGGAGCTCACAAGTCCTCAGAATAGCATGAATCTGCGGGCAGTTATGAAAACAATGAGGGCGTCGCGACGGTGCAACATTTGCAATTTCTGTATAAGGAAGAACATTATCAATGCTGAAAGAGAATGTGCCGAATCTGGCCAAGGAAAACAGGCAGAAAAAATGTTTTCATTATCCAATTCAATATTTTCTGAAGTTCATATTGGTATTAGCGTTGCAGGCGGGGTGCCTGAAGTTGACAGAGAACGTGTAACTCCCTGAAATGTTTTAGCTGTTATGGTAATCAATTCATCGGAACTTCATCAATTAGGAACCAAACAAGGTCTCATTGTCGTAATGAATTTATAATTGCTGAGAGCAACTTTATTTAACTATGTTGTCATCTGAGGTAGGCAAAGCTTTATAAGTTTCCACTGGAAAAAAAAGATACTGTATTGATAAAAAATGTATATATCTTCTCTAAAAACATAAAATGCAATTCTAAATGTCATATTAATAGTTCTTATAAAAATAAATAATTGTGATATACTCTAATTCTCATAAACTACCAATTCTTTTAATGTTTTTGAAAAAGGCTGATTATTAAAAGTTCCTGAACAAAGTTTTAATATTATTATTTTCAGTATTTCAGAGTCATAATATAAAAAGTTAACTTTTTTTCCTCCACCAAAAATATACTACGAGGGTTATTCGTAAAGTCCGTTTTAAATAAAAACAAAACTATTATATATATTTTCCACATAGTTTCCAAGTTCATTTAACCACTTGTCATAGTGCTCATTGTATTTCCGCATGATCACTTCATAACAGCTGGCGCCGGTGGGGAAAAAAGCACGCGGTTTTCACTTGTTCATCGTCGCTGAAATGCAGGCTGCCGATGAAATCCTTTAGATCTCGGAACAGGTGGTAGGTACTGGACGCGAGGTCCGGACTGTAAGGTGGGTGGTCAAGTTGTTCCCAGTTATTCAGATCTTTTGTTTAGGAACAACTTGACCACCTGCCTTACAGTCCGGACCTCGCGTTCAGTGGCTACCACCTGTTCCGGAATCTAAAGGAGTTCATCGGCAGCCTGCATTTCAGCGACGATGAACAAGTGAAAACTGCGTGACTTTCTTCACCGGGGGCAGCTTCTATGAAGTTATCATGCGGAAGTTAAATGAGCACTATGACAAGTGGTTAAATAAACTTGGAAACTATATGTGGCAAATTAGTTAAAGGTACATAGAACCTGGTAAAGAAACATTTTTGAAAAGGACCCACATACGGCTTTCATTGTTCTACATGACCTTTCCCAATCATCATTAATCCACTGACGACGCTCCGTACACCATCGTAGACGACGAACAGCATTCACCCTTGAGACGAATGGCTTCCTCTTTCCGGCTCTCCCACAGAAGCCAATCTCATGAGGCGCTTGCACTGTTTGCACTGATGGGCCACGGGCCGCGGCTGTTGAGTAAACGTCTGGGTCCCCTATAAAGGCAGCAGTGATGTCCCGCAGGGTGTCTTTGCGATGCCTCACGACCAACCGAGACAGAGCACGTTTGTGTCTCGGCCACAGGAGTGGAGGTCGCCCGGAACGTTTTGCTGTCGTTGTTGCACCTGTCTGTTCGTATTTGTGCACAACATCGTGCACAGTGGAACGAGGATGCCTAGTCTAAGCGCTGATTTTGCGAAGTGACTTGCCGCTACTTTGGCATGCTGACTGATGTTGTCACTACTGTACCATCTGATGAGACTACACGAACATCGCGAACATAGGTGTTCGGATACTTTTGGCAGGGCAGTGTATAAAGCTGTGATAATGATTATATACTGTATTATCTTTAAAAAGCGATATACAATACTGTGTTTAATCAAAAGTTGATTAAAATTTGTTGTCTATCACAAACTTTAAATAAATAATTTAAAATTATTTAGGTATCTTTATTATACCGCATCATGGTTGGATCAGAATGCGTTATGACATTTCCTCATTGCCACAATGCGTTGTGGTCAAATATTTAAAGAACCACAAAACAAATTTCGCTTTATGGACTTTTTGAGTTTGCCAGAACACATTGTGTTCGTTTTTGCAAGCAGTTTATAATGAAGTTATGGATCAAATTTAAAAATTTCAACTGCAATGTGTTATATGTATATCAGAGAATGGTATTCTGTAAAAAATTATAATCGATTTTTTGTCCTTTATCATTGCACCGCCAAGCTTAAAAAACCTGATAAGATTAGACAGCAAGCGGAAGCATCTGGAACATTAAGAAAACGAATGCGGCTGGTAGCACACGAGTATTTGTCTGAAATAAACGAATGAAAGTTTTTAACAATCTTGTGTGAGGCTTTGATTCATAACGCTGCACCATCGATATTTCCTTTCATTATTGGGTAATACGAATCCCGAATAATACGAACAAAATTCATGGTCTCCTAAAATTCGTAATAAGGAGATTCTACTGTTTATGAAGTAGCGAAAGAATGGAGCTATTTATTGGTTTTACAATGTCCGTCTGTCCCTCCATCCCCTTCATAATTTCTGCATTTTTGAGGTAGGACGTAGAAATTCGGAATGTATCTTACTGTGGGGCTGTCCAACTTTACTATTTAGTTTGATTTTAATTGCCCACTGGGGGTCGGAATTACTGGGATGGAATTTAAGAGGGGACCAGGTGATCTATGTGGTATTAAAGGTATATAAAGAAGTGAAATTTATATGCAGGTTCCACTAAGAAAATCTATATTACTATGAAGTTTGGACCAAATGGTCCCAGCGAGGTCGGAATTGTGGGGATGGCAGTCATTTGGCATGTGTTAAATCATTCGTTCGAAAATGAGGGTTCTTTTATATTTGAGAAAATAAATTTTTTGATAAAAAAAACAAACTGGAGAGTTAAAAGCGAGGATGAAGGGGTAAAAATAGATGAACTTAAAGTTTCCGCTATACCTTCCTCGGGAGGATTAATTTCTTGTTGACTAATGCAAAATATTACTAGTTGTCACGTGAGAAACAAAAGACGATGCTTTAGTAATTAGTTGCATAATTTTTAATACGAAAATTCAAATAAGAAGTTACAATGCTGATCAACATCCATCTTTGTCAGCCTGGGAAATACAAAGTATACGTATAAGCAGAATGGAAATAATTTTAAGTGAAAGCGTGTAACACACTAAAACGGATCTTGCGGCTGTAGACGCATAGAACTCATAAGCCTTGCCTCTGAAGAATTTCGAATTATGATTCCCTATTGAAGTATGCGGCGGATAGAGGATACGAACGACGTGCAGAAATGAAGATGCACACTAGTGTATTGTGATTCTACAGACAAGCCAAAGAAAGCTCTCACCGAAGCACTAATAAAGAGCAAAATGAATGACATAAATTAGACAGCTTATAGCACAAAACAAAAACATATGGAGCACTAAATAATACTAATATTGATAGCCATAAAAAATTTAAAGTTCTCAATATGCAATTAACCTTGAACAATTAATTTGCAAATAAACTGAACATGGTATTCATATGGCTTAATATTATTAGAAAGTCAGTTCTCATCTAGATATCAAAATTTACGTTGAAAACAAATTTAGAGTTAATTTTGTGGGAGTGCTTCACAATAAAGGTGATTTATCTTCAAACAAAAATATAAATCCTACAGCGTGGTCGATTAAATATGATAAACCCACAATATCTGATACAATATCTGATACTTAACTTCTTAAAAATTACTTTAAACTTTCTAGAATTAAGCTCTCTGATAAATTACGGCCACGCTTTGGATTAATTGATGAATAAATATTGAAAGGGTAAAAATTTCTACCATATCGTGATGTACAATGTACATAACCAACTTAACCTAACCTTGTCTCTTTTATTAACTCTATATGTAACACAGTGGCGTAGCAAAAGGTTAGGCCGGCTTTTCAAAGCCATGATCGTGACTTAAGCCACAACTTAATGTACTTTTTTCTAGCTGTGATAGGAGCTAATGTGTGCTCATGGGTCTGAAGAGAAACGCCTATAGGTCGCTTCAAAAGAGGCCCTTTGCAAATGTTCCGATTTCTATCCGAACATAGTTAAAGGCGCACTGTTCCAGAGTTCGCAAGTCAGGGATTGACTAACTGCTCAATACAGTTTTTACTATGTCCTACAAGTAGAAATCTAGGCGATAGGGCGTGTTGTATGTTGATCGGCCTATCTGCCAGAAAAAGTATTGTACAGATTCTGGCGAACCGTATGACAGAGGCGGACTGAAATTCATTTACGGACATGTTCAGGGGCTCATTTTTCTTAAATTGTTGGGAAACACCTCCTGAACTTTGTCCCCAGATTTGGAATCCTCTTTCTTTATAAACTGCCATTTCCTATAATTAAGATACGATTCCTAATCTGGATGTTATGATCACTTTGACATGGGTAAAAATGAAAAGAATCAAATAGCGTAATTTATAAATAGTGAGTTATTTACTTAATAGTTACAAAGTAACAGCTGACAGTACACACATTTTTACATACAAGGCCTAATCTAATATGGAAATTCATTTGGAGTAAATAACTCACTTTCATTAAATAAAATTGTTTTTGGAATAATCTGGAGCTTTTGGATATGGAAGTAGCATTGATTTAATGGTCCTATTCATTTTTCATGCATTTATCATAGGCACATACGTGGCCAAATTGACGTGTTTCGGGCAAATAGGTGGCCAGATCGACGTGTTTCGGACAAATAGGTGGCCAGATCGACGTGTTTCGGGCACAAGCGTGGTCGAATTTTCACGAGTCCCAACGAAAATCACCCAAATGGGTGGATTTACGTGTTTTAGTAATGTAACAATAAAGCTGACGCAGCCAGGCTTTGTTATACACGAAAGAAGAAAATTATAATGAAATCTTTAGGCAAATAGAACAGTTCTGGATCACACAAACTGTGGCGGTTACAACAATCTGAATATTTTTCTGCCGTTCTGATCATTCTCTGCCACCAGGAAAGTAGTTTTCTTTCCTTTCCTGACCTGCTCTTTCTGTCTGACTTTAGTTTCGGCAAAGAGTATAGCAAAAGTTTTACATTCATTGTTAGGTTCAAACATTTTAAATTTTGATGCTGTTCGAATAGCTGAAGCTAAGAAATAGAGTGTCACGGCTTTCCTGCAAGCCTCTCTGTGTGTGACAGCAGAGTAAGAGGGAGGGCGATTGTAAAATAAACTAATTTTAATATTGTAACAAAAAGTACATTACACAGAATGATGTAAGGCTAGTAATACAGTTAACATTAAATAATAGTCTCTCAAATTGTTAATGACAAAACACAAATATTCGTGGTTTCCGGGGACGTTACGTCGTGGGCCACCGTATCGCTTGGAAAGACCTTGTGTTTCTCTACTACCGAGAAAGGTCCTATGCCCACCATGAGGAGGGTGGGGGCTCCTTCCTATTGGGAAGACACAAAGGAGCGGTATTTAGCACGAAGATGACTTGATTAAGGGATGGCGGTAGCGGTGTCTAAAGCTCGACAGTATAACTTCCCACTTAAAACTAATACACTTACTTCTCAATAAAGCGGTAGTTGCGTCGGACGTTAGTCCTATCGAAATTCGGGCGTCGTTTGTGGGACGAACCTGCAAATTGCTGCGAAGAGTTCATTCGGGGTGTCAAAGAGAGGCTCGGGAAATGGGAGCGGCTAACGTAAGCATGAAATAAATATGAGATACACATTAAAATACATACAAGAAAGTCAGGCGTGACGTTCTTAGCACCAGGACTCTGTTCTTATTCGAAATACCTATCCAGTTAAAATTCTTATAATTCAAGTCACTAGAAATTATCGCCAAATTATTTAGTAATATGGAAAGGGGCACTCATATGAATATCGGCTTGCTCGTGTCCGTACGCAAGCCGGGCAAACAGCGGAATCTGGCGCCAGTTCGCGCAATGCCGCTTGCTCACTATTTTGCTCAGTCGAAATTTCCTCGGCTCGGCATTCCTGTAGCGGGGGCTCTGCGGGCGCTCGATGAATTCTTCTCTGTCGCTCTTGCTCGCCTCCGTTCGTCAGTTATGTTTCCTTTCGTTTCCTTCCTTCTCCTACACCAGTTCCTAAAGTCTATACCGCTCTCGATAATTTCTTAGAACCATTCCATCTTCAAACTCATTCGTGTCGTCCTTTCTCCTATTCTTTAGCACCTTTTTCCTAACCGTCCTCGGCGGAATCCAAAATCGCTCTCCTTGTTTTTATTTCTCTCTCTTCCTTCCTCCCCTTTTCACTCTCTTCGCTCGTTCTTGGTTTCGCCCGTCTTCTCTTATTCCTGGCGGGTGTGCTTTCTCTGTAAAGCGCTTTCGCTCGCTTCTCTTTTCCTTTTCTTTCTTCTTTATTCCTTCGCTCTTATTTGCTTTAAGTTTTGAACGAAGCTCTCCCTTATTTTTGACATAGAGGTTGTTTATTATATCATCTGTGCTGGGAAATTATTCTTTATCAGAGGATGAAAAAATAACAAACACTTTCTGATTTGATTTGACAGACAGTTTGAAAATAAAGCTTGCTTAAGTAATTTTCCAGCATCAGTTGTAGGATTAATTTTCCTTAGTGCTCTCTTAAAACAGCCAAACAAATTATTTGCGGGAAACACGTGCTACTTCATCTCATCCGCCATTTGAAACAGAGAATCGATTCTTTTGAGAACAATCGATGTTCCCAAGATATCAAAAATTCTATTTTTGCTACTTAAAAATAATCCCGTTTCGATTCATTTTCGATGGAACGCAGGGCTCTAATATTTATATATGAAAAATTAAAGAGACAATATTTCTACAGAAAATTAACAGTTTTCACTTCCTTTTTTTTCTATTTCACAATTATATAAATCCATAGAGAGACTTGTAATGCGAAAAAATATTCATGTTTCCTCAATGCAAAGTCTTGTTTCCAATTTTACTATAAAGAACCTTCCCGAATTTATAAAAATAAAGCATTTTAATCCTTTTAAACAAAAAATATTTTTGTGACATTTTCTTGCTTGTTAAATGGATATATAAATGAGTTACCAATGAAGGAATTACTGATTTTCCTTCTAAAGAATAGATCTGGCATTCGAATTGTTTATACGAAATAGGATTCACATATGAAAACTCTGAAAGTGTCTGTGTCTAAATTGGTAATAATGAAATAAAAGAAAATATTTTCTGTATAGGATACCTCTTCACGTAAAAAAAATTACAGCATCCGCCAATAACCCTACAGCATTAAAGCTCTTTCTCAAACATTATTCCTCATCTATTTACTTCCATCAAAAATAACGGAGAAAAAGAAATTTTCAACTTTACTTTTTGATAAAACTCTCGCTCTTTCCATAAAGTGTAATCAAACAGAAACTGATTTAACCTTTATAATCATGGAAGCATAAAAACTGCAAATACTGTGAATGGAAAGCAGTGAATATCCAATACAAAAAGGCATTAATGAAATTAGTTAAAAATCCGTCCCATTACCATAGCAAAGTTTATGGTATGACCTTGAAGAAGTGAGATTCTTTTCACTCTGGAATTAAAAAGGTTTGTTTTTCAGAAATATTCTTATCAATGACCTTACTTTTTTCAATAGATTCCAACTCCCACGTGCTCTTCAACTTCGAGCGTCTTTGTTTATGTGCATAAAGGACAGGAAATTGCCCATTAAGAGCTGAGAAGAGTTTCTTGGCAGGCGACACTGAAAACTAATTTCAAGGTCTATTACTAGAACCATTATCTCCGATGACAGGTTGATAACATAAAAGCAGTTTGTTGAAATACTTTTTACAAAACATATTTAATTGTGAAATAAATTTAAAAAATTTTCCTGCATTATCTAATGATACATTATGCTTTTAGCACCGAACTATTTCTTACAACCTTTAGGTCGAATTAACTTGTAGAAGATGAACTTATGCAGATTAAAATGAGCAAAAAAAGAAGAAAAAAAAAAAAAAAAAAAAAAAAAAAAAAAAAAACAATGGCCACTCTGTCCACAATACCCTCCCCAACCCCCCCCCCACCCCCCCGCCACCATCCCCCCTCTCCTCCGGGGGGGGGGGGGGAGGTTGATCGTGGCCTGGTTGTCTCGCCGATGGCTTGTCTGTCGGCGGAGTTAACAACTTTAGGAATAGCTAGTTACTGGTAGGACGACATTCAGTAACTTGATGGACCCGCTGCTGAGAAAGACGGCAATTGGGGCAGCTATTGGGTCGGACCCATTTGCTCAGTGATCAGTGCTGGATGCACAGCAGCTGGGGGGTGATAGCTACTGGTTATGCGTCCACCAGCAGTACTTCGATCTTGAACCTCCTGTGCTTCAGAGGGCACGTTAAGCCGTCGGTCCCGGCGGCTGCTGTCGTCTCGTAGCAGTCGTTGCATTATCAGGATGGTGCAAAATTCCCTCATAGGATATGCGCCCATATTATTGTTGGCAGCCAATACAGCGTTTATCTACCCTCTTTACCAGACGAACCTTCTTTCAGCACGTGACAAATATAACTTTTGTCTTACAGTAAAACATTGTAGAAACCATGATAGCGTCAGCTTGTTTCGGCATTTATTTTCGCCTTTATCCATACACTAGAAGAGTTACCCGGCGTTGCCCGGGATAATTACACTTGCACAATCTTTTCCTTTCATTGTTAGTCATGAGATATTGATTGTTTGTTCATGCAGAGCGTTTGTGAATTGCGTGTTGATACCATTGTTGATACCTATTGTTGTACAAACTTTGCCTTGCATTGTTGGTCATGAGATATTTCTCATTAAAATGCCTTGCCATAACCATGAATATCGATTTTTTATCGATATTTATTATTTTTCCGAAATCTGAGGTAGACAGTGACCTTCCTCATGCTTTGAGGGTCATGTATGCGAAATTTTATCAAGATCGGACTAAAACTGTAGATTTGTATAAAAAACGTACACACAGACGCACAGACAGACCCACAGACAGACCCACAAACATCCTTCTTTATATATATAGATAGATTGGCCTTTCATCTTGAAATTTCCTAATGTGTTATAAAGAATGTATCTCATCGTTTAATAAAAAAAAAGTTAAAAAAACCATATAGGCAAAACATCTATTAGAATCTGAACATCCCGCATCTAATATAAAGACACCACGGCTATTCTTCAAAATTAGTGCCCTCGAAAGCATCGAAATCTTCAAAACTGTTTTATCAGGCCCCAGAAATTTTTGAATATTGTGACATACAAAGTGCATGTCATTAGTTAGGGCTATGTATTACTTATTTAGTATAATAGACGGATATATATGAGAGAAGAACGAGACACAAAAACCCTGGAATATAATAAAAGTTCTTAATTAAAAACTAAAAAGCAAATAAATAATAATTAATAAAAAATTAAAAAATTTAAATTAATAAATAAGATCAAAATAAAAAGCTGACGTTTCAGATAGAGACTATCCTTTATCAAAGCGAAAAGTATATTAGAGAATTATTCTGAAGTTATGAAAGGAGTACTTAAGGACGACTTTTTAATTAAGAACTTTTATTTAGCATAACTAAGCTGATAACATTTATCTATATACTAGCAATATTACCTGGCTTCGCCCGGGTGGAAAAGATGCGTTGAGTAATTTTTTTAACGATTGTCTGTTATGTTAAAAATTGAACTATGATTAACAAAGTATGAATGAAATGCAAGAAAATGAGAAACAGTCTAGAAAGCCTTCTCCAAACCTTTCTTAATCATTTTAAACCAAACATGATGATTTATGAACAATGAACTGGGAACAAAAGAAAATTAAATTATATGTACAAAAGTAAATAATGAAAAAAAATGATAAGATAAATAAATCACCTACACAGGCAAGCTGGGCAGGGATTGTCAAGTAGTTGCGCATTCAAGTCCATTTCGGTAAACAACATTGATGTCTTCCCATGTGGCGCAAAAACATTTACATTTCGACAGCTGGACACGCGGCAGCAAACAACGTATAACTGACCGTGAGAGAAGCAAGCTTCCTGAAAATATATACCTGCGATCTTGAAAGTCTGGAAAAATTGAATAAATGAAACATCTTTCGTCTGGCATCGCCATATAGTGACATCCTTTGAAAAAGTAAAGTCTAGCTGATATGCCCGTCGGGCGTTGCTCGGGCTGTTTGTTCCAGTGATATATATTAAAGATAGATTCCGAATCCTATTGTAACATCGCCACCAAAGTGAAGCCAAATGAAGCCAAGGCAGTTCTGGGCAGGAGTGAGCCGTGGTGTTATTAGCTGTGTGGCTTCTTTGTTTATGACGATTTTGGGCCCGAGGAATAATTAATTCAAAACCATTCCTCAAAGTTTCCGCGTACAACCGTACAAATAGACACGAAAAAAGATCAGAAATCACTTTCCACAACCATAAATCAAAAATACGTACTGAAAGATGAAATTGAAACCATGATCGAAAAATTGTTTATAAAATATTATAAAATATTTCAAATACAATGTTAACGAAGAGATAAACTTATCATTCCGTGATCGGAATGTGAAAGAATTACTAATCAGGTACGTTCATGTTTAGCCATCTGTTTTGTTCACTTTCGGCCATGACTGTTCTTGAAGGCGGACCTTCCCACTTCAAGTATGCTGGTAGGTTTCCGGGTCTATCTTTAATATACGTATGATGAAATTTTGCATTATTGATGCTGAAATTTAAGCTATGGTCACTTTAATCATTATACAGTAATTTTACTTCTATAACGAAATTAGTTAATAAAATAATATTAATATGTCAAATTAAAAGTTACATTAGTATATAACTAAATTTTAGCACGGTCTTTTAATCTCCTGGTCTGTGCACACGCGCAAATTCTGTTGTTGTAGTCAACAATTGGATTGCTGTATTTATGGAAGAAGCGATTTCAGTTTCCTCTATTGCATGAATTTGGCTACTTCTCAAACTTAACAATGTAATTTAACATTCGTACAACGTAAGTGCGCCGTCTGGCCTCGCCATCTAGTGACATACTTTAAAAACAAAAGTATATTCAACTTTTCGATAAGATAGCATCACCATCTAGTGACATCCTTTGAAAACAATTCAACTTTTCGAAAAATAAGAAAAACTTAATAAATTGATAAAAACACGTTATAAAAGTACCTTATATACGGCACAGTAACTTTAACTACGTACATGAAAAGTTTCGTGGAGATTCATTGAGTATTTCCTGAGTTGTAAAAGGACAAACACTCCAACAGACTCTGATTTATAATACCGGGTGGGCAAGAAATAACATGAGGTGTTCAGAGCTCGCTAGCAGGAAATCTATTAGGCCAAATGCAGTACATTTTGGTGTATATACTTAGTGGAACATGCAGTTTCGATTTCTGCAAAAAAAAAAAAAAGTACCAAAAGTCGCCATAGGGGGCGCTTATTTCAAGAAATCAATGAATACCTAATTGTCAAATGAACAAATACCGTACAAACCAACTTTAGTAACAATAATAAACAATGTTTTATTTTTAATTACAAATGTGTTTCAATATGACCACCAGTGTGCTGTTTCAATAGCTGCATGCGGTACACGACATTTTCTATGGCAGCTCGCAGCATATCTGCATTAATTAGTCTGATATGTAACGTTACTTGATCCTTTAAGGTTGAGAGGTCAGGAACATGTGCTTGATACAGAAGGCTTTTCAAATATCCCCATAACCAAAAATCACAAGGGTTGAGATCAGGCGACCTGGGTGGCCATACCATGGGAAATGCACGACTAATTATTCTGTTGTCTGAAAAACGTTCTCGCAAGATCTGCTGCACCTGACGTCCGATGTGCGGTGGCGCACCATCCTGCATAAAAATGGTAGAATCCAGACAACCCTTTTCCTGCAATCGTGATATCACAAAATACTCAAGCATATCGGCATACCTGGCAGAATTGACGGAACAAGTCACCGGTCAACGGGGACGGATTTCTTCAAAAAAGTACGGGCCGATGATGGAAGAAGCAGTAAAGCCGCACCATACTGTTAGTTTCGGTGAATGCGTAGGAGTTGGCAGACACACTTGTGGATTTGATGCAGCCCAAATACGGCAGTTGTGGGTATTGATATCACCATTCAAATAAAAATGTGCCTCATCACTCCATAAAATTTGCCATGGCCATGCATCATCCACTTCCATACGTGCTAAAAATCTCAACGAAAAGTCAGTTCGGGTACGTTCATCTCCAGGAAGCAATTGTTGAACAGGTGTGAGTTTACAGGGATAAAATGTCAATATCTTATGCAATATTTTCCTCACCGTCGAATATGGGATATCTGTTTGTCGTGCTATTGCGTGTGCACTGCTGGTATCCTGCACAGAAGTCATCTCCTGTTCCACAACAGCAGTTGCAACTTCTTCAACGTGTTGCTGCCTGATTCGTTCGCGTCCCCGGCCTGGTTGAACTCCTAGTGTTTCGGTAGATTCAAATCATTCAATCATTTTCCGTAAATTAGTTATGCTCATCGGTCCTCTTCATAACGTTTTCAATCGCCGGAATTCACGAAGGGTAGCACTTGCATTGTCGCTCTTCTGGTAAAACAACTTGACTAATAACCCCCGGACAGAGTAAGCGTCATCGTCAGGCCATTCGTTCGTGAATGATGGGAAATCCTCAGCCTTGCCTTTTATTGTTATGATTGCTCAACACGGAACCCGCTTATGCAAATGTATTCATTGTTTTCTTGAAATAAGCGTCCCCTATGGCGACTTTTGGTACTATTTTTTTTTTTTTGCAGAAAACGAAACTGCATGTTTCACTAAGTATATACACCAAAATGTACTGCATTTGGTCTAATAGAATTCCCGCTAGCGAGCTCTGAACACCTCACGTTATTTCTTGCCCACCGTGTATATACCGGGTGTTTCAAAAATGACTGGTATATTTGAAAAATCTAAACGGGCAACGATAGAAATACACCGTGAACTAATTTAGAAAGTTTGTCTGCCTGAAAATTTACTGTTGTCCTAAGCATATTGCAACAAACGGTGTATTTCTATCGCTGCCCGTTTAGTTTTTATTGATTTTTCAAATATACCGGTATACCGGTCATTTTTGAAACACCCGGTATATGGATAAGGATGTAAAAGAAGAAACTGACTGAGTGAGTGAGTGATCAAGGCACAGCCCAAACCATAAGGCCTAGAAACTTGAAATTTTGTACAGAGGTTCTTTACAAAATGTAAGTGAGCACTAAGAAGGGGTTTTTCGAAATTCAACCTCTTCATTAACTAAGGGGGGGAACGGGGGGGAGGAAGTTTGTTAACACATTAACTGGTGTTGCACTATAAAATTAACATATTAACTTGTGTGGCACTACAAAATTAACCATATTAACCTCTTTTAGGGAGGGGGTAACGAATTATTAACAACGAGCATAAATATGATTATGCAATGACAGGACATAGGTAAGGCAATGTTTATCGAGGAGGCTAAGGAATCACACTTGTCTCCCTTGAGCTCTCTAAAAACGTCCAGACGACTGGCGAAAATTTGTGTGTTTGGCAAAAAAAGAGAAAGAACGAGTATTGATCAGTGAAATTTGCAACAAAAAGATAAAAATCTATCCGGGCATTGGAAACATCTGAACAACGGAAGCTCCACTAGAGCAGGAGGGCATAAGAGCTTCTACGTCAAGGGCAAGGGAGATTTTAAAAGATATGTCTAAAGTATCCAGTGATGCCCCCCGGGGGTGAAGATGGATAACATTTTAATCTGAGACAGAACAACAAGAGGGTAAGTAAAGTCCCGGGCAAGTGTGCAATATAAGTAGGTTCAATAAGAATGATGGTTCCATCCCACCTCTGAGAATTATATAACAAAATTGAATTTGTAACAATACGTAGAATTCCTGTTGTTCGGGCTTTTCTTAGAAGTTAACATTTTCTTGGAAATATTTAATAATGATCAGTAACTGGAGATAATGGAGAGTTAGCAGACTATTGAGAAAGAGTGAAAGATGACAGAAGACGCAGTCCCTTCGTTCGATCTACAGTTGACGACATAACCGATAGCAAAGCATACATGAACTCAACTCTTCAAACCAAAAACCATATGGTGTTATGTCCTATAATAATCTTTCGAAGGATTATAACTATAATTCATATCTATCGAAATACCAACGAAGAAATGAATGAGTAGTATTGGGCAGAGATGACAAAACGTTATCCGGGCATCGGAAACATCTGAACAACTGCTTCGTCTATAGACGGAAATTGTAGAATTACTGAAAACAAATTTATTATTTAACTTCATGAGCTTGTTGTGTTTAACCTACAACTGTAATTATCTCGGGCAACGCCGCGTGCCTCTATAAGTTACAATATAAAACAAACGTAGGAACAGGTATAGTATAATGGGTTGTTTTCTGTTTTTCAACTGTACGCCTCTATTTCGCTGTTGAATCAGTGCTAAGTCAACCAAGAAAACCGAATAATGTAAACTGATTATGTATGTAACAAGTGGTTTAATGCATGTTGAGCAGATATTTCTTTCCTTTAATGCTGTTGTAGCGTCAAAGTACAAATGGGGATATGTGCGTATCATAAGCCAATATGTATGATAAAGGTATATAAAGGTTTTTATCTGCTCCGTAGGGGCTGAGCTTTCTGGATGTTGATCGGTTGCAAAAGCAGGTACTTGTACTGAGAGTCAAAGCAGATTAAAATGGCCCTGTTCCTTCTGAATGAAAATAGAGTAGCAGGTATACGCTTGGGATGTGCTCGTCGCGTGCTCCCTCCTGACAACAATAAGCGATAGCGGCTGACAACAGTATCGTTAAAGTCTCTGCCTACTGCCTCGAATGCAACAGTTCGAATCCGATATGGATAGACATTTTTTTGCTCATTATCGCCTTTTTGATTTCGTTTAAGTTTTAAACAGTGTATGTAAAGAACACCATAAATTGATTAAAATTTTTTCATCCACAAGTGCGCAATTTGATCTGTTTATTTGAGGGTTTAAAAACTTTTCATGTTAATTGTCATGTCATGGTATATTCCGGTCTTGATGAAATTTTACATACTTAATCTTCAAAGCATGAGGAAGGTTACTTAACAATTTCTTGAAAATATTTAAAAATGATCAGTAACTGGAGATAATGGAGAGTTAGCAGACTATTGAGAAAGACTGGAAAGACGACAGAGGAAGCACTCCTTTAGCTCCGTGGTGTATTGAACTACTGGTAAGCATGTCAATAGAAGAATTGGCGATCGCTAGACTACACAAGATGATGAATGGCCAAGTTTTGATTCAAGACATCGAGAGAAGAAAGGGAATTGCAACAACATCAAGTGTACATCTAAAGTAAAATTACGTGAGTAAGAAATTATTTAGACTAGCAGTGGCATCCTTGGAGAGGTCCATCTATTGTGAGCCTTTAAAAAATTTTTTTCAAATTTCCATTGAGAATTTTTACTGTATTAATTCTAAGCGTTTTCAGGTGTTTATTTTTAAGATATTTCAAAATTTATTTAAAAAAATAAAGTCCGAGCCACGCCGCGGTTATCACTTAGCTTATTTGGTAGCACAGCAGATCCAAACATTTCCTAAAAATACATTTTGATTATATTCTGTGGGATAGTGTATATTTTGGAAACTGAGATGCTGATAATGCGATGACTGAACGTTCGTTTCCAAGAATTATTGATAATGAGCATAAAGTGAAGATGCAGTGACAGAACATTAATAAGGCAGCGTCTATTGATTAGGCATAGGAGTCAGGCGTGTCTCCCTTGAGCTCCCTATCAAACGTCCAGACGATTGGCAAAAATTTATGTGTCTGGAAAGGAAAGAGAAAGAACGAGTATTGGTCAGAGAAACTCAGCAACTAAAACAGAAAAAGCTCTACGGGCGTTTGAAACATCTGAACAACGGGAGTTTCGAAAAGAGCAAGAGAGTATAAGAGCTTCTACGTCAAGGGCAAGAAAAACTTGAGTCTAAAATATCTGGTGATGCTCCGCAGTGGTGAGGCAAGTCAAGAAGAGTTTCGATAAATTCCCGGAATATCACCTAGACTTCCTGGTATTTTTAGTAGAATGGTTGGCTTATTAGAAATTTTTGGCGTCGACTACTAAGGTCATTTTGCGCCTTTTACACAAGTTATAACAGTACGCAGCCCGGGACAAACACATACATCCATGCCCACGGCGGGATTCGAATCCACGACCAGGCGGACTTGCTTAGTAGAATGGATAATCCCTTTGCTCTGTGTTGTATTGATTGAGTTTTTTTTTAACCAATTGGGAGTTATAATTTAATTTTTTGAGATTGTTGTCTTTACCTACAAGTGTATTTATCCCGGGCAACGCCGGGTACCTATGCTAGTTGAAATATATAATCCTATATATTAAAACGCAAAAAAATTTTTAAGAGCAAAATTAGCACTTCTGCGCATGCGCATCTAAAGCCAACAAAGAAAGTTACGACAATCCATCAAAAGTCAGGGATTGTTGTAATGAGACAACATTCAATCATTGTTTTGAATTAAATAAACTGAAGATTTGCAGAAAGAAAACCCCGCCTTCATCATTTTATGACGTTTCCTTGTGACTACTGAAAAACTCTGAAAATGTTATGTTCAATGTTATATCGTTAGAAAATGCTTTAAAAACTGATCATTTTATCCGATGACATTTTATGTCTCTGTTTAATACTTTCAGAGAAATTTAGTTTAAAGCTATTTGATTTTATATATTAACTCATTTCTTATTCTTTGTGCATAATGAGGTATTTAAGCTCTGATTATGCTATTTGTTTGTGCAAAGTGATTATTCTATTTGTTGCTCTGACAATTTTTTATTTTATTATTTTTTAATTAAAGAGATTGGGATTAATAATAAGATGGGTTGTTCTCCGTCAAATTTTGACGGGATCCATCTAGTTATAAAATATATTTAAAAAAATTTTCGGATGGTTTTGGCATAATTGTCGTTGATTACTTTATATACACACAAAAAACAGCAGACTTGTAACCTTTCGAGCAGTCAAAAGAAAATAGCTTCCACTTACACATGTAAATCCTTCCGCATCACACCATAACGAGCGCTGCTTCAGCTTATCTCTTGGTCACGCATATAATTATATCGATACTGTGCACCATTTATGTTACATTATTAGCCAAATAAATTAGTTTATTATTAATAAAACAAAAGTTCTCATCAGAACAGCCAAAATAATCTTTTTGTCAACATAGTTGAGCACGTGACATAAAACTTGCCTACCCCCGATGCTAAGCAAAAACTTAATGGAATCGTTCCATAGTAAGCGTGTTCGACTAGACACCTGGAAAAAGTAATCTCATTGGATTGAGGTATTGTAAGGAAGCCGAACAATTTTGACCTAGGTAAAAACCGTTATGCACCCGACTCTACATTTGGGTTGTTATGCAATCATCGATAAGTATGAGGCAGAGAAAGAGCAAAACAGTGATTTATGGCTGCCGCGATCGTGTTAGCTGATTTGTAACGTCATGTGAGCTGATTGACATTTTAGTGGGTGGGCCTAAGTAGCAAATTTTAAAAATTAATTATAAAAAAACGGTGAGAAATTGAAAAGCGAAAATTTTTGTGTATTATCTAAGGGGGTGTTCTTTAATTTGACACTATTTTTAAAAATCATGCATAGACCCCATTGCTCCAAGCGTTCCAGAGTTATGCTCGTACATCTATTATATATATATATAAAAATTAAAAATATATATATACCAATTTTATATTGCATCATGAGAAAATAGGAAAAAGCTCCCAACTTACGAATATAAAAGCACAACAAGCAAAAAACTGTGGACACAATAGTAAGGAGATAAAATAAGGAAGTCACCAATCCACACAAAAAGAGCTTAATGATCCAGATGTACATGTTGGGGATATGCTTTCTTCACTCACTGACAAAGGAAGCATAGCCCCTGAATTGTACATCTGGGTCATTAAACTTCTGATAACGACAGCAGCGCGCCAAGCGTTCAGTGTCACGTGGTAAACAGAGGCAACAGACGGGACATAAGAATTTAATAAGAAAAATAAATGAACTTTATAAGAGTACAGTGGAAGCGCAAGAAACAAACAGCTCGAACTAAAGTTCTAATTCTTCTGATTAGCTTGGCACTGCACGTTTAGTTGCTTGATTTCAACTGCGAAAAACGTGGAAATAGCAAGCTTTGGAAATCTACTCCAACTGACTTTATTCTCCACTAATGTTATATGATGAGCAACTTTGCTGAACACACACAGCTCACGGACTTGAAGCAAATATCGTAGAACAATGCGTAAAACACGTAGGGTAAATCTCGCTCTCTTGGAGGGGAACTACACTTCTCACTTGAAGCACCAAATCAAGGACGCAATCCAGAAATTCACTACTTTGAAGCGTTCATCCGAAGCACCATAATGAATAACACTGATGCATCAAACTACTCACTAACCCTTCTTGGAGGCTTTTAAAGCACAACTTTGATTAAGAAATACTAATAACACAGTGCTGAAAAATACTATTCTCTGGCACACAAAACACAAAAGAACGGGAAATTTGAACGACATGCACTCGCAATCGGATGAGCTGAGCAAATCAACAAAGTCGGAAACGCTAGGAGGATTCTTTCATTGCTGATATAAAATCGACGTCACTGAAGATAAATTCAGCTGGCACATTAAGAGTAAAGTTCTTTCGTCAATAGGGAGCTGAAGACGAAACAAGAAAAATATACGAAGCAAAGCAGTTAATTAAGCTTGTGACGAGAAATGTCTTCAATTGTGCAGAAAATGAGAAAGAACGAACGGGAAGGGGAATTGACATTGAGAATGAGTGTGACGAGTACGCTTCGTCGCAAAAGATAACTGCTGTAGTTTTTACACGTCTGATAGAGATATCGAAGACTGCAGGATAATTTCTCCCTTCCTCCTATACGAAATTCCCCTAAGGAGAATGGGAAAACCCCAAGCCAACAAACATGTAGAAACAACGTCAGTGTTCGCAAAAACTTCTGTAAATATCTCACGAATATTTGTGTGAATTTCACAGCGGATCACATGTAAGAAAGAGCACATACCTTTCGGTTGATAGTAAAAGTTCTTTCCTTTTTTGCCTCAAGTACAAGCTGAACTCCGTTTTCTCTTGATATCGAAGCTCCTGCCAGGGAGATTACATTAGACCAGCGGTTCTCAACCTTTATGGTTCCGCGACTCTTTTAATACAATTCCTCATGATGTGGCGACCCCGATGGAAAAACTTTGTACAATAACATGTTTTCATGTTTTATATATTAGAATACAAACAAAAAAAAACTTATTTCCGATGGTCTTAGGCGACCCTGGCAAATCGATATTCGACCCCCGACGGGGTCGCGACCCACAGGTTGATAACCGCTGCATTAGACGATTTCGGGTGGTGGTCTGCAGAGGAAATCTCTTTTGTATCTCCTGTCTGTACCGATGAATCGGTGGATTCTCCTTTTAATGCATACGGGGCCTGCGTTGAAGGTTTACAGAACCAAGACGCTCTGTCAAGCGGTCGAACTCTCGTTCGCCAAGGATTTTTCCTTCGCCCGTGTCGGCGTTTGCTCGCTGCCTCCTTTACCGTAGTTCTCTCGTCCGCTGTCGCTTCTCTTGACACGACGTTTTCGCGGCGGGCGTCTGAGTTGCCAGAGCTTGCTGCTACTTTATTCCGAGAGCTCATGGAAGACCCATCCGTCGGAAAACGCATGTGAACGCGAACAGAAACGGTGTCCCGCTTTTCCAAGCTGTTGCCACCTCGCAGACTTGAATCTCTGTCCTCTTTTCGTCTTGTCACGTGATCGCCTCGGACTGACAGAGGATTTACCATGTGACTTTCAGCTAGCTTTTTCTCTTTTCATGTTTTGCTATTGAGTTTTAAAGATAGTTCGTTTATCAGAAGTTTCTTTTACAATTTTCTTCATCGCATTTTATCTGACTGCAAAAAAGGTGTGTCTGCATTTTCTATTAAAAATAGCAAGTATAAAACATTTTTTATAGGCCTAGCCCCGAAAAATTTTTAAAAAGATTTTATTTCATCTAATTTAGTGAATCCAATGAAAATCATTCATCAAATTTTCTAATATGGCAAAATCCTTTTTATTTCCTATTTTGTATAGGAGTTGTGTTTTAACAAAATTAATTCAAATAGCTCGGAGTTGTTTTATTTTCTTGTTTTTTTTTCTTCTTCTTTTTTCCCTTTTTTTTTGAAAAGAAAAATAGAAAAACTTGTACTGTAAATGATTTGAAAATTAAATTTTTCCATTAAAATCCACCTAATTTAATAAACAAGTTTATGTCTCAATTATGATTGCAGTAGTAAACAGAGGATTCGGCTGTAGAGTTACACACGTATTCAGAATGAGTGCTCTTGCTCTTATTCGTTGTATGAAATTTGTATTCAATAATAGTCTTGAGTAAGAGCAAGAGCATGAGCGCCCATTCTGAATACGGGTCTTAGTCAGCTGCTAGGGAACACAGGTAACATTTGAAAACGAGACGGGACAAACTTTTCATCATTAGGCTATGGTTGTGTCTTCTTGCACGATTGTTAAGAGTATAACTAAAGAGCCACGTGATGAAATAATTTAAATATTTTGATATCGTACAAGTGTAAATAACAAATGCTAAGAGCTCTTTCCTTTTCTCACATAGGTCCCACTTACGGGAGCCGGCATGAATCCTGCTCGTGCTTTAGGGCCTGCCGTCGCATACAACTATTGGGAAGATCACTGGGTAAGATTTTAATGGGACAAAAATAAATTTTTATTAATTAGTTAAGACATTGCTAATTGGCAGTAACCGATTCTTCAATTAATGAAAAGACGGGATGGTCCTTAATCTTCGGAAGCAACTTCTTCAACGACTCCTGGACATAGTTACCAATTGGAGGTATATGGAAATCTTCAGCAATAGAAATATTTGTTGCGACTTTCGTGTCAAGTTGGGCGATAGTCCTCAGGGTAACGTTTTATTATTGTTATAGGATACCGTCTTCGTATTATTGTTATAGGATACC
>JAHWFO010030762.1:333203-346187 GCA_023313115.1 Rhysida immarginata | reverse complement strand
TATTATTGTTATAGGATACCGTCTTCGTATTATTGTTATAGGATACCGCCAAAAATCTTGAAATTCTATTTATTTATTTAATTTAATTATTTAATTTAATAATATATTGTTGTAAGATCCAACCAGGGCCAGTATGGCCGAAGGCCGACATGTTAGGTTCCTGGCGAAAGTAAAAAAAAAAAAATAAACAAGCAAATACAAAACTGTCAAGTTAAAATAAACTAGGTTAGTAGGGGAGTTCAAAAGATAGTTCTTCAGTCTGTGTTTGAAGATAGTCAAGGAAGGAAAAGAACGAATTTCATTGTTAAGACTATTCTATATTCTAGTGCCTGTAAAGGTTACACTTTTAAATTGATAAGAGTATTTGGTACGAAGAATCGTGTGAGTATCTTTATTAAGGAGATTGTATGGTCCAGGTAATTTGGGATTTAAAAAATTAAGGGGAAATTAGAAGATAAGTCTGTTATTTAAAGCTTTAAAAATAAAAAGAGCGAGATGAAACGAATGTAAATAATAGACAGAAATGATAAATAATTAAATATATACTGGAGATGACCTCCAAACATGAATTAATAATTTTTCTATCGAAAAATGGAAGGAAAAATTCTGCAACCTGGATTCGTACCAGGAACCTCGACTGTCATGGTCGACGCCTCTACCAATTGGGCTATCGCAGAATATTTCCTTCCATTTTTCGACGGAAATGATGCCTCCAGGGTCGCATCGATCGCTGCGAAATACCGCCAACTGGTGTCAGAACGTAGTAACATCGTTAGGTAAACACACGGTGTAAGATTAATCTTACACAGTGGTAAAAGATTAACGTTACACAGTGGTAAACATTGGGCATTTTAAAAAACACCTGCTTTCTTCAAGAAAATGAGTATGACATTGCGGTGCAATTTTCAACCGACTGTTGATTGGGAACGATTGTTTAGAAAAAAAATTAATCAGAAAAGGCAGAAATTATTTTTATTGCCTTAGAAACCTCTCAGTAGACTTATTGGTTAATGCATAGGAGGAAATATTGTAGGCTTGTAATCTGGATATTTGGTGAGAACTGGGAAATAACTGTGGATAACGCCATAATAACCGGGGAAACCTCTTGTGGACAACAGGTTTCCCCTGTTATTATAGATAATTTGGTGGTAAAAAGGTTTACCATTTACAAAATGTCCAGAATATATTTAAGAGTTCTTAGGTGGACTCCACATAGTTCCATTTTCTCTACCCAAAAATAAACAAAAATTATTACTTCTTTTAATTTCTCTCATTATTAAAGAGTGACAGTAAATTATGGCAACTCATTGTTTACAAATTTTTTAATCCAAAAAACGAAAAGTAAAGCAATTGACAACTAATAAATAGAGCATGGTCCCTTGGTAATAACATGTTCATTCGGTTTCAAAGTTGGCTCCTTTGGCGGCGATATAAAGCTCCAAACGTGTCTTGAAATTTTCAGCATTGTGCCGCAAGTCATCGGGCGACAATCGGTCCCATTCTTGGCGCAGGGACTTCTTCAGCGACTCCAAACTGTTATGGCGTTTAGCACAGGTCCTGGCTTCCAAGATCGACCATACGGTGTAATCCATCGGACTGAGATCCGGCGAGTAGGGCGGCCACTGCTGAGACGTGATGAAATCTGGAAAATGGCTCTTGCACCACTCCTGCGTCATTTTCGCTCTGTGATCTGATGCAGAGTCTTGTTGAAAAGTCCAATCCGCATTGCCGAAATGCTGCCGAGCCCAAGGAATTACCACAGCCTCGAGAATGTCATGACGGTAAACTTGTTGGTTGATTTTCACTCCTTGGTCCTCGAAAACAAGGGGTGTCTTGCCACTGGCGCAAATTCCGCCTTAGACCATCACGGACTGCGGATTTTGGCGACGTTCGATGACTGCAGAGGTGCCGGGTGCCTCTGCTGACCACACTCTGTCGTTTTGGTGATTGTGTGCCTGCTCCACAGTGAAGAGCTTCTCGTCTGTGAAGAGGATGCGCTTCCATTTCTCACCTGCGGCCCGACGCTTGAATTGGCGGCATCTGTGGAGCCGTACCCGCTTGTTTTCGTCAGTGAGGAGCTGGACTTTTTGGAGCTTGTAGGGCTTCAGTTTGAGTTCCTCTGTTGCCATTTTCCGCACCGATTCGCGGTTGATTCCGGTCTCACGAGCGATTTGTCTCATTGAGATCCTCGGATTTCGTTGGACTCGCTTTTTAATGATTTTGCGGTTCCTGGATGTGTTGGTGGTACGCTTTCTTCCTCTTCCTGGACGGTCGCCTTCATGGCCAAGCTCTTTGAACTGTTTGACCGCTTTGGAGACGACGTCTCTGCCAGCATTGAGCAAACGAACAATTTCACATTGACGCTTTCCTTGACGAAACAGCTCCAAAATTGCACTGCGTTTGCTTCACATTTCAAAACACACATCAATTAACTCATAATGAGTTGCAACACGGACAACTTGCCCAAGAACATGCAATGATTGCAATGAATTAAAAATTATTTGGTGGCGCTTTAATATATTCGCGCCTGGACGCGTCCATTTCTGTTGCCATAATTTATTGTCACCCTGTAAATGAATTAAATTATTAAATTATTAAATTATTATCATTCATTATTATGCACGGGCAGTGATGGATTAACCCCCGGCCGCGTCCGAGACAAATTTGCCCAGGCACTATTTTGTTGTATTTAGAAGTAAATATAAAAAAAATCTTAAATAATTTCATCGCAGGGCCCTCTTGGAAGACAACTGTGCCTGCTTTTCAACCACGCCCTCTTTTCGTGCGTCTTTTTCGTCTACCGTCACTTGCTCAGGATAATCTTTCTTGTTTCTAAAATATTAACTGATATGCATCACAGCTTGAAACTACATTCTCCTTCTTCCTGGATCTTTCTTTAATAAAGGAGAACTAAACATAGACTGTATTCATTTTTATGGCATCCAACCACACATCAATAATTTCCACCATAACGTTTTTCTACCATGGCATTAGGCACGCGTACAGGTCGTTAGTTTTTCTAACAGTCACCAGAGTGCGCCGCGCATCAATCGAATTTAGAGCACTAGATAAAGAGAGTATGGACATTCTTTTCCTCAGCGAATGCCGACAAATGAGGCATGGGATTAGCTAAGGCGTGTCACGTGCCGCTGGCCGCCATTAGAGCACCCTTCTGAAGCAGTTGTGAGAGAGTTGATACTGTAACGCATACTGCAAACCCTATAATATTATGCTGTAAACATACTGTAAACATCGAAGTAGGGTTTTTCGATATGGGAAATGATATTGTTATTATTCGTATTTAGTATTATCAAATAATAATTATTTTAATTATCAAGTTTATAACGTTAATAGTTTATGGTGGAACTAAATATCAATACTTAAACACTAGTAACTTAAAGCAAATTTTATTTTTCAAGAGCTGCTCACATTTTATAAAATGCACGTTTCATTGCTACCATTATAAAAACTATAAAAGTTATAAAAAATTATAAAATGGGCCAATGAAACGACAGAAAGCCCAAGGGGAGAGTGGGGGAGGGGGGGGGAACTTAAACATAAATACAAGTTAACAAATAAATACAAAAAGTACTTAAATAGGTTAAAAATATTTAAACATTAAATATAGAATTAAATAAATATTAAAATAATAATTAAAAAATAACAAATAAAAAAAATATTTTGTTAGTATTAGATCTCGATGATTTTGATAATATCGAGTCGGAAATATCGATATACCCATATATCGAAATTGTTTAAATATCAAGAAAATACTCAATATGATTTTCTAAAATATAGATATATCGAGTACTTTGGAAAAATCCTACATCGAAGCATAACAGCAGTAAAATGCCTTGTTGCTGTGCAGTAAATTGTTTTGTTTTTTTTTGGGGGGGGGGGGCAGTAAACAAGAAGCCTATTTCTGTAAATTTGCCAGACAATTACAATTAAAATTTCAACTCCAAAACTCCTTATTCAACGTTTTCTTGTAGTTTAAATATGCTGAAGCACAAGTATTAAGGATAAATGAGAGATTTGTTTCCTGAGGAAGGTCCCAGAAAATTAAAAAAAATTGGACTAAACGTCGAATAAAAATGAGAGTTGGATTTAAAGTTTTATTCAATATAATTTACTAGCAAATTGCAATATAGAATAATAAAGCTTTTAGGAAATATGAGAAGGATAAGAAATAACATCTACAAAGATAATCAACAAGGAATTTAAATGGTAACTTTATTATTTTATTTTCAATTTAACCATTAAATATGTAATTCATGATTATTTTAAAGAGAATAATAATTATATGAAAATTAATAAACAAGGATATATATTTATACCTTAACAATTTTATAATAAACAATGTTTAAAATACTAGAAAGAAAATATAATGGATTTACTAAAAAAATTAAGGAAATTAGACAACAATACAAACAACCCACAATAATTAAATAAAAAGTAATTATGTAAATATAGAAAATTAAAATTTTGAAGATGAACCCAGAAACAAGGCTTGAAAATGCTCATTATCAATATCATTATTTTTTTATTAATTTAAATTATTAAAACTCTAAGAAATAACATCTACAAAGATAAACAACAAGGAATTTAAAAACGTAACTTTTTTATTTTATATTTATACTTTATTTTTTAATTTAACTATTAAATATTATTTAATTTATAATTGTATTATTTAAAGAAGAAATAATTAAATGAAAATCATAAGAGAAAGAAGCGAAAAAACAGTGCTTGAGTATCAGTTGACTATTGCCCGAGCAGCTCTGAAAAGGGGGGCAAAATGGCTGCCTCAGTCGATTGTCCATACTCTCTTTTATCTAGTGCTCTAATCGAATTAAGGTTGCAAAATCCCTGTGGGAAAGAGATGCGAGACCGAATCGGATTTTTTTAATTTGAACAAAATGCGGACAAACCATTTCTGAATGTAATGTAAACGTTTTAGATTTGTTTGTTAGTAGTGCCTCAAAATTACAGACCGTATACACGTATAAATGAAGATTGAATAAGGGCGTAGAGGAAAAGCAAAATACTTTCTGGTAAATAATGAAGCCGTGAAAAGAGACTGTAACGTGTAGAAATATCTGAGAATGGCAGATATGCGCAGTGGAAGTATGATAAGACACGTACAGTGAATGGGTAAACAAATAAATAAAGTTTATTAAAGTGAATTAAATAAATATTGATTAATTAGCAATATAACAAGTCAAAAGCTCTAAGTAAATCCTACTTAGCTATGGTATAAGTATGTAAATTGCAAATGTCCAACAATTATGACAATTCTAAATGCTAACGCAATAATCGTAATGCCTTATCGTATCACAACAACTCATTATATACAATGATGACGTGAACATAGATATGTACTCAAATCACTACTAGATAAATACCTTAATCTAGGTAAAATGCATTTCATTTTAAAGCCACAATAAATTCCAATAAACAAATAAACGAAAACTTATATTTATCTCTGTAATAACATAAATCGATTCCATGAGCCGCAGATCCTTCTATCACCGTCTGTGTTGATGATCTCTCACGCTCTTTTTCTGTCTTCCACTCGAGCTTCGCGCTCGAATTTCTCTCTCGTTCCCCGTTGGCCGATGCGTGTTGACGTTGTTTTTGTCGCTGCTGACGCCGCCACGCTCTCTTCTCTGACGGATAGAAGATATGAGAGCGAAAGCGTATGCCAACGTCATCGGAATTCGTTATGGAGGTCGAATTCCGTGACAGAGACCAAGACGGAAATTTAGAGTAGTGGCTAAATGGTTGATATGGGCATCCCAGGAAAGGTTGTAGGAAAGGTGAATCCCCAAAAATTTAAAGTGTTTGGTGAGAACAAGTTCCTTAGTGTGATATACGAGGGCTGATCAATAAAGAAAGATTAATCATAATTTTTTTTAGCAGAATAAAAATTGAAGTCACAGAAAACTAATAATGCATGTGTAGTGGGATAAGAGAAGAATAGATCGGGCACGTTTCAAGGTCATGACGTCACTAATGTGACCTTGGCAGCCGTCCAAGTACACGTAGCTTCATTTTCGCTTACGGAAAAATGGAAGTGACACGCGACGAACTGTACGCTACATTGAAATTTTGTGTTCGCCTTAAAAAATCAGCAGTTCAAGCATGTGTGATGTTACAGGAAGCTTATGGGGAGTCTGTTCTTCACTATAGGACAGCTATAAGATGGTTCAAACTGTTTAAAAAATGGAGGAGAATCAATTTCAAAGAAAGGTTGACTCGGAGCCCCAGTAACTTCTCAAACGGAAGTGAACATCAACACTGCTGCTGTGATAGTGAGAGACGATCGTCGAATCACATTAAGAGAACTATTACAAAGAATGAGCATTTGGTTCCGCTCAAACTTTGCTCAAAGAAAAAATGCATATGAAACGTGTTTGTGCGCGGTGGGTTCCAAGATTGCTCATTACCGAACAAAAGGATGTGCGTGTGGAGGTTCGTTTGGAGTTGAAATCAAAGCTTCAAGAAGATGCCATGTTTCTTTCAAAAATCATCACAGCCGATGAAAGTTGGCTTCATCATTATGACCCTGAGTGCAAGCAACAAAGCTCTGTGTGGAAGTCTCCTTCATCACCAACACCCGACGAAGGCGAAAGTGGTTGCTTCTGGTGGCAAAGTTATGGTCATTTCATTTTTCTATATTCACGGGATGGTGTACCAACATGTCGTACCACCACATACGACTGTAACTGGAACGTACTACAGGGACGTGTTGAAAACCCTCCTAGGCCACATTCATCGCAAAAGACCACATTTCAAAGAAACAGGGTGGATGCTCCACCATGATAACGCAAGGCCACATGTTGCCAATGTTGTTATTGACTGTCTTGCAAAAATCAACGTTAGGTGTGTACCCCATCCTCCATATAGCCCTGATTTAGCCCCTTGTGAATTATTTATTTTTCCAACTTTGAAAAAACACCTCCGAGGACGGCGTTTCTCATCTTCAGAGGCAGTGGTGAAAGCTTTGGAGGCGATTTTGAAGGATTTGTCCAAAAACGGCTTCCAGCATGTCTTTGAAGACTGGAAAACAGATGGGACAAGTGCATTGCATGTAATGGGGACTATTTTGAAAAAACCATCAACATTTGGAGGATTAGTACAGGTAATTATTTTTAATTAATTTATGATCATTCTTTAATGATCAGCCCTCGTACTAAAGAAAAATTATAAAAATCAAGCTTTTTATTCTTCTGATGAAAAATTAAATATTTCGTTTTATCAAGATTTAAATGCAGGTGGTTTTGTATGTCCCAACTACGAAGAACAATGTAAGAGCGTGTTGGATCGCAGGAAGGGAATAGTCGGCGTAAAGTAAAGTTGCATCATCGGCGTAAAGGATCGTGGTTAATGGAAATAGTAACGAGGGAAGGTCATTAATAAATGAATTAAAAAGCAGGGGGGATAGAATAGGGAGCCAATATTACGGGTTAGAGTGGCCGATGATTTATTAAGAAAATAGAGGGTATAATGTCTGTCTTTTAAACAGCTAGTAATCAAAAGAAGTGGAAGGCCCCGGATGTTATAAAATTTGGTTAGTTTAAGTAACACAAGGCCATGAGGAATCGAATCGAATGCCTTAGAATTGTGTAAGAAAATTGCTGCGGTGATTTTACCATTGGTCATATTTGAAATGGTGTATTCAATTAAATCGAAATAAGCTGTGGAGGTGTTGCACTTGGGGGAGAAAGCATGTTGAGCGGGAGAAAGGTAAATTGGCCGATATACAGGGTATTCGTAAAATGTAGGATAATAATTACATAGTGTGATTCCATGCATCAATCAAGCAAAAAGTTCCTTATCGAAAATGTCTAAAACTCAAAATTTAGTATCTAAAAAAATTACATCGTTACGTCATTTATGACCTTTCTGCACCAACACTTCACATAACGAACTGCGCTATGCCATGAGTAAACGGTGGCAATTGTTGAGACTAAATGACGTTTACCGCCAGGTTTTAGAAAACTTCGAATGGTGTTTAAACTCTTAAAAATTGGGTTTTCGACATTTTGCATGAGGAACTTTTCATTTACTTTGATGTGAAGAATCATGCTAGGTACTTATTACCCCTCATTTTACGAACACCCTGTATATGCAGACGGCCACGAATTCAAGAGCTTTTCAAAGATTTTTGCAAAGAGTGGAAGGGTAGAGATAGGGCGATAATTGGAAAAATTAGAAAATGGGGATGACTTTGGCGTGACGAAGGCATTCCGGATATGAACCTTGAGAAATGGAAACATTGAATAAAATGGTGAGGGGAATAGAAAACCCAGAAGGGCAGAAATAAGGATAACCGGATATATGCCAAGAGTATCCGGGCGAAAGGAGATTTAAAACCCTGGATAATATTGGAAACCTCCTTTTCATCAGTATGCTTAACAAAAATTATATAAAGAAAATATAATTGACCGACCTTAGTTGTCTGTGGATACTTGTACGCCGAGAGACGGCGGATATCACTTTTCCACAATATGAGTTTATTATTATCTTCATATATGTACATTTCGGCTACTAAGATCCCATCTTCACTATGAATTGAGTAAGAGTATCGACAATCGACAATCGAGCAGTGAAGCGAAATTAGTCACGAGCGGTCCAGGAGCAGGGCTTCCATAGCGCACTCGCCCAAAGAGTAGCCAGGGGAATTACACTGAGATAGAGGAGAAGCCTGATGGTCCTCTTGAATCATCCTGAGGATAGGGTCCTTACCTAGTAGGACGAGGGATAAGATTGTGGATTGACGTAGTTATGACCCATCTGCGGGTTAGGAGATACAGAAGTCGGGGAAGACGCCCTTATTGAAATCGTCGAAGTTGACTTCCAGGACATGTCGCGGTCTACGAAACCATAAGTAACCCCTAAAGGCTAGAGAGTGATCCAAAATACCGGCTACCAAGGAATTATCATAACTCTCGATTTTTAGAAGTAACTTCTTGAGGAGCACCTGAACATAGCTACCAATGTGGGCCATACCGAGGTGGTCATATATCGAGTAGTTGTTTGCAATTCTTTTGTCGAGTTGAACAATGGTCCTGAGAGTTACATTCTGGAAGGAACTTCTATCCTTCCATCTTGACTTGCACATAGCAGCCCAGGCAGGCATTCCGTGATGCAAGATGGAGCGGATCATAACCTTGTACAGCAAGAGCTTGTTATCCAGACCAAGCGCACTGTGCGAACCCCAACAGTCCAATCAGGCTGAACTTCGCCTTTTTGGCCTTGTTGAGAGCGTATTGGACGTGATCATTCAAGTTTAATTTAGAATCAAACTTAACGCCAAGATATTTGTAATTCTTAATCTAGTCAAGATGTCTACCATATAGGACGAGGGGATACCTACGTTTCCGGGTGAAGAACATGGCTTTGCATTTGTCAACGCTGAGCTTCAGCCGCCATTTTTCGAACCAATCTTCGCACCGGATTGGCCATCGGCCTTTTGTAAGCGAATGATGGCATGGGCGGGTTTCCTTGCGCCAGTGCGAAGATTGTCATGATGACCGCATCAGCATCGAACAAGTACAGGTTACACTTAGCAAACTCCGGAAGGTCATGGATGAAAAAATTGAACAACGCCGCCCCCAGAACGGAGCCTGTGGAACGCCAGCCTTGACGTCGCAGGGGTCAGACAAGGAGTTACCAACCTTGACACGATAGGAACTGTATGACAGGAAGGAGCGAACCAGAGCAATCAGTTCATCAGGGAAACCACTGTTGATCACATCAAGAAAAACTATTCCTCCGTACATCGAGTAATTGAGAGGACTTCAAATCTACAACAAGCCTCCATATCTGGAGTTGGCATGAGTGATTCGAGCGAAGCCGAATTACTCATTGCGAATAAGATTATTAGACTCGCAGAAGTCATTGAACCTCTTCAGGATAGTGCGCTCGAAGACCTTAGAAAGCGTAGGCAATAAGCCAATGGGCCTGTAGCTGACGGGAAGAGCAGGATATAGACTCGGCTTAGGTATATTGAGGATGACTGAGTCCATCTAGGCGTTGGGGAAGTAGCCGCGGCTCCAGCAGTCGTTTAATATCTTGGTAATTAAGCAGATAACCTTTGGAGGTAAATTCCTTAGTGCACCGTTGGTGATGGAGTCGATACCAGGAGCCTTTCTGCTCTTAACACGTTTTATGATAACCTCGGTTACTTCTATGGCATGCAGAGGATTAAGTATGTGATCAATAAGATCATAATTTATGCAGCCTTCACTGATTTGGCGGGTATTCTCAACACCTACCAGTCTATCCGCAATGGGGGTAGTAAATTGGCTCTTCAGTGTGTTCGCGATAAGTTGAGCGTTTTCCTGGGAGCTGCTAACAAAGTTACCATTATCCGCAAGCAGGGGAGGTAGATCGGCGGCTTTCTTATTTTTGAGGGCCCTGACTGTACACCAGACAAGCTCTTGATCTTGTTGTTCCACCTTTGGTTTCGTAGTTCCTTGACCTGTTCACTAACCTTGCGAGTTAGCCTGTTGTATTTGGTCTTAAACCGGAGGCACCTAGTGCTATGCCACAATTTTCTGAAGGAGTTCCTTTCACGTATGAGTTGCCTAATGGCCAGGTGAAGATCGAGATGGTCGGTTCGCTTACGATCGACGGCAGTGGCGCTATATTCAGTGGCTGAACTGATCATCGAGTGATATCGCGGATATTATCATCAATGTCGTTGTTGTTGGAAAGATCCTTATATAAAATGTTGCTTTCCTTGAGTAGATCTCTAATTAGCTTCCAATCTTGCTTACGGCGTAGGCTGACCCTCAGGTCTAGGTTTAAGCCTTCGAAGTTTAGTACGACTGGGCGATGATCTGAGGATGAAGCATTCACAGTAAAGATGTTAAACGGCTTGAAAAACCCTCTGACGACAGCAGTATTAAGGACGTCACGGACGGGCAAGTGGTCGCAATAGTAGGTGTCTTCGAGCGGACCGATGACTAAGGTGTCAATTTGATTCATCAAGTAACCATGGAGAATAGAGCCATTATGGTTCATACGTTTGGAATTCCAGTGTGGGTGTTTGGCGTTCAAGTCACCCGCCATTAGTAACTGGAATGGGACTGTTTAGCAGATCATCGAGCTCGCAAGGATCAAGTTTATGCCTGGGCAAGTTATACAAGGTGATAAAATTTAACTTCCTCTACGTCCACGTCGTTTATGATCACGGACACGGCTTCCATTCCCACGAAAGTGGTAGTGGTGGTCATGCGATGATGGATGCCTTGTTTGACTACAAGATGCAGGGCCAGCAGCATTTGTAAGGGTTCTATCCTTGCGGTAGACAGAATAACCAGGCAATTTGAAGCTCTGACTCGGTTTGAGATAAGTTTCACACACAAAGGCAATATCAATATTCCAACATATAAGGAAATTGTAAAACTCCATGCGATTGCGAGAGAGCCCCTTGCGTTCCGAATAGTGCATGATTACTCTATAAGGTTCTCTGTCCATGGTTAATTTCTGTTTCGACTGAGACAAGCTGAGGCATCTTTGCTTCTTTCCTTTAGAAGATTCATCAACTTCTCCACATATCTGTATATTCTGGTCAATTCATCGTGATCTAT
Source organism: Rhysida immarginata (assembly GCA_023313115.1). NCBI lineage: Eukaryota > Metazoa > Arthropoda > Chilopoda > Scolopendromorpha > Scolopendridae > Rhysida > Rhysida immarginata. Next base: position 334,587 of record JAHWFO010030762.1, on the reverse strand, counting down.
AATTCCTTTACTAACGGAACTGGAGACGACAGAAGCAAACGTTCTACCATCCACTGCTTTGGTGCTTTTGAATTCCTGGGCTGGGAGCGTAACAGTATAAATTTGACAGGTATTTATAAGAAACTTAAGCCAATCAGAGAAAAGTAACAATTCACAAGAAAAAGCAAAGGCAGGGTAAATTAAAAGACGCGGATCTAGGAGAAAGCTCCCAGTCTGAAAGAATTATTTAACAAATTTAAGAAAGGGCTTCCAAGTTGTCAGATCCAAGGGTCCACAATCCTGTTCAACTAATTGTCCCCCTGGTTCTTCATGATTTCCATGAACTCCAGGAAATTCAAACTCTTGACGTCCTCAACGACATGTAAAATCTTAACGTTCTCTTTCTTCAGATCATGTCCGGTTTTCAGTATGTGAACGACAAATACTTTGCAAAGTGCAACTATATAGAAATACTGAAAATAATGGAAATAATCCCGCATACTCAGAAACTAAGAAAATAATTAAAAAATTAAAAAAAACTGTAATCTAACGATTGCTTTTATATTAAAGATGACAAAAGTAACCGATTAGTCATTCTTGAAAAAGACATGTATATCAATAGAGTAAAGGAATTCCTTGAACAAGGTCCCTATACTTTGCTTCCTAACAACCCTCTCAGTAGCTGAATTAGGAAGACCAAGAACTATATTAGCAGTTGTATGACCATTTTTAAAAACATGGGCTCAAAAAACTTTTGTCCCAGCACCCCCGTTTCATAGGCTCTACTGCTTGCCCAAAACAAACAAACCAGGCAATGCCATGAGGCCAGTCGTGGATAACACGGATTCCCCACCTAGTGGAATAACTATATGCTGACTATAGTCTTGATATATAAATTTTATAATCTACAGGGTGTATCTGGTTCGATGGTCATAAAGTATCTAGCGTGATCCTATGCATGATTACAAACTTAAAGTTCCTTATGCAAAATGTTCAAAACTCAAATGTTAAGGGTCTAAACATCACGCGAAGTTTGCTGAAAACCTGTCGAAAACGTCATTTAATCTCAACAATTGCCGCCGATTTAATTGTAATCGCCCCTTTGAATTTAATGAACTGCTGGTGCGGAAAGTTCATAAATGACGTAAGGACGCATTTTAAATTTGAGTTTTCGACATTTTTGATAAGGAACTTTAAGTTTGTAATCATGCAAAGGATCACGCTAGGTACTTTATGACCATCGAACCTGATACACCCTGTATATCTTTTTCTTCAGTCATTTTGTATACAGGGTGTTTCATAATTGGTGTCCCGTCTTTAGGTCCAAATAAGGACTCAAGGGGAACAGATTGGGGGGAAATGAATATTGATTATTTGGTTTTAATGTCCCCTAATTCAGAATAAA
>JAHWFO010030762.1:296818-323203 GCA_023313115.1 Rhysida immarginata | reverse complement strand
TATCATCTCCCAAAAAATCTGTACTCAATTCAAAAACACCCTGTATAGTTGAGAAGTGGGAATATACTGTGGATAAAGACATGATGCAAAAAAGGATGCATCTTTTTTGCATCACCCTGTGTAGTGATTAGTTGCGTTCCCGCTGCCATTTCTTGTCTTCTGTACTTTCCCTCTTTTTTCGAAGGAAAGAATTTCTGACCAATCAAATTTAAGTATTTCAAAATTTGAGCAGTTACAACCTCCCCCTCCCCCCATTCCAAAGTTAGATTTCTCTCCTCACCGCAGTCTCCCCTCCCGATGTTTCTATGGCAACACAAGAACGGAACGGCAAGAGGGCGAAAAAAAAGGGACAAAAAATATTTATTCTTATTAGGATTATATTGTGCTTCTCCATTAATTATTTGATCAATGGGAATAGAATTTTAATACACAGATTCAGACTACTTCGTCTGATTCTGTGGTGACATACATTTAATATTGTCACAACATAAAAAATAAATGCGCTGCCACACTTTTACCTTTTTTTTTAATTTATGGATTCCTAAATAAAAGGTACGGTACCAAAAATTAATTTTACTTTTAGTGCACTTTATGAAGTAAAAATGTGTGCTTAAAAAGGTTTTTTTTTTAATATTTTTGATTTTCTACGTTTTATTCTTGGATTTGCATTTTTTTTTTTTTTTGCTAAATTTAGTTATCTTTCTCTATAATAAAAACGAACGAGTGTTTTACATACAACTAAAGGCCTAATTTAAAAGTACATAACTTCAAACACCAGTAAACTTCTTTAAAATAAGACGAATTTACCATAGTAACTCAATTGTCACTTTCGATCATGGATTCTAATTTAGCTCCATGTTTTAAAGGCGGCTCACGCTTTTAGCTTACGGTTAGAGCTTACGGTTAGAGCTTAGGTTATCACCACCCTTCTCCGCACTTATCCAGGCATCCTAGCCTAACTGCACATGCAGCGCCGCCCTATCGGCAGATAGAAACTTTACTTTTATTTTCAGTTTCAATGAAAAACTTCTATCGCAGGTCACGGTCGAGCCTAGTCAACACCTCCTAAAGAGAAAGCCTCTGCACGGAAAGTCATAGATTGTTACATCTTCTAAGTAGGGCATTGTTATTAGTGTTTCTACCACGGTCTTTAGATATACATGGTCATCGTGCTTCGGCCATTTCCCATTGTTTTGAGAAGCTAAGGAAAACAGATCGTGCCAGGTGCCGCATAGCTCACACTAAGGCCGACCGTGACCTGCGATAGAGTTTTTCATTGAAACTGAAAATGAAAGTAGAGTTTCTATCTACCGATAGGGCGGCACTGCAGGCGCAGTTGGGCCGATTGTACATGCAGCGCCACTTTTCAATAGAGTTCCCACCCTACCGGGAGCTAGGAACTTTAGCTTCATTTTAACAATGGAGCTCGATGACCATGAATATCTATAGACCATGATTTCTACCAATAATAAGCCCTGAAATTGCACTACTATGATGATGTAACAATGTATGACGGTTTCCGTGCAGAGGCTTTCTCTTTAAGGGGTGTTGCCCTAGTGCGACCTATGCGGCACCTGGCACTATCTGTTTTCCTTAGCTTCTCGAAACAATGGAAAATGGCGGAAGCTCGATGACCATTTATATCTATAGACCATGGTATTTTCACAAAAACCGTCGACGTATGTGTAATGTAGGAAAGGCTATTGCAGAGCCTTAAAACATTATCAAGTTAAAACATGGAAAAAGAACTTCGTTTTCAAGTCACTTTTTGAAGATAACATCACTCAGGTAAGCTCCATTGGAGATAAGGAATACCTCTGCACGTTGTCTGACGTTGCCCATGATTTTGTTCGCACAGTTCGAGGGCGACCAGGAGGCTTCTTATTGACAATGGATGCACTAGACCTGAATTCTGTGACCAAATTCAATATTGTTTGGCGTGTCGGAGTTTTCCATTCCTTCAGGGCGTTTCACATTCAGCGATTTCGCGACGAATTCGCCGTATCTGGCGCATTGGACGCGATTTTGGTTACCGGAGCCGTTTCACATTCAGCGAATTCGCGGCGGAAAGCTGGTTAGAGCCGACAACGGCGCGGGATTTCGAATTCCAACTGTGTTGGAATTTTCAGAAGTCGCTCCTAATGCGCAGCCAAAAATCCTTAGCAACTGTTTCTAACCCACTTCCGCCAGTCAAGTCGGCCATATTGAAATTCGCTGATAGCGTGTTTTCTGTGCACGTGTGCCTCGTTTTCTGTCATTTTTCCTAATAAATAAAATAATATGTATACATGTGCATGATGCCAAGAAAGCTATGTTATCATGATATGTATAGGGTGTAAAATATCTCCTTCAAAAAACTACACTACGATGTAGATAAAATTCAGGCGATTAAAGTGATATAAGACACTTGGGGTCGCAAATTGCAAGCAACGCCGTAAATTGAACCACAAACTATTTGGCTCGTGCTACGCGGCACCATGCTATTCAGCTTAGTTTGAGGTTCAATTTACAGCGTTGCTTGCGATTTGCGACCCCAAGTGTCTTATATCACTTTAATCGCCTGAATTTTATCTACATCATAGTGTAGTTTTTTTGAAGGAGATAATTTACACCCTGTATATACGACGTCTAGAAAGCAACAGAAACTGGATTAAAAAAAGACTCATCAAACATCCAAACAGGGCGGAGTTCACCTAGCTGGGGGGGGGGGGGGGGGGGGGGGGGGGAGGGATGCAGGCTGGAAGCAGAGAAGGAAGTTCGCTTAGCTCAACGCCACCTGTATCTAGGTGGCGTTGGCTTTGTTTCCGCTGAATATGAAACGGCTCCGCATTTTAACACGCGTGGCATTGTGACACCTGGAAAACACCTGAATTCTGGAAAACGCTTCACTGCGCGAAGTCGCAGAATGTGAACCGCCCTTTCCAATGTCAAAATGTTGCCGAAAAATCGTCACGTTACAGTAGCGGAATCTCTTGATTTCGAAGAACTCTTCCATAGCAAAAGCTCGATGCTTTCCCGACCGTCGCTGCATGACGGCTACAGGCTTTACACAGCGATGTCTGTTTCACCGCGCCACCTGCAAAGATGTCGGTGTGGCTCCAACTTTAAATCGTCTAATTGTTTCTGGCCCACCTTGTAATTATTTTATACGCTTCTATAATATTCTCAAACATTTTCTGACGTTGTTGCTAGTGTTGACTACTCGTAAATGAGCCTAACTGCAATGCATGAAATTCTGGAATGCATTCATGCGCGTAATAGCTGCGCCTGAAAACGCGAAGAATCAGTATATACGAATTTGTATATACGAGTGAAGGGTATCCATCATTAACGAAATTGGTAGTAACTTTACAGTATAACATAGGGATGACAGAGATTCCAACTAAACAGGTGGTGGCCTTACAGTATAACAGAGGGACATCAGGAGTTCCAACTAGTTTCGCCATTTATTTCCGGCTTTGTCAAGGATAACACAACAATCGATATAGATATTTTCTAAAGTGATTCGTTAGGTGTCTACGTGTTTAATTAGTTCGTTACATTAACAATCTTTTATTTTCAGTCAGGTTAATTAAGTAACAATGAAAACGCGAAGAATAAGTTCAAATTTGATCTGGACATTATTTTTTGTAAATTTCATTGTTGTAAAAATCTAAACTTTCATTGTTGGGATGGCAACTACCGCCTGTCATGCAAACGCAGCACCACTCATCCGGTTGCCATGAAAACCGAGTTTTGTTAAAACAAAATGGCGGAGAGCGATGTGTCGACCAATGTTGAACAACGACTAATCATCAAGTTTCTCCACAAAGAAGGTGTGAAAGCATCTGATATTCATTAGAGACTTCAAAGACAGTTCACCGAGTCATGTTTGTCTCGATCACAATAAGGAAAGGAGGCCTTTGCTCGGTGCCATACGTTTGAAGGAGGGCGAGAATCTCATAAGGCAAGACCAGCAACTGCTGTCAATGATGGCATCATCGCACGAACAAATGAGTTGATAAGGGACAACAGGCGGATTCATGTCCGGGAATTGGCTTCAATACTGAACATCAGCATTGGCGGTGTGGAGACCATCATCCATGATAAGATGAAATTCAACAAGATCTGTGCCAGACGGGTCCCTAAGCAACTCTCGAGGATCACAAAATCACCCGGGTAGATATCTGTTCCATGCTGCTGCAGCGATATGACAGGGAAGGTGACAGCTTCCTAAAGCTTATTCTCATCACCGATAAGACATGGATTCATCACCATACCCCTGAAAGCAAGCGTGCGAGCATGGAGTGGCGAACAATGACTCACTACGACCCAAGAAATTCAAGATGACACCGTCAGCAGCGAAAGTGATGACTACTGTATTCTTGGGACATTAAGGGTATCATTCATGTCGATTTTCTGAAAGAACGTCGAACCATAAACGCACCTTACTAAAGTGACATTTTGAGGACTTCCCTGAACCCGGCACTAAGGAAAAAGCGACCAGGACAATGCCAGACCACACTCAACCAAACTGACTATGGACACACTGACGGAAGTCAAATGGGACATCTTACCACATCCTCCAAACAACCCGGGTCTCTCCCCTTGCGACTATCACCTTTTTGGACCATTGAAAGAATTCTTGGGAGGTCAGAGGTTCGGCTCCAACGAACACGTGAAATAGGCTGTCCTGACGTGGTTTCGACACCAGCCTGAAGATTTCTATAGAACCGGTATCCAGATGATCCCAGATCGCCAGAAAAAATGTGTAGAGAAGCAGGGAGAGTTCTTTGAGAAATCATTTGTGTGTGTTTTTTATGTAGTTTCCTGATTTTATAAAAAATTAATTCCAGGTCAAATTTGAACGCCCCTCGTACAATCATAGCAAATGTTCCAAATGACCTCAACGAGTAGAAATGTATTGGTGAGTTCGTCAGATCCAAGACCGCCTTCCACTTAAAACATTTTCCGGTGTGCCCCTAATTTGCTCGCATCTATGGAAGATATTCATTTTAATGAATAGGAGTTGAATAAAAATTTTAGATGTCCTCATACATACAAACCTATAGGGTTGAGATCATAATATCTAGCAGCCCATGCTACAGGTCCTCATGCATGTTAAACGAATAATGTCATTAGAAGAACTGGTTTTGTTAGCGAACTATCTAATGCCATTCGATGCGAGGAACATCCTGAATCTTTTATTCGCCAATGGCTATGTGAGGGTGAAGGCCACCGTAAGATCCAATATGAAAAAATACAAATACCACACAAAACATCCAAATATCGTGACCAACATTTCCCCCACAACGCCATTCAGTGATAGAACGATCTTCCGCTTGAAATACGCCATATTGTTGTTGACTGCAATGATCACGCTATACGTAACGTCCTGCCACCACTTTAGGAAAGACTGAAGTCTTATTAATTGACTCTTATACCCCGTCCGCACTACAAAGCTAGATTAGCTTAAAATTCTACAAGCGTCTAAAAACCACGGTTATTCCCACCAATAAGGACGTGGAAAATGTCTGACGTCATTCTATACCAATACAAACAGCATTTGGTGACGTAAATTCATGGATGAAAACAGCATGAAAAACAGATGGAGAACCTTTTTATGAAAGCATGGACATTTTGAGCTTCATGTAGCGAAAAAAAAATTTTCCTAACCCAACCAAAATTTCTTCAAGAATAAATCCCTGCTCTTGAAAAGTCCAAATTGGAATTAAGGAACAGGAGAAAACACTTTTCTGAATAAAATATCACCACGGATAAAGTAAAATCCGTGATACCACATAAATTTTAATTTATCCGTGATATCTCATATTTACATTAGAAAAAAAAATTTAAGTATTAAAACTTACAGCTTTCTGAAATTTTTTTGTATCGGTTTTATAGCTATTAGAAAATATGAATTAAAAGTATCATAATAGGTACATGATAAAAACCCTCGTATTAAAAACTTTACACTTACAAGGAGAGGGCCCCAACGAACAATCGAGTTTTCTGATGCCCTTTGATAGGATGGTAGTCTGATATGCCCTTATCGTAAAACCAAGTGCGCAGCCTCCAACTTGGCTCTATTTTCGAGAAAAATCCCTTTTAATGTCTGTCCTATATTACTAGTGTAAACTGCATCTCGGCAACTGTAGATTTATTATCACAACGGGGAGCAGCCAAGTAGGTAACGTTCGAGCGTACGAATCACGAGACCGTGGGTTCGAGTCCACGTGTTGACTTTTTTTTTTTTTTGTTTTAAATGTTTTTTTTGAAGAATACCATCCAGCACGTTATATTCGACAAGCCTAACTGTAAATATTCTACAACTTCGAAATTATTTGTTAAAACGATTATTTTATGTTATTTTATTATAGCGCCCAATATGGACAAGAAGCAAAGACATCAACAGGTGGACTCGAACTTAAGAAGAAATGAAAAGTTAAGTTTATAATAAATGAATAAGGGTCCAAAGAGATGCGGTAGAAACTTTTTATTGCCTGACGCGTTCCAACTAGACGTTATCATCGGAGGCGGTTTAAGCTACAGAGATGTGAGGCGACAATCGACAATCGAACAGTGAAGTGTACATTTGTTAGGATGGGACGAAAGCAGCGCTTTCACAAAGCTCATCTAACCAGAATAAACTCCAAATGAAATACACTGAGGTAGTCAAGAAGCCTAACCAACCCATGTGGTCTTCCATATTATACAAAAAAGAAAATAAGATTGACGATTGTCAGAAACAAAATACAAACGAAATAAAAAATACAAGGAGAAAGAAGATTATCACATCTTCCAGTAGTCCGGGAAAGAGACGTTGCTAATATCTTCAAAATTGACGTCAAGAATGTGCCTCGGTTTACGATACTTCGTATGCCAGTTCATATTCAATGAGTTCTTCAGTATCCCATTCACAAGTTTATTGTCATGAGTCTTCATCTTCTGTATCATAATCAAAATTAGATCCTGTATAAACTTTCCGATATGGGCCTTGTTTAAATCCAAGTGGATGGATTGGTTTTAAATGGTCCTTCTTAAACCGTCCTTCTGTCCAGCTGGGCAATGGTTCTCAGGGTAACATTCTGGAATGACTGTAGTTCACTCCATCTGGTTTTACAGATAGTCGCCCACGCAGGCATGCCATAGAGGAGTATGGTCCGGATAATCGACTTGTACTCTAGTAGCTTGTTGTCAATGCTGAGGGCGTTGTTGCGACCCATGAGAGCTATGATACTGTACTTAGCCCTCTTCGCTTTGTTCAGAGCATAGGACATATGCCGGTTCCATGAGAGTCTTGAGTCAATGATAACTCCCAGATACTTGTAGTTGTCCACCCAGTCCAGTTTCTTATTGAACAGAACAAGAGAATCTGGGGGACGCTTGATCTTCCTATTGAGGTACAAAGCCTTGCACTTTCCGACGTTAAGGTTCAACTTCCAGCAGTTAAACCAGTCTTCGAACTGCTTCTAGGCGCACTGCGGCCGAGTGATAACGTGAGCCGGCTGGTGTGCCCATGTCATAATGGCAGTATCATCCGCATAAAAATACAGATTACAATTATCGGGTTTCGGGAAATCATGTACAAAGTAATTAAATAGCACAGGCCCGAGGACAGAACCCTGAGGGACACCGGCCTTTACAACACGGGGCGTGGAAAGATTTTCTCCAACTTTGGCTTGATAGGATCTGCTGTCAAGAAAGGATTTCATCAACAAAATCAAATCGGCAGGGAACCCGTCTCTGATCATTTTGTAGACAAGGCCCTCATGCCACACCTGGTCAAAAGCTTTACTGACATCGAGAAATACCACCCCACAGTACCTGGAGAGGTTCAGGGGGTTGCTCAGGTCTTCAACGAGCCTCCATATCTGCATCGGACAAGAGTGGGCAGCACGAAAGCCAAACTGCTCTTCCCGAAAAAGATCATTTGCTAGACAGTGGTCTAGAACAGTAGATTTTTCCATTTACAGATATTAGGCACATTTGAAAATTTCAGAGACAGTATACACCAAGTTGGCATTTGATGAATCTAAATTTATACATTAGCTTTGAAAATAACAGTAAATTGATTTAAAATAACAGAATAATCACTCACTTATGTTCTGGTTCTTTTGTGTTGCACTGATCGAGGGCAGACTCTCCAAATAGCTACATGCTAGAAAAACAGAAAAAAAAACTTAAAAAGGTAACAATCCATGGAAATCAAAAAGAAATCATAATCAGAAATTTGATGTTGCTGTAATTGTTTTATGTAAGAAGTTAATTCACTTACAGACATCAGGCCCACTTGAAATTTGGGGGGCTGTATCCCCCAGCCTGGCATTTGATGAACTTAAATTTAAAGTTTTACTTTACCTTTGAAAATAACAGATAATTGACTGAAATGAATTTAAATCACTCACTTGTGTTATGGCTATTCGATGTTTCCTTCTCCAAATTGTCAGCTACATGAAAAATAGAAAACAAAAATATAAGTAAATTTTATTCATCCTGCATCGATTCATCAGAATAGAAAAAAAATTCTAAATTATAATCTGAAACCCCTTTTTGTTTTTTTACGGATTAAGGATTTTTTTTTTGTTCACTTACAGGGATTAGGACTATTGGAAATTTGTGAGGCGGACTCCTCCTGGGTGGTATTCGATGAACCTAAATTAAAATTTTTATATACGTATATAATGTAAGCAGTGTATTAGGCAAGAATGTGCTTTTAGAGACTGGTAAAATTAAATATATTATATACGTATCTTCAAATGTTACATACTTATATCGCAATCCGGCACTGTGGCTGTGGCAATTTCCCCCACGTGGTGATTATACACTTGCTGAACGAATGTTGCATCTACATTTAAAAATAATTATAAAAACAAGCATTACAGATATTAGAAAATATAAAATGAAATTATATGCACAGATCCATTCCGCATCAGAAATAGCAACATAACTTTCGTTAGTTTATTAAAACGTTTAAGTATCAGAATGGCCTTAAATCATTAGACCAAATCACAATTCAGCGTAGAGCAACTCAGGACACCTTTACTAAAGAATTTGGAAATAAATTTTAAAAATATACAATTTTTTTTTTGTTTGAATGTGATAAAATATCTGTCACAGTTCATCTGTTTAACTGTTGGTCTCCAGTTATGTTAGCTAGCGATACGAATGTATTTTCTTTTTAAAAAGGAAAAAGTACTATCTACTATTACTAAAATCCAAGCTCTGTGATTTCTGTCCCTTTATAGACTCCGTCCTTGCAAGTCATACCCCGACACCACCTTTTTTATGGATACTTCTGTGCCAGGTAGGGGGCAATAGGGGAGTTTTTATCCCAATTTCGAGTTTTTTCCATAAAAAATTTTTAAAATTAAATTCATTTTTCCTTTATTTATATGGAATTTTGGTTTCGTGATGCAGTTTGTGACGTCATGTTTGTTTGCCAATAGGTTTTGTTTGTGCGTGTGGTGATTGTGAATTAGCGTGTTACTATAGTGGCTATAGTTCTTCTAGCCACTCTAGTGTTACCACCACAGTAACGAACTTCACTATTGTTGGAAATAAAACAACAAAACATAGACAGAGAATTTTAAAGACAATTGTTGTAAATAAAACAACAAAGCGTGGAAAGAGAATTTTTATGAAAATTATTATCGCCAAAGGTATACAGGACGTGCATCATTAGGATTCCGCCCTCTGTTGGCCGAATATGAGCAATGAATTCTGGCCAACATTTATCCTAAAAGCGGATGAGTAAATAAATATAAAGATATTACAACACAACAAAGGGAGAACAGAGTTTCCGGCCAGTTTATAATAAAATAATCCAAATAATAATTAAGATACAATATATACCTGTTTGTAATCTTTTAAATGCATCCTGCGTAACCAGTAGGTTAATATCTTCACCGGTGTTAGGATTTATAAGCGTTACTTTTCTTAAGTTTTCTTTCGGGGCAGCCATAATTATTGTAGGAATTCACTTTTTCTACTGACTTTGAGCGAGTGAGAAAAGTGGACGGAAGCACGCGGAAAAAGTGAATTCTCGATGCAATCTCGAACGCTGTGAATTCACTAGTGACGGTTTCTCGAACGACAAAGAGGAAAAAGTGGAAAAAGTGACTGTTCTCCGAACGCACCCAGTGATAGCATAAAGCACCTTTCGGTACTTAAAACGCATATTAAAAATAAAAATCTACTTTGTCGAAAATTTGAACCTGGATTGTGCAACATGGAACAATGCAATCTAAGTAAAACCACAAATGAAAGATATCTTTTGTCTACTCATGTAATTAATTTCCTGCACTTCCCATTTGAAATTGGAGTGTTGCGTTTCCTCAAGGTAATTGTAAATTTACATTTATTTATGTATATAAATTAGTTAAAATTGATTAGTGATTACTGTCATTTTGAACAGAGCCCCCCTCCAACCCCCCCCCCCCCCCTCGTCATTCTCCGTCAGCATTCCGCCTTACCCCCCTCCCCTCTTGGATGGATGACGTAATTTGTGGACGACCCCTAACAGATGTTGAAGCCAATGATATCAATACAACTAGTGGATCGCATACCTAATGAGCAGAGAGCGTTCCAGAAATTCAAGGAACCAGGAACGGCAACTCGATTACTTTCTACCCACTGAGGCAGTTGTATTTAAGGCTGTAACTTCGGGAACGCGAAGGAGTTGCTTTCTGTAAAGATAGGAACGATCCAGGAGTTGTATAGATATTATTGGGAGGATGTGAGGAAGCGGGTGGGGGAGTTTTGATAGCAACCAGGAACAACTAATCGATTACTTTCTACCCACTGAGGCTGTAATTTCAGGAACGCGAGTGAGCTATTTTATGCCATTGGTGAGCGATCCAGAAGTTGTATTGATATCATTGGTTGAAGCGAGTGATGCCGCCATGTTCATTAAACTTACTATGAAAGGAGTGGCGGGTACCCAAGATGCAACGTCGAACTAGCTTATGATAGGCCAGGTTTGTTCGCACTATTGTTTAGGGTAGCTTAAGCACCTTGAGCTAGCTTAACTTTGTAGTGCGGACGGGATATAACAAAGGAGACTAAGGGCCAGTTCATTATCTACTTTCTCAAATGAGTCTTCTCAACTGAGTCTTCTGCAACAATGGACTTACATTGTTAAGATGAGGAAGACTAGATTACAACAATGTCATTGTATTGTTGCTGAACACTCAGTTGAGAAGTCTCAGCTGAGAAAGTAGATAATGAACTGGCCCTAAAACTCCGGTTCTTAATTTTAATTATATTTACACTTTCTGGTGTGCAATAATATAAAATAAATAAATAAATAAATAAAATAATTCTTCAAGAAATTGTTTTAGGAGACATATTTCTACGAGGGGAGATCAAAAAGTAAGTTGCACTAACTCGCCGCAGAGCGCGCTGTGTGTCGCAATCTTGGGCAAAGCACAGAAAGGGACATTAACTGCGCAGACGTTGGATAGGACGGTTGCTGTAGTTTCCCATCGTATTTTGTGTAACTAGCGGGCTAAAAGCAATGGCGCATCAACTGGATGTCCACTCCAAACTTGAGGTGCGAGCAGCAATCCGATTTCTATGGGCCAAACGAGTGAATTGCACGGACATTCATCGTGAAATCACTGATGTACGAGAGCATGCAATTTTCCGGTAACGCTACACCTTACAAGGCCCGCCAAACGTGCGAACTGCTGCAGCGATTCAAGTGGGAGGTTTGGCAACATCCTCCATACAGTCCCGACTTAGTGCCATGCGACTTTCATCTTTTCGATAAGCTCAAAACGGATCTCGGTGGACAACGATTTCGAAACGATGAGAAGGTGAAAGCGGCTGTCACCGTGTGGTTACAAAACGCTGGAGGAGATTTCTATGCATCCGGTATCGAAAAGTTAGTTGATCGTTCGGATAAATGTTTAGGGTCTCTTTGGGACTATGTGGAAAAGTGAACCTACATTGTATGCTGCTAGAGTCGTGTTGCTTTTGTATAGGTGGTGTAATAAATGGCCATACAGTGGAAGTGCCACTTACTTTTTGATCTCCCCTCGTATATAAAATGTTTTCCTTATTTTTAATTGTAGAAACAGATTACATATAGCCAACTCACTATTTTTCTTAGACTCTATATACCAATGTTTTATTAAAATTAGCAAAGCACTGAAATCTTAAAAATTTTCATTAATTGCACCCATAAAAATATATAAGAGTAGGATTTCCATCTGTGTTTCATCTTTAATATTTGTATTTCTCCACATCGGATGACTTTTTCAACTGTTTTTAATATTTATTTTATTTCTATTTTTTTTTTTTGAATTAAAATGGAGTTACCATAAAAATATACTTTAAGGTAGTCATCAACACTTGATGATTCTCAATTTGAAATTGGGATTCATTTTCTTTTTATTTGAGAGGGAGGGGTTCGAAATGGTCATAATTTTATGAATACAATTTGCTGCCAAATTTTATACGAATCTTGATTTTGAATACAATTTTAAGGCAGCTGACTTGATTTTAAAATCTAGCCATGCTAAATACATAATGCGAGTTCATTTATGCGTGTACAAATCTCGTATGTTATTACATGCGGAGACGAAATTAATGCATCATTATCATCAAAGGAAATAAGTGATGTAATCAAATGATTTTAAAATTAAATAAATAATAAAAAGAAGTCGAACAATTTTATAATTTTTCAATTGGAACAAATTTTATTATAAATTTAAAAAATTAAAATAAATCGAATTTTACATTGGAATTTTCCACACTAGAAGGCAGCAGTGACTGGAGACCGAACCGGTATTAACATAAATTGCATTGGAAACAGAAAAGATATTGCGGAGGAATTTTGGCTGTTATTAGTTATTATATTTTATATACTGTATATTTTATTATTTAAACTTGACGTATATAAACTTTTATAAGGAGGAAAAAAGAAAAAATTAGCCAATAGAAAACCTGCGCTAGGATGACATTCACAATCCGTTTTTCGAGGACGGGTTTGAAATAATTATATCGTCGATTATGCAAGGCGATTTAAATTATTCAATATAAAGGAGATATTATCACTATTAAGCAACAAAAATATTACAGACCATCATTAAAATTTGCCATCATTTATTCGCACGAACCAAAATATGAGGATCGAAAAGTTATGCACATAAATATTTTATAGCAACATTTTTAACAAGAGATGAATTCTTCCGATAAAGATATAGAACAGTAGTGAAAGGCCTGGGATCATCTATTTTTACGCTTTTATCTGCATTTTACCCCCCCCCCCTCCAATTTTAAATAAGTGACTGCACACGGTCACTAAGGTCTAGGTCATTCCCTAGTTGGGTAACTGACAACAAACATTAAAATCGAATGGCAAAATAAGCAGGATGCCCATACAAAATTTAAGGGAACGAAATGTATAAATGATTTCTACATTTTTGCAATGGCTAGAAAAAAATTCAAAAATAGTTGGGACTTGGACAGATCAAACTACCTTAACTCGCTAGGAGGTAGACTCAAGACTAATCCCAGAGATTTCTGGGATGTTGTCAGAAAGTTGTTGCAGTTAAATGTTAAAGAACGTAACACGATTGAGCCTTACGAACTGGGCGAGATAGCCAGTACGTTTGTATCTTGCGTGGATAACGACGCGTAATTTAAGCCAGACACATGTACTCTGCTTCTCGTAGATTGCTGGAAGACGACAGAAAAAAAACTTCTCCATTTACCTTTAATCTTGCTCTACACAAACAATTATTACAAAGGCAAAAAGTATATTGGCATCCACATCTTGCATTATAGACGATATCCCTGATTTCTTATTTAAGGGTTGCGCTACGCCCTATTGTTTAGTGTACCTTTTATAGAGCTATTTAACGTCTCTCTGCAAAGCGGAATTTATCCTGAAGACTGGAAAAGGGTCAACATTTATTCAATCCCTTAAAAAAAAGGGGGCGGGGAATTGGCTAAAAAACGTTTAGGTCTATTACGCGGATTCCTTTTCCGGCTAAGCTATTGGAAACCTTGACAGATTGCTACTTACGTTGACGCAGAATTGCCCATTAAACAACATGAGTTCCGTCCCAGACGATCGACGCAAACGAACGCGGCCACGTTTTTACATTCGTCACTCGCAGTCTGGATTGCAGGAAGCAAACAGACGTTCTCTATCTGGATTTCTCGAAGGCTTTCGACAGTGTCAACATCGATTTACTGCTCGAAAAGCTACGTTTCGTGGGTCTATCACCAGTTGTTATACAGTGGTGCTCTCCATGCTCACGGGCAGAAGCTTTAAGCTTTGTGTGATGGGTATCTCAGGATTTGTCTACCCTATTAAGAGTGGTGTGCCGCAGGGCTCTCCAATTGGCCCATTAATGTTTTATATCTTTATTGCGGACCTCCCATTCGCTCTTAGCGGAGTACCCCACGAAGTTACAAATCTATGCGGACGATATTAAACTATACAATGAAACACTGTTGGAGCGCCTGCAAAGCCCTTCAACATAGCCTTAATATAGTTTCACAATGGGCTGTAACAAACGGACTAACGTTAAATGTACAGAAATCGCTCGTTGTCTCCTTTAATAGAAAAGTGGCCCTGTTCTTTTTTAATTACGGTACGAAAGGCGATCATTGAACTAGAAAATTAGAAATCAAGGACTTGGGAGTACTTTTGGTTGACAATTGCTCTTTTTTTAAAACATATTGATGCCTTGAATTGCGACATTTCTCGTCGAATTGGCATCTTGAAGCGCTTAACACAGTATTTTTCCGACACATCTCTTTTATTATACTCCTTAAAGCGTTTGTAATACCCAAATTGCTGAACTGCGCTTGGATATGGTTTGGCGGCAATAGACAAGCTCTGAATTTCATGCAACGAAACCTTGCTAGTTTTCGTAAATTCTTAACCACAAGATCCAAATCTCAAAATATCCTGGATGCAAATAGACATCTGTTTGATATCAATACTCTTCTTAACAGGTGTCTTTTTAATATGTTAATCAAACTTTTTTATAACAGGGCGAGCGCGCCTGATATTATTGATGATTTTAATTTCATGAACCTTAAAAAACGCGAGAGGGGTCGTCTTTCGTTACCCTCTTAAATGGAGAACTAAACTAAGCGATACTGACCCTTAACGAAGTTGATCAATAAGTTTATGAACAATTTCAGTAATAGTAACCTGGATGATTTTAGAGATAAGCAATTTACTTTGTTTGCTGTTTAAGTCGTATGTTAAGTCTAAATAGGTTATGTTAACTTTTTTTCTTTTTTCTTTCTTTTTTTTCTTTTTTATCTCGTTTTTAGGGCTCCGTACGTCCGAATGAAAAACGGAACCCTTATAGGATCACTCCTGTGTCTGTCTGTCCGTCTGTCACAGCCAATTTACTCCGAATCTACTAGACAGATTAAGTTGAAATTTGGTACACATAAGAATTTCTGTGATCCAAACACGGACTTATAACGTAAACAAAGGAATTTTGAAGCTGAGGTCACTTTTGGGGGACAAATTCAATAAATGGACAAGTGCGAGTCGAACTCGCATGGAGAGGGTTCCGTACGATGAATATGTTATCTACCATGTTTTTTTTTTTTAAATCTGACCCAAATTTGTTTGTGGTAACTAAAAAAAGTATGTTTGGTACCGGATTGTAGATTGAAATTGCTGAATATATTGTATATTGGTGAATTCTGTTTTGTCGTATATTCTTGAACACGTGGACTAAGACAGAGTGATAGAAGGTACTCTGATATTTCATTTTTTGATTTGTTCTTAAAATTAATATTGAAGTCTCCTGCTATAATAATCTTTTCGTGTCCACTGATAGCATTCTTAATGTATTCGACGGCAATTTTCGGACGGCATTTTGGTGATTTGTATGCGGTTAAGAATTGAACACCAAATGCTTTGAATTGGAGGCATTCACAATGCCCACCCCCTGGACTATCTATAAATAAAACCTGAAGAAAATTAGAATTCGGGTCAACAGGCAGAGCAGTCTGGCCTAATTCGTTTCATAAACACTTCGGTTTTCATACCCATGAACTACTCTAAGTAAGACATTAAACTCCTCCACGACATCTTCCTCAACATACCTACCACAATCCAATAGAGAATTATAATTATACAATAACTGAACACAAGGCATAAAACTTACTACGACAGAAAAGACGAAAATGATGCGTATCCTTCGCGCGAGGAAAGAAAAACTTTAGATGGATTTTTTTCCTGCAGTGCCACTATCGCCATCTAGTGGCGTTTCTGTTTTTGTAGAAAAATATTACGATTTTAACTTTATTAGTATTAAACCAGTAAAAAACTAGTATTAAAGCCCGTCGTATTAAAGAACAGTAGGCGACTCTGAAAATTCGATTTTAATTAAGAAATATCGTTTGTGACAGGATCGGTAATTGACCCAACTACCAATAATAAATGAATTGCTGTCAATATGAAAGCGATATTGTGAAAATAGCTGAAGGGATATGTTCAAAATTGCTTATCGCTTAGGGTCGCGGGGACAGGAGCTCTATGGAGGATCACCAGCGCTCGTGATCTTCCGCTATTAGGCGCGTGTCCCAAGCAACACGAATCCAAGCGACACTAACTCAGATTTTCCATATTGTAGCTATTTCTAGGCCGGCCCTTTGGTATCTTACATAACCATCGGCATGGAAAAAAAATTGCTTACTATCACATGTTTGTAGCATCACGTGGCCATACCAAAGCAACAGAGAACTCTCAAGCGGGTTTCACAAATAAAAAGCTAGCGCGGCGGCAGATAGCTGGTGATAACGGCAAACGCTTCTCGTTTCACGAAAAAATGCGGCACAGCAAGCGTTTGCATCTGCTGCTGCAATCCGATTGGTCGGTGGTTATGACGTCATACAAATCACAACATCAACCCCTTGCTTGTCCGCCGTTAATCGCCCGCTTGCGGTATTTATTCTATTCTCGACTGAAATGATGTCGGCCAATGTGCAGGTTTAAACTGCTCCTAACTCTAATTCTATGTCTGTGCATGGTACGTGCTATTGCCTTCCCAGAATTTACATGTAATTTAATTTTTTCTGAATGGCTGAGCCACTTTTGCCGCTGCCGCCGCCGCCGCCGCCGCCGCCCAGGTTCAACACGACGAACTTCGTCCGCAAGCTCTGCGGATGACGCGCGACACTCAACCGCTCGGCTCGAATTATTTGCGGTGCGGCGCTCCAGGCGGACGCCACGCCGCGCCCAGATCCGCTCGCCGCAAGGAATTTGTGAAACCCGCTTTAGTGCGGTGAAGTAGCGGCTCAACGCCTAAACATTTATTGTGCTGCTGTGCAGTTTATGTAGTAAGGTAATACCTACCACGCCTCTCAGGATTCTTATTTCTGCCGTTAGCACACGCGACCGCACTCTTTCAGTCATTACCCGAGATTCATGAGCTGCCGCTAGCACACGCGATCGCATTCTTTCATCTTATTACCTGAAATGAGAATGGGGAGAAAGATAGATTTGAAAAGAGAGAATTTGGCTTTCTTCCCTAGTTCGTGTTGCTATTACGGATCGCCACACTCGCGTCTGACAAAGCTTGCGTTACGATCCGAGCATCCGATAAATAACGTTACTATGTTACTTGCTTATGATCTTATTCGAAAGCCCGTCGTACGACAGTTGCCACAACAGTGCAAATTGTAAATTCAATTTTATTTTTAAAAAATCGTCTGCGACAGGACTGTCAAAAGTAAAAAAGTCGTTATCACTATGAAAGCGAGACTTTCACAATGTTACAAATTCATTACTGTCAGTTTCACAGTGATTAACCTAGCACAAGAATATCTACAACTGCTAAATGTAAACTTTGGTCTTCAGTGAAACTGGCATGTTGGGCTCGCTTTTTTCTGCTTTTTTGGTGTTTCTATGTCTCTTATTGCTATAATTTTCTTGACAGACTGTTATGGTGATTTATTGCACGATTATTATATATTAAAGCAAAAAAATTATTTATATACATTAAAATATAAGAGAGGAGGAGTGATTAGATAAAAATCAATAGTGTAAAATTAGATAAAAAAAATTTACACTATTGATTTTTTATATACATTAATGCCGAACAGTATTATTCATTTCTTTATACCGTGTGTCTCAAAAGTCGCGTGCCAATTAGATTAATTGGTCGCTTTGATTTTGTAAGTGAAATAGTGAAGTAGAGGAAAAATGTTCACCAGATCTTACACCATTTGACTTTTTCCTTTGGGGCTACGTAAAACAGCAGGTGTTTCAGATACAGCCCGAAAATCTGGAAGACTTAAAGGAAAGAATCACCAATACCCTGCACAGCATTCCACCAGCTACACTTTTACGCCTGACAGAAGAAATTTGGATCGTGTAAGACATTCTCTTCAAGCGCATGGTGCACATTTTGAACATGAACGATAACTTGCGAAACCGTGTGAACATAAAGCCAACATTCATAAACTTTTCATATGGCACGCGACTCATGAGACACACAGTATTTTGGTACTTCGACCAAACTGATTAACCGTCATTTTGACCTGTTCCCGAAGAGATAGGACACATATGCCTGTTAAAACTTTTACTTATTTTTGATACTCTATCAGAATTTGAAGGCAAAATCAAAAAAATGGAAAAAATGACGACGGAACGACCGATTTTGCGAATACAGTAACGATTTTTTAATTAACATCGTTCTGGCAATGCAATACCACCCATTCTCAATTGTTTTTATTAACGTTTAAATAAAAATTAAATCTAATTTAATAATTTAAAATAGCTAAAATTACTTGTTTAGGATTTTATTTGATTTTTCTACTATATTTAGTCTAACGCGAATTCTTTTTAATGATAATTGGTATAGTAAAAAACGTAGCCAACGTCGGCTGCGAGTATAAAAAGCTATGACGTCAGTATTTATTCGGAATTTAACAATCAATAGACACATTGCGATTTTTCGTTACGAGATTTCAAAAAATACGAGACCGAAATAAATTAAAATTAAATCTCGTTCTCGTCAAAATTTAGTTTTCGTTTTCGTGAAATAGGTTGCGTGCACCACGAACGAAACCAGAATTTATTTTATTCCGAGTTTCCATAATTCTTTGCGTTTGTTGATCCTTCCACTCCTTGCGGTTTAATTTCTTAACACACATACAATTTAATTAACTCTTTCTGACTTACTGCAACTTCCTGCGTAAATTCTTGCTGCCTTTGGGCATCTGGAGTCAAAGAAAAAATTTCTTCTCGAACGTAATATGTAAAAAATGTAAAAAACCTCGTATCTTCTTTCCTTTCTCATCATTTCCGAACGTATGATATATCACATGCCATATGTTGCCCTAGTTCTAAGGACCAATTGACTGCCACCCCCACAAATCCGATCCCACTGGAACAATTGGGCCTAAACTTCATAGTAATGTAGATCTTGCCTAGATGAATCTGCATACTGGCTTTGACGCCTTTACGTACCTAAATAGCATGTTGCCCTCTCTGAATCCCACCCCCGTAATTCCGATTCCCGTACAGTGTAACAATCAACACCAAACTAAATAGTGCAGATGGACATGCCCATAATAAGCTACATTCCGAATTTTAACCTTCTGCCTCAAAAATATATAGAAATTATGAAGGGGACGGACTGACATTATAAAACCAATAAGTAGCTCCATTCTTATTCTACATACGAGGGTCAGTCAAATGAAAATCGGAAATATTTTTTTACAGCTCCTTTATTATAGACAGAGTTGGTACACTATTTTTCAATGTAGTCCGCATCTTTTCGATGCATTTCCGCCACCGAGTCGGGAAGGCATGGATACCTCGGGAAAAAAAATCTTCATATAATGGAGATCTTGATTATAAGAATATGCATACCGAATTGCACTCCTTTATATGCATAAATACACCTAGACCTTTTGGTCCCCTCTAATTTTCACCCCCAAAACTCCGACTATAGTGGGCTAATCAAAACCAAACTAAATAGTGAAAGTGCACATGCCCATAGTAAGATACATCCCGAATTTCAACTTTCTACCTCAAAAAATGTAGAAATGATGAAGGGTGATTCAAATCGTGTATAAACTAAGCTCACGATTATGAGCATTTTTCCGCTACTTAATAAGCTTATAGATTATGAGCACTTGAGTGATTGCCACCCCCGCCAATCCGACCCCAATGGAACAATTGGGCCTAAACTTTATAGTAATGTAGATCTTGCCTACAGGAATCTGGATACTGAATTTCACGCCTTTACATAGCACATAGATATGTTGTCCTCTCTGAATTCCACCCCCGTAATTCTGACCCCAGAGTAACAATCAAAACCAAACTAAATAGTGCAGATGGACATGCCTATAGGAAGCTACATTCCCAATTTCAACCCTCCCCCTCAAAAAATGTAGAAATTATGAAGGGGACGGACTGACATCATAAAACCAATAAGTAGCTCCATTCTTCCCGCTACTGAATAATATAGATTATGAGCACTTGAGCAATCGTGCGTCGACAAAGTGATTTCACGTGCGCGCGACGATGTCAATAATGCTTAAAAGATGAACAGAAAGTAACAATGTATTCCTACTTGAGAAATCGATTGTTATAAACAAGACGTTATCTTCGTATTCTTTACACTTACTGTTTTAGCACGTGAATTCGACTTGAAGGGGCCCACGAAAAATTCTGAAAAGTTGATACGGCCGAGCTAAGACTTTGATGGTGATATTTCTGAAAACGCTGTCCAAGGAAAGAAAAACTGGGCTTGTATAATTAAATTTCCGATTTCAATTGTTACACATTGTTGCTAAGTAAAATTAACATTGTCTAACAATCGAAATTAGAAATGTATTTGGATATGACCAGTTTTTCTTCCGTTGAACAAAGTATAAGCTTCTAGCTGAAAAGTATCTGCATCACTAATACGATTTTCTATGATGGCATCTTCTAAACACAAAACAACTTCTTCTAAACACAAAACAACTTCATACATGGAGGCTGCCATCTTTGAAATCGCCCGTGCTATAACCTACAACAATAGAAGAAATACTGACGTTTCTTTGCTATAGGCTATCCCCGTGCTAGCTAGAAGAAATACTGGCGTTTCTGGCACGCTAGCAGTAGAAAAGTATATGCAACCTGGGTGCGCTAATAGCTGTAAAGTATACGCCTCAAGCGCGCTTCTAACGCCACTAGCTGAAAAGTATATGCACCCTTAACAATATAGATTTTTGAGCCCTTGAGCAATCGTGCGTCGACAAAGCGATTTCACGTGCGCGCGCCGATGTCAGTAATGCTTAAAAGATGAACAGAAAGTAACAATGTATTCCTTCTTGAGAAATCGATTGTTATATAACAAGACGTTATCTTCGTATTCTTTACACTTACTATTTTAGCATGTGAATTCGACTTGAAGGGGCCCACGAAAAATTCTGAAAAGTTGATACGTCCGAGCTAAGACTATGATAGTCATATTTCTGAAAACAGAATTTGAAAAACTTAATCCGTTTTCAAGTTATCGTGCAAACGGCTGCCGGACGGCCGGACGGCCGGACGGACGGCCGGATAAACGTACAGACCAAGGGCGCATTCTTATAAGTAGCTTTTATGCTAAAGCTCCTAATAAAGGTTGGATTGTTGCTCTGCACTATGGAAACGGGCATGGAGCAGGAGGAGTTAGCATTTTAAATATAAGACGATTATTGAAAAACAACTTATTTATTTTATATTTGTCTTTTATTCCTAATGTACAAGCTGATTATAATTAAAGTCCCTTTGTAAAAATGCTATAAAAAAACAACCATGAGTCCGAATGACTTCAAATTTGGACTGAGCATTCTTGAAGAAGGGGCATTTGATATGGATAAGAAAAAAAATAGTTCCAAAATTTATCACTAGATGGCGCTGTAAGCGGCATATTATGCCTAGGAGGATTTGTACTATTCAAATTGAAAGATACGCATGCGCATGAGACATTGCATGTGTTATAAAAACGCAGGCCTCATGGCGTTCTCGTCATATTTGTATCTCAGCAGCTTGCCATGGGTCTGTCAATGAAGGATCGCGCTCTGCTTGTGAAGCTCTTTTACAAGAATGGCGACTCTGCCATAGCAGCTTTAAAGAAATTTCGGGTATTAAAGGGAATGAAAAAAGGATGTGGTCCGATGTCTGCAAAGGCTCTGAGGTGTATGATTAAAAAATTCGAAGCGACAGGTTCTTTTGCAGTGAAATCTGGCAGAGGGAGGAAAGCAGTTGCTTTGACGTCAGTAGAAGATGTGGCTGAAGCATTAGAGGAAGGGTCGAACAGTGGTGTGCAAACGTGCAGTGCACGGGGAATTGCCCGAACTTTAGACATGCCTGTGAGCACGGTCAATAAAATTTTACGCAATATCCTGCATTGTTATCCCTATAAAATTACCCATGTTCAGGAGTTACTTCCTGCTGACCTGCCAATTAGACACACGTTTGCTTTAGAATTTCTAGCTCGCATGGAAGTGGACAATGAATGGCCATGGAACATCTTGTGGACAGACGAAGCCCATTTTTATCTCCACGGCGTTGTCAATACACAAAATTGCAGGATATGGGCAACGGAAAATCCTTTCGCATGTGTTTCAATACCGCTTCATTCTGCAAAGGTAACTGTGTGGTGCGGGATGACAGCATCATTGATTATAGGGCCATTTTTTTTCGAGGAAGTGGGTCCTGCGGGTCCCGTTACCTGTACAGTCAATGGTCAACGGTATGCGTGTCTTTTACGCAACCAGGTAATTCCAACACTTCAACAGCATGCATGCGTGGATAGAATAATTTTCATGCAAGATGGCGCTCCTCCGCACATTGCAAAGCCAGTGAAGCAACTGCTGAAGACACATTTCGGAGATGATAGAATTATCAGCCGTCATTTTCCGAGAGCCTGGCCTGCAAGATCACCGGACCTCAATCCTTGTGACTTCTGGCTCTGGGGTTACCTTAAAAATCATGTGTTCAGTGGCCCAGTTGCAAATTTAGCGGAATTGAAGGCTCGGATTACGCACCACGTTCTCAACGTGACCCCGGAGACACTCCGGTCTGTTGTGGAACATGCTGTTTATCGGTTAAAACTTGTGGAGGAAAATGGTGGACAGCATATTGAACATGTCTTGCGCAAGTCCCGAGATAATTAATAGGCGTTTCCATTGTTGCTTTTTATGCGGTTTTTGGCCCAAGGACAATTAAAAACCGAATCATTATGTGCTTTTTATGCGGTTTTTGGCCCAAGGACAATTAAAAACCGATTTTTCCCATCCGATGTGGTACGACCTTGCCGTGGTGGATGGGCTTTGCACTAACAGTGCCACAACTGTTAAATGACTTGAAAGTCATGTTTTCCATCATCAAACCCGAAGCAATCATGTTCATTGACCGGTACAGTTGATTTTTTGCTAATACTGTACTGTATAATAAAAAAAAAATCATGTTTAACTTGTTTTAGTGTCAATTGCATTCCTTGACCAACTTTAATGTAAAAACATCATGCCATAAACAACTCATGCCAAAGCCGTCGTATTTCAATTCAAAATGTCACTTCTAGCTGAATCCGCTTCCGTTATGCCGCTTACAGCGCCATCTAGTGATAAATTTTGGAACTATTTTTTTCTTATCCCATATCAAATGCCCCTTCTTCAAGAATGCTCAGTCCAAATTTGAAGTCATTCGGACTCATGGTTGTTTTTTTATAGCATTTTTACAAAGGGACTTTAATTATAATCACCTTGTACTTACGTTCATTATATTTATTTTTTCAATTTCTAATTTTTAATTTGAACAAAACAGTTTTAGTATCAGTTTCAGTTTCAGGAATAGCTGAAGATACTGACCGATAGCACAATATTGACAGATTTATCATGTTATTCTAAGACCATAGACTTCTTATAGTTTTCCTGTAATCTATAAGTAAACAACTGTTTTCTGTATTTTTTTCGAAATTTTAGGCTCAGTAGTTTCGGAGACAAGGTGGGGGAAATGGTCAATTTTCACTTTTTTTTAAATAACTTTAAAACTATTTATTTTAAAATTATAAAAAAATATATTTGAGACTCACACAACAAGCCCTTTTATTTGATATTGTCACACGGTACAGTTTGAAAAACCTTTTTTTTAATTTTTTAATTTGCCCCCCAAAAGTGACCCCCCATATTCAAAATTCATTTATTTACTTTACACGTCTGTGTTTGGGTCACAGAAATTCATATGTGTAACAAATTTCAACTTAATCGGTTCAATAGATACGGAGTAAATTGGCTGTGACAGACGGACAGACAGACAGACACAGGAGTGATCCTATAAGGGTTTCGTTTTTTCATTCGAACGTACGGAACCCTAAAAATTAAAAAAAAAAGTTTTGCAAACTGTACCGTGTGACATATCAAATGAAAGGACTTGTTGTGAGGGTCTAGAATATATTTTTTATAATTTTAAATTAAATAGTTGTAAAGTTATTTAAGAAAAAAGACAAAAATTAACCATTCCCATCACCTTATCTCCGAAACTACTGAGCCTAAAATTTTGAAAAAAATACAGAAAATAGTTCTTTATTTATAGATTATAGGAAAACCTATAAGAAGTCTATGGTCTTAAAAATAACAAGGTAAATCTCTCAATATTGTGTATCTTCAGCTATTCTTGACGCTGAGACTGAAACTGTTTTGTTCAAAATAAAAATTAGAAGTTAAAAAGTATAAATATAATGAACGTAAATACATTAGGAATAAAAGAAAAATATAAAATAAATGAGTTGTTTTTCAATAATCATCTTACATATAAAATGCTAACTCCTCCTGCTCCATGCCAACACCACCTAGACAGAAGGCCTGCGCACAGAAACGTCATACATTGTTACATCACGCTAAAGCGGCTATTGTTAATTGTATTTCTACCAGGGCTGTGGAACGTAACCGAAACGTAACGAAATAACGATATTAATAGCGGTATTATAATGCTTAACGTAACGAAATTTTTTAAAGCAGGATAATAATGGAAACAACAAAATCTGGGCTGCGGACTGTAACAGAAACGTAACGAAATAACGATATCAGGCCTGTGGAACGTAACTGAAACGTAACGAAATAACGATATTAATAGTGGTATCATGTATAACGTAACGAAATTTCTTAAAGCGGGATAATAATGGAAACATAACAAAATCTAGGCTGCGGGAAACAAGCGTAGGAAATATATATATATATAATCAGAGTGTTGGGGTTCTGGAGGAGTCCATTGATAACAGGGAGGTGACTGTCATTCAAGCATGAACTCCCCTCATACAAAAAATAAAATATTATTATTAAAACATTAAGATAACGTTATTTTCTAAGATCACGATATCAAGTAGCAAAAAGCATAACGTAACGCAACCTGATAAGAAAATGCGTAACGTCACGTTATAACATTACATAAATCAATTCGTTCAATAGCCCCGTTTTAAAACGTTATAATAACGTTATTTTCTAAGATAACGATATTCAGTAACGTAACACCTACCATAACGAAATCAAGTAACAAAAAACATAACGTAACGAAACCTAATAACAAAATGCGTAACGTAACGTTACAACATAACGTAAATCAATTCGTTCCACAGCCCTGATTTCTACCAATAATAAACTATAAATTTGGCCGTTTGATGATGATGTAACAATGTATGAAGTTTCTGTGCGCAGGCCTTCTGTCTAGGTGGTGTTGTCCATGCCCGTTTCCATAGTGCCGAGCAACAATCCAACCTTTATTGTTTACAACAAACGAAAAAACATAGATTGTTAAATTCCGAATAAATACTGATGCCATAGCGTTTTTACCCGTAGCCAACGAGAAAGACAGGCCGGGGCACTAAAAAGTCACATGACGAAAGGAGATCTAGCAACAATGCAATATTCATTGTTTCCATATTGGATTGTTGCTGGATCCACTTTGGTCATGTGACCTTTTAGTGCCCCGGCGGGTTCGACCCCGGCCGAGGACGACGAGGATTTTTTCAGGGGGAAAATCCTGAGATCACGCACTTCCTTCGGAAGGGAAGTAAAGCCGTTGGTCCCGTGTAGTCGTTTGCCGGCTGCACGTTAAAGAACCCTTGCGAGGCAAAATTTGCGGCCCCTATAACGCCGTCCTGAAATGACCTTGGCAGTTGAAAATGACGTTAATACCAAACAAACCAAACCAAACCAAACTAGTGCCCCGGCCTGTCTTTTAAGTTGGCTTTGTTTTTTACTCCCATCCGAAGTTGGCTACGTTTTTTACTATATCTATTATCATTAAACGAATTCGCGCTAGACTAAATACAGTAGAAAATCAAATTAAATCCTAAATAAAATCTTGTAAGCATTCCAAGGAGGAGCTTTAGCAGGGAAGCAGAAATGCACTTACACATTTATTAAAAAGAAATT
>JAHWFO010030762.1:284648-296418 GCA_023313115.1 Rhysida immarginata | reverse complement strand
TCCCCCTCAAAAAATGTAGAAATTATGAAGGGGACGGACTGACATCATAAAACCAATAAGTAGCTCCATTCTTCCCGCTACTGAATAATATAGATTATGAGCACTTGAGCAATCGTGCGTCGACAAAGTGACTTCACGTGCGCGCGCCGATGTCAGTAATGCTTAAAAGATGAACAGAAAGTAACAATGTATTCCTTCTTGAGAAATCGATTGTTATATAACAAGACGTTATCTTCATATTCTTTACACTTACTGTTTTAGCACGTGAATTCGACTTGAAGGGGCCCACGAAAAATTCTGAAAAGTTGATACGGCCGAGCTAAGACTTTGATAGTGATATTTCTGAAAACGCTGTCCAAGGAAAGAAAAACTGGGCGTGTATAATTAAATTTCCGATTTCACTTGTTACACATTGTTGCTAAGTAAAATTAACATTGTCTAACAATCGAAATTAGAAATGTATTTGGATATGCCCAGTTTTTCTTCCGTTGGACAAAGTATAGGATTCTAGCTGAAAAGTATCTACATCACTAATACGATTTTCTATGATGGCATCTTCTAAACACAAAACAACTTCTTCTAAACACAAAACAACTTCATACATGGAGGCTGCCATCTTTGAAATCGCCCGTGCTATAACCTACAACAATAGAAGAAATACTGACGTTTCTTTGCTATAGGCTATCCCCGTGCTAGCTAGAAAAATACTGGCGTTTCTGGCACGCTAGCAGTAGAAAAGTATATGCAACCTGGGTGCGCTAATAGCTGAAAAGTATACGCCTCAAGCGCGCTTCTAACGCCACTAGATGAAAAGTATATGCACCCTTAACAATATAGATTTTTGAGCCCTTGAGCAATCGTGCGTCGACAAAGCGATTTCACGTGCGCGCGCCGATGTCAGTAATGCTTAAAAGATGAACAGAAAGTAATAATATATTCCTTCTTGACAAATCGATTGTTATATGACATGCCATTATCTTTGAATTCTTTACACTCGCTGTTTTAGCACGTGAATTCGACTTGATGGGGTCCACGAAAAATTCTGAAAAGTTGATACGGCCGAGCTAAGACTTTGATGGCCATATTTCTGTAAACAGAATTTGAAAAACTTAATCCGTTTTCAAGTTATTGTGCAAACGGCTGCCGGACGGCCGGATAAACGTACAGACCAAGGGCGCATTCTTACAAGTAGCTTTTATGCTAAAGTTCCTAATAAATTATTTTAGTTATTTTAAATTATTAAATTAAATTAAATTTTTATTTAAATTTTACTGTATTCGCAAAGTCGTTACTGTATTCGAAAAATCGTTATTTAAATTTTACTATAATAGAAAAATCGTTACTGTATTCGCAAAATCGGTCGTTCCGTCGTCACTTTTTTCCATTTTTTTGATTTTGCCTTTACATTCTGATAGAGTATAGAGTATCAAAAATAAGTAAAAGTTTTAACAGGTATATGTGTCTTATCTCTTCGGGAACAGAGTCAAAATGACGGTTAATTAGTTTGGTCGAAGGACCAAAATATAATGAAATGAACAATAGTGTTCGGCATTAATGTACGTAGTTTTCACTGTTTAGTTTTTAGTTATACCTTTTTTTTTTTTATTAAAACACAAGCAATGCCGGGTATTAAGGGTAGTTTTATATATAAAAATTATCTCGGTAGGACTTAGCAATGTCTAGATTTTGAAGTTCGAAATTTAAATTTTTTCTTGAAAAACCGGGACTTCTGATCGAACCCCATTAAGGCGAATCATACTATAAGATAAGGTGAGAAACTTGGATGCTATACGACGATAACGCAAATAAAAGCACTCGAAATCAATTTTCTCACAGAAGATTTTACTGGATAGAGCGATTCAGTTTCTGTTATCGCTATAAGAAGTGTACTTTCTATGTCGCCCACACAATAAGGAGCGCAACGCTATCCGGGATTCAGTAGATTGTACTTTTGGGGTTTCAACCTAATTAAATAATTAAACAAAATTGGAACGTAAGTAATAATTAAAACTGGATTTAATTCTCCAAACATAAGCTAAAGATGAGAAGGAAAAAAAAGGAAAAATTCCGCGACCTGGATTCGTACAAGGGACTACGGTTATCACGGCTACATGTTAATAATTCATAAACCTTTTTGTAACTGACTGAATACGTGAAGTGACGAAGTGAATGTGACGAACAGAATGTGTCAATTCGACAGAGTGACGAAACGATTCTGGGCGAAATGAACGTGACCATTTCAATGTAATTTGCTGAATTTGTCCAGTCTACTGAGTCAAATCGATTCTGGGGCGTACGGATATAACGACTTGACTAAACGAACGGAAGGAGTCAAATTGACTTGAGTGTCAAAATGATACTGAGCGAAATGAATGTGACGATTTGAAGCATTGAAAAAAGTTTCAGACCAGATGATGTGTGTGACGAACTGATTTTTAAATTATTTATTTATTTATTTATATGCATTCCAGATGGAATAAAGTTAAATTAGGAAAGTAAACAGGAAAAATAATAAAAA
Organism: Rhysida immarginata; assembly: GCA_023313115.1. Taxonomy (NCBI): domain Eukaryota; kingdom Metazoa; phylum Arthropoda; class Chilopoda; order Scolopendromorpha; family Scolopendridae; genus Rhysida; species Rhysida immarginata. Next base: position 293,900 of record JAHWFO010030762.1, on the reverse strand, counting down.
ATATAGAAAATTGTTGGGAATACATCAGTTACTGCATAAAATGTTTGTTAAAGTTCAGGACAGTATTTTATTATTTTTCAGAGTAGGTTAGTCATGGCCCATTTGTCCGTTGATATAATGTTCCGTGATCTTCGAAAATAGGGTAGTTCTGTTGGTAGTGGTAAATCTACTCAAGAATTCGAGCGAATAAATAGCGCTATTTATTATGAGCTTTATCAAAAGACTACTTATAAAAATGCACGCTTGGACTGTACGTTTATCCGGTCGCCGTTTGCACGATTACTTGAAAACGGATAACCTGTTTCAAATAAAGTTTTTGAAATATGATCATCAAAGTCTTAGCTCGGCTGTATCAACTTTTCAGGCTTTTTCGTGGACCCCTTTTTCGAATTCACGCGCTAAAACAGTGACCGTAAAGAAAACCAAAATAATGGCATGTCATAGAACAATTGATTCGTCAGGAATGAATAAACTGCTACTTTCATGATCATCTTTTAAGCATTGTGACATGGGTACGCACACGCGAAACCGTTTTGTCGAGGCTCAGGAACCAAATCATTCAATATTTGAGCAATAAAAATAACCGTAAATTTGGAAAGAATTAAATGAATTTCCGTTTTAATTTCCGTTACTAATAACTTGGCTAGACTTTAAATTCTCGAATTTAATATTACTTCTATGTCACAGGTAAAGCTCCTGGGAATATTTACAAGATTCTATTCTCATTTCATTTTGGAATTTTTTTTACTATTTATTAGAAGAAACGGCAGAATAATGCTATCATATTTTAACTGTTACTATTGTTTCAGAAAAGTATATACATTTCAATTATCCAATTATATACAATTATTATAGATATAAAAAGCAAGAAAATAAAAACATTTTTTATTAACTAATATGCTTTCAATGACTAAATTCGGAAAGAAGAAGCTAATGAAATTAGGAAATATCGTCAATATCCTGGGTTGTCAAATTTTTTATCATAATTATTAATACAAATCGGCATTAAAATTTATTTAACTATTATCAGCATAGAGACTGTAATAAAATTTAGTTATTAGAAAGGATGTATTAATTTTCATGAACTCTGTTGATTTTTAAACCCTATTCAAAGTGAACGCACGAATCTTATTTTTAACAGCATCGCGAAAGGTTTCGGTTTCGACAAGATGCTGACAAACGCCATTAGATGGCAGCACGTTAAAATCCCCCTAGTTTGTGCGTGATGATGGGGCCAGCTTTAACATGGAAGAGACTGACTCTCCCTTATGAGCTCTTGGTTTAACATATGAATTAGATTGTATTTTTGTTTTGTATTAATTGTGTGATGATTATATTTGTTATTTCTTGTAAATTCTTTTATCCATTCCTGGATGTAATAAATAATTTCTGTCTTACTTTTGTTGTGCTAGAATCTTATTAAACGTTGAAGTTATTACTCATATTAATTATTAATTATATAAATTATTACCTTACGATAATTTTATTGAATTATAAATATACAATTTTGGTAGTATTGTATATAAATATATATTTATTAACTTTCATCTTTTTTAAAAGTCTCAATTTTTTATTAATTTTATTGTTAGTAAATGTTTCTTTAATTATTTAGGAATTGTCCTAAAAATTCTGTGTTAATTAAGATGCGTTAATTAATTTAAATTTAACAAAAATAATTTTTAATCGTAATAATCGCGAGCAAATAAAATGAGGAAATTTCTTAAAACAAAGAGGTTGTTTGATGCTAATTAAAGAAATGTAAAAAGAAAGTCTGCTTGGAGGGTAGAATTGTTTCAACCCGCACCGCTAGCTAGTAATGGCGATAGTTGGAGGCATCATTTTCTCCTATGGGAAAACGTGAATTGTCCGGTCTTCCTTTCTTATCGTCTTTGGAGTGACTTAATATTTCCATTGTCCGGTCTTCATGGAACATGGTTGTGCGCATGCGTTTCTTTTGGGTGCAACTAAAACCTGATAGCATGCAGGCCAGCCAACACCACTGTGAAGATTTATAACGAAATCTCGGCGTTTTCTCTCAATGAAATGTTTTAATGAAATCTCAATGTGAATATAGAAACCATTCATTATTATTATTATCGACCAATATCTATACTTTCTATTATTATAAAAATTTTTGAACATTGGATTAAAATAAAACTGGAGGAATTTTGGGAAAAGAACAATATTTTTGGTAAAGAAATATCTGGATATAGAAAAAAAAATGTCAACTTAAAGTTTATTAATGGAATTGTCACGAAAATTAAACAAATCCTTTCATCATGGTGTTAATTCAACAGTTATTTTTATGGATCTAAATAAAGCCTATGATTTGGTTAATCGTGATATTTTGTTTTTGAAATTAGAACAATATGGTATAAGAGGACAATGTTTGAATTTGTTGTAAGGAATGTATATGCTGATTCGTCCATGGCCATTATTGATCTGAAAAATTATTCTATTGATGTGAACTATTATTTTATTGATGTGAATGTTTATTTTTCTACGTGAAACTACGTTTTTATGAACGAAACTTTATTTTATTGATATGAAAAATTATTTTAATGATCGAAAATTACATTTTATTCATCGAAAAATACTGCATGCACGTAGCTAGGGGGTGGTCGTACAAGTGGTCCATATATAATATGGTCCCTATATTTTATGGGATCCGTGAGTGAATAGATTAGCCATCCTTCATACCATGGGGGTTTCAACCGTTCTTTAAAGCGCTAAAACGTGGGAAGATAGGTTCCAGGTTTTAATTCACTAGAACACTAGACGATCGCAGCGCTTCTAGGACCAACACAACACCCGGCGATTCCAACGAAGATAACTGGTCGTATCTTTTCATTTCCCATTAAATAGTTGTGGTTAAAGAGTTTATTTTGATTTTCACATTGTAAGTTACTACGATCGACGTATTTATTTTTAATCTTGTTTTAGACATAGAATTAATGTTAATGCAAATACACCAGGTAAATTTTATGGGATTATTCCATTATTAGATCATATAGTGATGCATGTGGGTTCTAAATTTTTTAATACGTACTTTAACTAAGAATTTATCAGTTTTGAATTTAGTTCCAAGTGAAATTGTACGAAATAGTGAGTTTAATTTGCCAACTTTATTATCGAAATCTATCATGAGCATACACAAGAAACCTTCTTGTTATATGGCTATTCAATGAATCCGCCTTCAGCTTCTATAACTGCTTCACTGCGAGATCGAAACCGTCGACATGCGCGAATCAAATGGTCATGGTTCATATTGGTCATTATTCGAACAATGGCAGCTTTCAATTCATCTTTGGTGTTAGGGGGTGTTCACTGACCTCTCTCTCCACAACGTAGGGGGTGGTAGTCCAACGGATTCAGGTCAAGGGAGTTAGGAGGCCAAACGTTAGAGGTTACATGATCATGGAAGTTGTCGGCCATCCATTCCTGTCTCATGCGAGACTTGTATGCTCTTCGTATAACATACGAGTGATATCTGATGTTTTCATGGACAACATTTCTGATTGTTCCTTCCGACACATGGAGATCTTTGGCAAGTGACCTCATGGATGTTCTGGGATTGTCATCGATGGCCTGCTGCAATTGCTGAATAAATTCAGGTGTTCTGATGATGTCAGAACGTGAGGCATGCTTTTTACGCTTTGCTACTGGGGTAACATTGCCATCTTCGGTCTCCAACTCCTTCCGCACTTTGTGGACGAATGATCTTGCGACCTTTAGAAATCGTGATATCTCTAAATCGCTGTGCTCTGGCTTTGTTGCCACGATTACTGCATGTCTTTTCATGATTTGTGTTACTTGATGGTCCGCCATTTTGCTTTTCGGAAACGGAAAGGACATACAACATACTATAGTGCAGCAGTAGCCAAACGAAGGTGTGTCCTCAAATACCTTACGCACCCTGTATACAGAACAATCTTGAACATATAGTTGAAAATCCAGAATTATTTCCGGGTGAAATTGATAGATGGGTTTTCAAGTGGAAAAATGAATTGGTAACAAATAAAGTTGTTCCTCAAACTTGTCCAGATACTCTAAAATTAATTGATGAAAAGTATTTTCCTAACTTGTATAAGATTTTTTTGTATCTCTGTACTCCTCTGCCACATCAAATGTCTGTAAAAGATCCACCACTACTAAGGCGATTGCACTGGTATTTAAGAGCCATCATGTCATCAAGCAGATTAACAGAATTAGCGTTACTGCACATACATTATGATTTCTGTTTTGATATGGATAAAGTAATTAGTACTTTCGCTTCCATGTATCCTAGAAAAATGCAGTTTGAAAGTTTGTTGTTACAATAAATCAAATTTGTAAAATGCCCTAATAAATTTTTGCTGTTGGTTTTTATCGATTTATTTCATTGTATGAGGTTCATGTTTTAAAAAATTAGACCACCCCATCCCACTTCCTTGGCTACGTGCCTGTACTGTAATAATAATAATAATAATAATAATAATAATAATAATAATAATAATAATAATAATGAATGGTTTCTATATTCACATTGAAATTTCATTAAAACATTTCATTGAGATTTCATTAAGCATTTCATTGAGAGAAAACACTGAGATTTCGTTATAAGTCTTCACGGTGGTGTTGGTATAGTCTTCATTTTAGCCACTATAGTGTTGGCTGGCCTGCATGCTATCAGGTTATAGTTGCACCCAAAAGAAACGCATGCACACAACCATGTTCCATTGAGAGTCAATCCGGTCGCGTTGCGCCAGTAAGCTGGATCGCCTGCTACAGCTGCGCGTTCTCATATATAGTTGGCCTTGTTTTGCGCAGGCCATGTATGCCGTCACATAATTCCCGTGTTTCTTTGCGAATTCGGGGAAAGATAGCAGCCTCCATGGGCTATAATTTTTTGTCTAAAAATGCTGTTTTTTAATAAATAAAGGTAGATATTAAATTTTCTCCACGCGGACTAGTGTTTTTAGACTTAAATGTATAAAATATCAAAATAAGGTTCACTTTAAAAGTAGTTTCGGTTGGTAATACTACCAATGAACTGTATAAAAATGATCTCCATGACCAAAGCTCTTCTCAAAAATTACAGTCTATTTCATTGCCATATGAGAAAGCAAAAAGTAATTTTACAAAAAATAAATTTTTACACTATAAACAATATGTAAGAACAAAACAGAGCCATCGACGTTTGAAAGAAAAAAAAATCTAATTAATGTAAAAGTTGTGAATTTCAATGAAAACACAGAAAAAGAGATCACCGATTATCGTAATCTGAAATTACACGAAAAACAATTGGTAAGATATTTTACAGGAAAGAATTCTACAACTATTGTCATAGAACTTACGAGACTCGTCAAAAAAGGTAATTCCTCAGCTATTACATACAGGAGAGAATGAAGGAATGAACTGTAAGGGGTGGTTACCACGAAACCGAAGTGTTTATGAGAAAACCAAGCACTGCGACTCTCTATTGTACTATCCCCGGGACCGACGGCTTAACGTGCCCTCCGAAGCACGGGCGGAGATGGATATCTACTGGCTGTCACCCAGCCAGAGACTAACCGTGCACCAAGGTTGCTTAATTCCACCGAGAGACGTGCATCGGCGAGACAACCAGGCCACGGCTATCCCCTACAGGAGAGAAATCTTATAAATGTGATTATTGCGAGAATTCATTTGCTAATTCATTTTCTAAAACATACCATGAAAATAAAAGCATTCTGCAGAAGAACCTTATAAATGTGGTTATTTCGAAAATTAAGTGTGTGTTAAATTATGTAATAGCGCACACCAGTGACGGTAATTGCTTTTAGAACAATCCTGTGACTTCCTCGAAGAAAAACGGACCGATTATCAATCAGCGTTGAAAAATCCCAGTGCTGCCCCAACCCTCGTACTCCCCCAGACCTTGCCCCCTGCGACTTGTGGCTTTTCAACAGATTGAAAATGGGATTATGGGGTCAAAGTTTTGTGTCAAAAGAAGAGATCGAAGCAATGCGACAGCCTGTCTCAAGTCGGAAGAGTTCGCACGGGCTTTCCAGGAGTGGCAGTCTCGTTGGAGTAAGATGTACTTTGAAGGGGATTAAGGCCGCGATTTGCATACTGTATTCAGTCAGTCCCCGGCCAAACTACCATTCCGGGAACTTTTTGATAGTCCCTTGTATTATTCATAGGTCCTGTAAATATAGCTATTGATTCAAAACGCCTAGACGAGTGTTTCCCAACCTTTTTTGTGCTATGCCCCACTTAAACCTTTCTAAAATTCTTGGGGCCCCCCCCCCCCAAATATAATTTTTTCAATGTTCATGAATGACAGTTTTTGGAAGAAATCACTAGGAAATTATTGAGCAAACACAGTAACATAGATTTTGAATTGCTCCCCCTTAACAATCAAATTGCCCCCCGGTGGGGCGTGGGCCCCCCGGTTGGGAAACACTGGCCTCGACCGTTCGTAATATATTCCAGTCATGTTGCTTAATAATCGATTCCATGCATCTTTAATAAATCATAGACATTTACATGAGAGCTAACAGCTTCCTAACCTTACTACAAATAGGTGTGCGAATTGCACTTTCGCTCCCATGAGATTTAGAGCAGCTCCTCGGCAGTAGACAGCGAAACAGAACAGACCATCACTGCAGCCTTAACTATTGCACGTCTCATCCAAGGTATGCTATGCAAAAGCTAAAAATTACTTATTACAGAAGGTCAATGTAGTTAATAAGAAATGTTGATTATATGAATAATCAATTAAAAATTATTTATTTCAGGTGCCATCCGAAATATTTGTCTGCACCTCTAACAATAGATAGAGACAGTCCTGATGAGCGAAGAAGTCGTATTAAAAATCGTGCATTAACGGAGAAATGGCAGCTATCATCAATTGAAGATGTTAAAGAAAAGCTTCTGCCTCGTCCCAAAAGCGAGTGGATATCGATCAACAAGGAAGATAGTGTGAATTTCATTTTGCTCAGAGATGTTCCTTCACCCAAGGTAATTTGTAGTCTGCAGGTGAAATCTGATATGATGTTAAGAGCATACTACTTTGATGTGGAGATAAAAAAAGCTACCATCTGGACAAAAAAGCAATCTTTCTTATTACAGCCTTGTAAAATAACAAACATTAATGAACTAGAAAATATTCAGCAATTGATGCACAAAACTTATTTTCAATTATAAGAGAATAACAGAATGGATGAATTAGTGGTTCTGATTGATGAACTTTTGGATGATCTAAGTGAACATATACCAGAAAAAAAGAATCTATTACTTTTTTAACAGAACAAATTTCTTTATTAAGAGTAGGTAACCAAAATATAATGTAAACACTAACGTTCTCTGTTCACTGCTTCATACAATATCTCACATGTCTACAAGTTTTTGAGAGGTGCTGGTGTAATAAACCTCCCAAATCTTTCAACAATTGCAATGCTTTGTAGTCGTTTCCAAACAAAGCAAGAACAGAATGACCATAAATTTTTGCATTACATTCAAACAAGGTCAGAAACATTATGCAGCGAAGATCAGATAGCAATGTTATTATTGGGTGAAATCCATTTATCTTCTTCACTGGATTATAAAGGTGGACAGATTGTTGGAAGTGCTTCTAACTGTGAAAAGATTGCAACAAGTGCATGATTTTTATGATTTTATGATTTCTGCTGTAGGATCATCATACAAGGATGTTGTTCATGTCTTCCTGTGAAAAGGTTGACTGGAGAAGTATTGCTTGATATTGTTAAAAGACTTATTATAGGTTTAGAGAGTATTGGATTTGAAATGATGGGTATAGTAGCTAACAATAATACTGTTAATATAAAATCCATGTACACGTTTACTGACAAAGCAGCTCTGCAGGTTAGGTATCCCCATCCATGTGGTCAAAGCCGCCCCTTGTTCTACATCATAGATAGCGTCCATCTCCTGAAACGCATCAGAAATCATTAGTTAGACCAAAAAGAGAATATGATGGCGTATCCAGATTTTGATGGGGAAGTTTGCTTTTACTTCTACGCGAAAAACGAACATGTTACAAAATACCTTTAATTGAAAGGTATCATTGTATTTTGTTTCGAGATACTGGCATATTAAAAAACGTTCATTTTGAAATGGGCTCCATACAGGACGGATTCAAACGAATAGAGGCGGGGGGAGGGAAGAAAGCTGCTGTGGCGAAATTCAGACCATGCCTATTATGTATGCCTTTATTATTTTCTAGAGACGTTCTCAGCCCACGCCATCAGCGTGTTGACGCAAAGGATTGTGGGATACTGGTGTGAAAACAAACAGCCGTTCTGGATTGGTTTTGCCACTCTTCACTACTCTCCACAGTTTCCGATTGTATTTTCTGTCTTTATATTATTAATGCACATAGCAAACATACCAGTTCAAGATGCTTTTATCTTCTATAAATATATTTTTTATATTAATGAATATTTTTCAATTACAACATTTTCTTGTAAATTATCAGAAAATTTGTCGTTATGTATAATTCAGATTTACTTTCACTGACACGACTACTGATAATGTTTCAATATTTAGTTTGGATTTATCACTGCTCCAAAAATCATTAATAAATTTAGCAAAATACCCATTCAACAGTGGATTTTTACGGGCACACATACTGCAAATTTCAATAATATTTTTAAATTTACCGAAGGAGTATGCTGTTCTTGAAAATGTTTAAATATCTCCGCCACTGCATATACAGTATGTATCGATTTTGGTTTCCTTTCATTTATTAATTTTATATAATCTAAACAATTTATATAAAAACATTTAGCCTTGCACCCTGGGTTTTCCTCTTCAGCTTTGTTGATTTTTTGAATTAACATCAAGACAACGAAATCACTTTTAAATCTAAAAAAGTTACTTTTCAGAGTTGTTGTAAGCAATTTTAACTTCTGGCCTGAAACTTTGGATTGTAAACTTTCTTCAACAGTTTAATGAAATATAATTACTTGGCTATAAACAAAACAAGGAATTAATCCTCCCGAGGAAGGTATAGGAAAGTAGCGGAAGCGTTGAGGTCATCTATTTTTACCTTTTTATCTACACTTTTAACCCCCCCCCCCCCCATTTATTAAATCGAAAAATTGATTTTCTCGAACGTATTATAAGGGTCGTACAAATAAAAACGAAAATTTGTGTGGAAAAAAAACGACGTGTAGGATCATAAGTTTTTGTTTTCAACAATTGCGAAACCCCACTGCAAATTGAACAATAGATTGCGAGTGTTGCATCACGTGAGAAAGAACGATA
>JAHWFO010030762.1:256515-279648 GCA_023313115.1 Rhysida immarginata | reverse complement strand
GTTATTAGTGAGGTGATTGGTGTGAAGTGCAATTTTACAGAATCGGGAAATTTTCCCTACTAGTGCTTTTGATTTGTGTGGTGAACCCTCGTTTGTGACCAGTGCGGCGGTAGTGCATTAAATAAGAAATGTGTTAACATATATGCTAATTCAATTATGTCCGTTTCTATTTTCAATAATTTCTGGTTATTGATATTGGTTATTAAAAGTAGTATGTCTTATCGAATTTTTATACTAAGACTCTAAGCATAGATTTCAGTCTTTGGACTGCTCTTTTACACTCGGACTGGACACTTTATTACTGATTTGTGTGCATTACATTGTGGAACATTGTAATACTGAAATTTTGTGTTCATGCGTTTAGACTATGACTAGTATCATTATGTGTGTGCTAGACCTGGTTGTGTAGTTCCAAGAGTTTACTTTAGGTGCTAAGGACTTGGACTCTATTCATATATATGCATAAATATATATTTTTGTTTAAACTCTGAAAGAGGATACTTGTTAAGCATTAGGTATCTAGTGGGTGCAACGACACCCAGGTTTAGTCATACATTTTTGTCATTTCCATTTTTGTGTCATGGTTAATGATTGTATGCCTAGCTTATAAGATTTGGATTACGTTTAAGATTATTTGCCTGTTTTTTTTGCAAGTTTATATGACAGTAACCAATAAGCTTAGAGGTTAAGTTAATGCTTGCTAATCTATATTTTTGACATTTCTACTGTTTCCTAAGCCAAGGCTTAGCATTTTATTTGATTTCATTAATTCATTTATTTTTCTATTATAATAAACATTATTTCATTTCAATTATCGCCTTCTGTCTACGTGTTTCATTTTCCACTGCGAAATACTGATTTGCTTAATTCTTACACGTGACACCGCAGGTTTCAGTCGGACGATGAAGTGAAGGAAGAGGTTTTGGAATGGTTCTACACGCAACCGAAAGACTTCTTCCATAAAGGAATTACACGCCTTGTTACACGTTGGGATAAATGCCTTAACGCATTTGGAGAGTATTTTTAAATTCCTTATTTACACTTTGGATAAAATCAATAATTTTCGATTTCATTTGTACGACTCTTATACAGGGTGTTTCAAAATTATGGACAATAAATTTAGTGACATATTCTTCAGGTCAAAAGAAGACGAAAATGTTCTATAGCACTTTGTCTGGAAACGATTTGTTTGCGAGTAATCCAATATCATACATTAGGGAAGCACGGTAGTTAGCGGACGTGATATTTTAGCAGTTCCAGCGTTTCGACCCAACACTAGGTTGAGTGGTTTGTTTCATTTAAACCTACTTTAGGGTTGTTCCATTAGTTGTGTACGGTTGTTTCCATTACTGTAGTTTCACTACTGTACATCCACTAGGAATATCAATTTCAGAACGTTTGCGTGCTTTGACATACGCATTACGATTTACGTAAAAAAAAGTCATGTACACGTATTCCAGTGCAGAATACACTGACATGCACCTAATGTATGGTCTTGCGGACGGAAATGCTGTGGAAGCAAGAAAACTCTACCAAGAACGCTTTCCGAATAGACGTTTGCCAAATAACCGAACATTTGTATCTGTCGACAGACATTTGAGGGAGCGTGGTTCCTTTGGCCGTCAAACAGGACAAGGGCGGCCTGTAGCACATTCTCCGGATGAGGAGGATGTGATAATTGACATCATATATGATAAACCACAGACAAGCACCCGTCGTATTTCTTCCATGGTACACATTCCGCACTCATCTGTTTGGCGCATTCTTCACCGTCAGCTTTTGCATCCATACCACCTGCAACTGGTTCAGGCACTGAACCCAACGGACTATCCACACCGACAACGATTTTGCCAATGGATACAACGTCGTCATGCTGCGGACCCTAGTTGTCTCAGCCAGATACTTTTCACGGACGAAGCAACCTTCACCCGGACAGGAATCGTAAATTCTCACAACCAGCATCATTGGGCAGATGCTAACCCGCATGTTACCAGAGCTCGAGCGCATCAAGAGCGTTTCTCCGTGAACATTTGGTGTGGATTTGTCGGAAATAACTTAATTGGCCCTTATGTGTTGCCGCCACGATTGACTGGGCGAACGTATCTTTTGTTTCTGCAGAATGCATTGCCAGAATTACTGGAAGATGTTCCTCTTTTGATAAGATCTAACATGTGGTTCAGTCATGATGGCGCTCCAGCACATTTCAGCCATGTTGTGCGAGCACACCTTAATGCTGCATACACGAATCGGTGGATAGGTCGAGGTGGACCGGTAGCCTGGCCTGCAAGATCACCCGACCTTAATCCCTTGGACTTTTTTCTGTGGGGTCATGTGAAAACGATCGTCTACAGCACAGGAGTTCCTAACATTATGGATCTACGACAACGAATTGAAAATGCATGCCAAACCGTTCCATCAGACGGTCGCTCATGCAACGAGCCGAAGCGTGCGTGCGAGCTGGTGGCGGGCACTTCCGAACAATTCCTGTAATTTGGAGCCACGGGTTTAGTTGGCTGTATCGCGTAAATAAATCGTTTCCAGACAAAGTGCTATAGAACATTTTCGTCTTCTTTTGACCTGAAGAATATGTCACTAAATTTATTGTACATAATTTTGAAACACCCTGTATATAGAAAATGAAAAAAAAAGCTCTATCTTCTTTCGTTTCTCATCATTTCCGATCGAATAATATATCACGTGCCTACGTTGCCGTAGTTCTAAAGACCAAGTTACTGCCACCCCCATAATTCCGACCCAATTGGGACAATTTGGCCCAAACTTGATAATAATGTTGATCTTGCTTAGAGGAATCTGCATACCGAATTTCACTCCTTTATATGCATAAATACGCGTAGACCTTTTGGTCCCCTCTAAATTCTGCCCCCGAAACTCCGACCCCAGTGGGCCAATCGAAACCAAAGTAAATAGTGAAGGTGCACGTGCCCATAGTAAGCTACATTCTGAATTTCAACATTCTACCTCAAAAAATGCGGAAATTATGAAGGGGACGGACGGACAGGCAGACGGACATTGTGAAAACAATAAGTAGCTCCATTCTTCCGCTACTTAATAAATTGAAATGGTGGATGGAACATCTATATATATATTTTGGTATGTCCGTCAGTCTGTCAGTCAGTCAGTCTGTCTGTCATGAATGGAAAATACGCACTTTTCATTGGCAAGTGAAACAAGTGACGCGAGTGACGCAACAAAAGTAAGTGATGCAACAAAGTAAATGACGCAGCAAAGTAAACAATTAAAAATCTCTTTTCTTTTTAACAATAATAATATAACACATAAAACAGTGTTGATTAATATTAATTAAACTGCTTTATCACGCAATGTCTTAAATTAAACTGCTTTATCACGAATTTCGTTAAAATTTTCAAAGTTTTAAATTCGGAGTTTTCATTGGCTCTTCAGACCAGTGACCAATAATAAGTCGTTAATAATACTACTTCAATTCTACGTGTGGGAGATTCGAAAAATAGCTCAATAACTGTTTGATGCATGTAATAACTAATTCTAAATGAATATCTATTAATAATGGTTCTTAATGAACAGGGTTATGGCGCCGACGAAGCGAAAATTTCAAACAATCGCGGAGCCTCCGCCTCGGAGGTCGAAGAAGCCTTTGCGAGTCCAACGGAGTATGAAAGCCGACAGGACCGAAAAAGGCGTTCGGTTACGCGTCAAAGGGGCCGACATAAAGCGCGTGTACGCAATGCAGCTGCTCAAGTCGGAAGATGAACATGTTTCGGATTGTCAACGCAATTTGCTTCAACAACGAAGCAGCAAAGCCCAGATACACGAAGCTGTTGCAAATATCGAAGATATCCAGCCTTGAACTTGATTGGCCACTTGGCTGCTGTATGTTCTCACTGGAAAAAGTGCCGGCGACTGTTCGATTGGAAGGCAAAATTGCCCTGGCAACGGCAACGAGTGGAATTGCAGCACTTCAATTAATGGTCGGGCGAACGGCACATTCAATGTTCAAGCTAGACCTGATCTAAATGTAACTTTTTCTGTAATACTCCCATTCAATTGCAGCATGCAGAATTGCTATGTAAAGGCAGATTCTGGGCAGATTTAGAAATTACTAAATATATTTCTTTTCGTATAATCTATGGGTGTTTAACATTGCTTATTGCCTCTGCTCGGTTGCACCGGGCACAACCAACGCCTCCTACATGTATAAAGAAAGCCTCCGCACTGAAACGTCATACATTGTTACATCATCATACTTCGTCCTTTGTTAACCGCATTTCTACCAATAATAAGCTCTAAATTTGGTCGACTTATGATGATGTAACAATTTATGACGTTTCAGTGCCGAGGCTTTCTTTATAATAAAAAAATCACTTACATTTTTGCAATGATGCTATTTTGGCGCGTTGGTTACATGGCGCGTTTCGACAACCTTGCTATTGTGGGTCCGAATCCTTCAGAATACACTTTTTAAACAGAAACAACTTTGTTTCCCGTCTTGGTTTTGCCTTGACAAGCTCGGCGAAGACGGGAAGGTGCGATTTTTTTTATACCATATGTTTCAAAAGTTCCCGATCGTAGAAGATGACTTTCCCTGCATGCCGTACTGTTGTGCAAGTATACTAAGGGCTGGTAGACAGGAGCCAATGTCTCTCAACCTCTTTTTTTCAATTAATAGGTGCTCCCAGTCGTTACGAATCCCGCTCTTTATTTTACATAAATGCAAATACGCGAATATGAGAGTGAAATAAAAGGTTAAAGTAAAAAATAGAAATTTTATTTATAAAACCTACGGTATACGGTATTAAGCTTATACCGGTACAGTAACAGTTTAAAAAGCGTGTATTGAGTGAAAGCAAACAAATAAAATACAGTATGCAAGAACCATAAGAGATGGTTCTCCTTTGGTGTAACCTACATGTTCCGTTCCTTTGGGAATGTAAAAATAAAATAAATACATTTGAGAAACTTTTCCACTATGTAAAACTGATTTTATGTAATTTATTTCAGCACATGGTTTATTTTAGTTGTTGGCCAAACATTACTGCTGCTGTCATAGGTTAGGCTTTCCCTACATACAGAAGAGGCAGTTCGGGAACTTTTGAAACACACGGTATATGTCCGTCTTCACCGAGCTTCAACATTTACGTGACGAATTTGAAGATCGTAAGCATAAGACGGGTGGTTTGAGCATTGTTTTTCGACGGCACAGAAATATGCCACCCTTGCGTTCCGTACGGAAACATAAGCACGTAGTGCAGAGGATCAAATCAAGGGTGATTTTCTAAAAACCGACGAACTCTACTTTCTGAGCGCTGGCGCAAAATAGTATCACGATATGCACTGATTCCCTGCCAGATAAAAAAACACAACAACGTCCGAAGTTGTCGGTAAATTGTAGAATCGACGGTCATTACGTTGAATGTTTTGAGTATTAAACAATACACCAGACAATTCCGAATAATCATGTTCAATACAAGCTACAATACTCAGCGGGGATAACGCAGGCAATTCGTTTTAATACCAAGAATACCGTTACACACGACTGATCATTTTGTAGTTCAAATGTCGACGATCTTCCGTTCTCCCATCTTATGCAATGACAATTAACAAGTCCCGGGATCAAACCTTAAACAACATTGGTATATACCTAGAGTAGATAGATACTGATAGACCGCCTTCGTTTTGCCTTGAAAAGCTCGGCGTAGACGGGCATCTCAGCTAGTACGTTGACATATGTTGCCAACCACAGTTCTAAAGACCAAATGACTGCCACCCCCAGAACTCCGACCCCACTGGGACAATTTGGCCCAAACTTCATAGGAGTATAGGTTTTGTTTAGAGGAGTATGCATATCGAATTTCACATCCTTACATTCCTAAATACCGCATAGATCACCTGATCCCCTCTAACTCCCACCCCCGTATTTCCGACCCCAGTGGGCTAATCAAAACCAAATTATATAGTGAGGGTACTCATCATGCCCATAGTAAGCTATCTTCCGAATTTTTAACCTTCCACCTCAAAAAATGCAGAAATTATGAAGAGGACGGACAGAAGGAAATTGTGAAATAAGTACGGAGCTCCATTATTCCGCTACTTAATAATTACTTGCCATCAAGGCATTCGCGATATAGCTCCATTAATTTCTACAACTGTTTTGTTTCTCTGTAAATACGTAATAACACATCTTTTTTGATAGTCCACAAGATATACAGCAGAGGTTATGCACAAAATATTCTTGAACTGCAATTTCGTGTCATTCTTGAATTTCATGTGATATTAGGTAGTATAAAGCTTCAGTTGTCCCTAAAGACGATACCTATAATATGAATCAAATAAACCATTAAGGAATGACATAACCAAGTACCGAAAGGTTAAACTAAACCATTCGCGGAACTGCTTGTATACTTTTAAACCACCCTATGTTAACATTGAAAGTTTCTAATGGACCATAATGATTCATTAAACCACGTACCTTTGAACCAATTACAGCTATCATTAATTTTACGTCATACTCATTCATGACACATCATTCCAAGTTGTTTGATATACTACATGCCATATTTTAGCATTGAAAGTTCCAATGAACCATAATGGTTCCACTAAACCAGGTTGCTCGAAACCAATTTCGACTATCATTAATTTTACGTTATATTCATTCATGACACATCATTCCAAGCCGTTTGATATACTACATGCCATATTTTAGCATTGAAAGTTCCAATGAACCATAATGGTTCCACTAAACCTGGTTCCTTGAAACCAATTTGGACCATCATTAACTTTACGTCATACTCATTCATGACACATCATTCCAAGTCGTTTGATAAATACACGCCATATTTTAGCATTGAAAGTTCCAATTAAACATCATGGTTCAACTAAACCTGGTTCCTTGAAACCAGTTTCGACTATCATTAATTTTACGTCATACTCATTCATGACACATCATTCCAAGTCGTTTGATAAATTACACGCCATATTTTAGCATTGAAAGTACCAATTAAACATCATGGTTCAACTAAACCTGGTTCCTTGAAACCAATTTCGACTATCATTAATTTTACGTTATATTCATTCATGACACAGCATTCCAAGTCGTTTGATATACTACATGCCATATTTTAGCATTGAAAGTTCCAATGAACCATCATGGTTCCACTAACCAGGTTCCTTGAAACCAATTTGGATTATCATTAATTTTACGTCATATTCATTCATGACACATCATTTCAAGTCGTTTGATATATTACATGCCATATTTTAGTATTGAAAGTTCCAATGAACCATAATGGTTCCACTAAACCAGGTTCCTTGAAAATAATTTCGACTATCATTAATTTTACGTTATATTCATTCATGACACCTCATTCCAAGTCGTTTGATAAATTACACGCCATATTTTAGCATTGATAGTTCCAATTAAACATCATGGTTCAACTAAACCAGGTTCCTTGAAACCAATTTGGACTATCATTAATTTTACGATATATTCATTCATTACACCTCATTCCAAGTCGTTTGATATATTACAAGCCATATCTTATCATTGTAAATTTTTGAAGGTGTCATAAGGGTACCATTAGAGCACGTGCCAATGTTTCGATTACAACCATTTTCAAAATGGTTCATTTCCTGAACCATATTTATCAATTGGCCGTAATAGTAATTTATATTCGCTTCTATCTCGTTTGATATATCCCTCCATTGAAAATTGCTAGGTGGGGTCGTGAAGGTACCATCTGTGCACGTGCTTTTGAACCGATTTAGATAATATTTGTGATTGGTTCGTGCCTTGTACCATATTCATCGACTGACGAAAATAGTAATGAATAACCGCTTCTATCTCGTCAATACTATTTGTTTGATATATTACTTAATATATCTTCCCATTGAAAATTGCTTGGAGGGAAAATAGAGGTACCATTTGTGCACGTGCCAATGAACCGATTTAGATACTAATTGTGACTGGTTCGTGCCATGAACCACATTCTTCGACTGACGAAAACAGATTTTGAAAATCTTTCATAGCCTCGGAGGAGTTAGAGTTACAGACAGACGGACGGACGGACGGACAGACAGACAGACAGACAGACAGACAGACAGACAGACACGTTTCCCCACACTGATAGCATAAGCACCTTTCGGTACTTAATAAAGAAGAAATTTTACTTTCGGACTGACTTCTGTATGATTTGTATTTTTACCAATATTTATTTATGAACATTGCTATTAGACAGGCACGAATATTTAAATTTGTTTCTTCATTTTTTTTATTAGACCATTTCAAAGGCATAGTTCTGAAATTGCTTTATGTCGATAATTTTTTGAGCTGAACAGGATTTTTTGGCAAGATTAGTTACTGACAATGAAACCTGGCTCCACATTTATGATCCAGAAATCAAGAAACAATCAAAGAAATGGTGCCATAGCAGGTCGCCACGGCCGAAGAAGTTCCGCACCCAAAAATTAGCCGAAAAAACTCATGGCGTTTCTTTTCTGGCGCAAAGACGGCATCCCGTTGGTTGAGTACCTACCCTAGGCTCTACTATAACCAGAAAGTATTATGCTAACCTTCTGGATTAGCTGAGAGAGTAATCAAGATGAAACGCCGTGGGAAGTTGACCAAAGGGATCCTCCTGTTGTAGCTGCGCATACATCCAACGTTGTAGCTGCCAAATTGCACGCCGTGGGTTGCCAATTGGTTCACCATCCCCCCTACTTATCTGACTTACCTCCGTCTGACTATTACCTGTTCCCAAACTTAAAGAAACACTTGAAGGGTCATCGTTTTGAGGACATTTCTGACATCAAACATGCTGCTGAGGGTTGGTTTCAGGCCCAATCAAAAAAACTTTTTTGAACGGACTTGAGAAGCTGCAACAAGGCTGTCACAAGTGCATCAGTCAAGGAAAAGTATGTTGAATAAATGTGTCTATTCTTTCTGGCACTTCTCAGCCAGGCACTTCTCAGCATCCTCTCGTGTTATGAATCTTCGCCGAAATGTAACATTATAATCTTACTGTATAGATGAATTATACAGCTTTTTAAGCACTCTCGAATTGCAAACGTAAATAAGAAACACAAAGAATCCCTGAAGATCCGTTATAATTTCACAAATGACATTGTCAATTCCAAATATACCGGTGCGATAAAAGTTATTCAATTCAAAAAGCCACCAAATCCAACATCCTCCCGATAAAAATAAAAGCTTGAAGTATACAAGTAACCTGAAAAATAAAAATAATTTTAACATTTTAATCTATGAACATCTGTGAATATCTGTTATACTTATTATTCTAAAACTTTAATATTTAGAAATTAAATGAAAGAAATAAATATCGATTGCCTCTTCTGATTTACGAGAACTTACCTGTATTTTTTTCTGAGATATAAACATATATCTAAAATCATAAATTTTTTAATGAAAATTTATATGCTACAAACTCTTACCTCAGAGATCACTTTCGTTGTGAAACGCTACTTAACAGACGTATTTATCTCGATGCCTGCTGCTTATTCAAATTATATAATCATATAACCTATTCTGTTAGATTTCTCGAGTTCATAAAATTACGCATTCCCAAACTAAACTCAAGAAACACTGATATATTTTATTTACCACTGACTAAGAAATGTATTACAAGCAATCTCCCTTTCAATCGATTATGTAAATTAGGCAATATATTCTCAAATTTAATTGATATTAACTTTTTAAATTATAATGAATTTAAAGTTATAATTTATGATCATGTAAACTTTTTTGATATTAATGATGCTTATTTTTTGTTTTGATGTTTCAATTTTTGTTCTTATATTTTGATTTTTGATGTTTTCAATTGTTTGTTCTTATTTTTGTTTTCCTGTAAGCTGTCATTGGGCATTTCTAGCCTGTTGCTTGCAATAAATAAATAAATAAATAAAAACATATTTCCAGTTGAAATATAATTCGAATTTTTTGAAACATTTGTAACTCTGTGTGAAATTGTTTCTATAAGAAGGAAAAAAACTTACACAAAAAACTGGCGTTTTACTTCCTATACAGACAATTTTGCACCACAGTTCTTTCTTACTTTTTCACTGTATGAAACGTCGAAGTAAATATTCAGATTTTTATTGGCCTAATCTATATACACAAAAGAAGAAACTGACTGAGTGAGTGAGTGATCAACGCACAGCCCAAATCATAAGGCCTGGAAACTTGAAATTTTGTACAGAGGTTCTTTACAATATGTAAGTTAGCACAAAGAAGGGGTTTTTGGAAATTCAATCTCTAAGGGGGGGGGGGGGGAAGGGGGTTGAAAGTTTGTTAACACATTAACTGGTGTTGCACTATATATTTAACACATTAACTGGTGTGGCACTACAAACGTAAAAATTTCATGTAGATAACGCACTGAAATTAACAAGATATAAATTCATTGAAGTCTCTCCTTTTTTGTAGAAATGAAAAGGTTCTCCTCGTAACAAGAAATTAAAATTATGTTCCTCACTTTAACGATTCCCTCCAAATTAACCTCTTTTAGGGAGGGGGGTAACGAATTGTAGAGTAAATGGAAATAATGGAGTGTTAGCAGACTATTGAGATACAGTGGAAAGGCGACAGAGAAAGCAGCCCCTTCACTCGGTGCTATATCGATTTTTACAGCATACTGCTTCAACTAAACAAGTGGTGAGTGACCCTGTGGCCGTCGATGCAAATGTGTCAACAGAAGAAACTGCGACTGCCAGATCACACCAAGTAATGAATGCACCATTTTTGCTTCAAGACATCGAGAGCAGAGTGTGAATTGCAACATTTTACCAATTAGAAAAATTGATGGAAAAATTCCGCGAACTGGATTCGAACCAGGAACTTCGACTGTCATGGTCGACGCCTCTATCAATTGGACTATCACAGACACTTGAACAGCCATGCTATCAATAAATGTCTTAAAGACAACCAAGTTTCCGGTTCACAGATCGTAAATTTCTCCTATCCAAACCATCAGAAAGATAGAGAGTTTGCTCCAGTTTAATTTCTTCATTTCCTAACAGTTTATCAATTGTTGGAATTGCAGAGTACACAGACACAAACGTTCATGTACATCCATCGCCACCCAAGAAGAGAATTTTGGAATTGTTGAATTTTTAGATAAACAAATGAATTTTTAAAGGTCAGGTCACACAAAATAGAAGAACTACAGCTATAGCCAGGGCTAAAAAAACGTCAGATCAAACTATTGTTTCATTTTCATTCTATTTCCTCCCACTTTCGTAGCCATACACATTATTGCACACATTGTTTCTCCGGCATGATGGTAAACTTGCTCAGCTATACACAACATTCCAACATGAACCGGGGAGAACTGTTAGAGGCCATGCATTAGGAACATTTTAAAATATTTTTTTCGGTTTTTCTGTATGAATTTTTACTCTTTTAATTCTAAGCTTTTTAATGTGTTAATTTTTACTGTTTATTCCCATTCAGATATTGCAATCTTTCATCAAAAAAAGAGCCCGAGCAACGCCGGGTATATCAGCTAGTTTACTTCTAAACTGAAGAAAAACTGAAAATAAAGCTATTTAATTTGAAGTTATAAATGGTCAAAACATAATTAAATCTTTCCTAGTTCTGTAGATGAAGCAATCGCTTCGAAATGCATCAGCCTTTAATAAAAAACCAATAGTATTTTTCAGTTTTGATTCTGATCTTTTATTTATACAGTTTTATTTATTTTTATATCTTCAAAAAAAAGTCGCAGTGGAATATTCAATATGCAAATACTAAAAGAGCCAATCACAGGCTTACTACAGCAGTCATGTGCGAATTTGCGCAGGCGATACTTTCTTTAACTTGTCCTGTATTAGTTCATCACTTCGTTTGTCTGGAAGAAAGATGACTTGCATGCAATATCTAGTAGTGGAAAAGAAGTCAACGAGTTTCAGAAGGGACAAATTGTTGGCCTATTTCAAGCAAAGAAAACAAGCAAAGAAATTAAGTTAATTACTGGAACTGGAGTAAGAACTGTTCAACGCATTACTAAAGTTTGGAAGGAAAGATCTTAACCATCAACCTCGAGGAGTTATTGTAGTCGGAAATAAATCTGTATAATCATGACGATTATTAAGACACATGGTGAAAGTAAATAGAAGGGGTTCCATATGACTTTGAGGCCATTTAAGTTACGGGAGTCAAAAGTATAACTACAAGCACAATGCAACAGGAACTTAAAAGAATCGGACTAAGCAGCTTCTCTGTCACAAGAAAACTGCTTGCCAATGGGACCAATAGGAAGAAACGATTACTATTCGCCCGGAAACACAAAAATTGGTGTGCGGGACCAGTGGAAAAAACTCATGTGGTCTGATGAATCCAGGTTTACCTTATTCCAGTGCGTTGAGCTCATTAGAGTAAGAATGGAATCGCACGAAGCGATGGGCCCTTGATACCTTTAGTCCGACCCTGTGGAGGCAGTGTGATAATCAGGGGTTGCTTCTGACAATAAAATGATGTCATCCAAATATCTGAATATACCAGATGACCAGTTATTCCATCTATGAACAAGTTCTTTCCTGATGGCACTGGAATATTCCAGGTCAACAACAGGATTCACCGATCTCAAAGTGTAACTGACTGGTTCTAGTCTCATGATCACTCATTTCAACACATCAATTGGCCTCACGGAGTCCTGATCTTAATCCTATAGAGAGTCTTTGGGATGTATTGGAGAGGGGCATACGGGGAGGTTCCATTCTCCCGCCTTCATTCACAACATCTGGACTACTAACAAACATATACGTAGACAAGATTCACGAACTTGCTGATTCCATGCCACGGCGAATGTGCGCCGTCATCAAAGCGAAAGGCGGCCCAACTAAATACACGACTTTTTTTTGGCCAGACAGTGTGTGAAGTCTTTCCGTAAGATCTGTTTCAGAAAGGATATAGAAGCAAAGTGAGCAATCCAATTATCATGCAAATCAGTTCTTAGAAAATATTTCCATGTTCCAAAATATTTATTTTCACTTCTCAAAGCAAAAATATAATTACAAGGAAGAGGCAATCACCCATTTTAAAGATACATGCACGATTCCTATTTAAAGCAATCACTTTGTGAACGGACCCATCTGACAAATTACTTTATACACTTATTGGGCAATCCTATAAAGTAACGTCCCCGACATGGCGGTGGCTATAATTCTTGTTTAGTAACGGAAATAGATCAGGAGCTTTTTTTATATATTTGTTAATAAGGAAATATAATAGCACTCAACAGAGACCGGTACGTTCAAGGACCGACATGTTAAGTCCCTGTGGGCAAAAAGTAAATACACTGCTGATAATACGATTAGTAAACAAACAATATAACAATTTTAATCTGAAAAACTTACAAAGAATTAAATCATACAGTAGAAACACTATTAAACATTTCAAGGAGCACTATCCGTGATATTTTCTCATGAACAAACTACAATTTCATCTGCTTGGTGCTATGAAGAGGTTCAAGTCCGGGCAACGGTTTGATTCTGACAAGGACAAGAAATCGGCTGACTGCATTTGGCTTTAGTTAATAAATAAACAAGAGGGGCATTAGACAAAAATTATTTGCTGATATTTTTTACTAATAGAGTATAACTATCTTGATTTGGGGGAAATGTCTATAATTACGGATTTTTTGGGGATTGTTGCAATTGAATGTCACGCGTGTATGCAATGGATGTTGCATCATTGTTAATTCCGTGAATCTCGTGTACAATTACTTTTTTCTGTTAATAAAATGCGTTTTCAAATGTGTCTTAATGCGTCTTAATCCTTTAACTCTGCACAATTCCTACAGGTTATGGGCTCACCAGAGCATTCGACTGCGCACATTAACAGTAAACCGATCGAAAAAACGGCTCTTGATCCAATAGGAGATGGCAAATATTGCTACCCGCATAGAGACTCTATCCAAGGAGAATTACGAAACGTGGATTCTACACGTACAAGCCTTACTCATCAAAAGCGATTTATGGGAATATACATCCGGAGAACTTCCACAACCAAAAACGGGAAAAGGATTCCAAGGCTCACGCTGAATGGATACGACAAGACCGAAAAGCCAGATCGGATATTATACTCTCCATCGGCCCTTCAGAGCTGAAACACATCAAAGGATGCGAAACCTCCAAAGAAGTATGGAAAAAGCTCCAAGGTATTTATTCACCAAAAGGTCCTGCTCGGACCATTGTACTTCTTAAGTTCCTTTTGAAATTAAAAATGTCGGAAGAAAGCGACGTTCGCATGCATATACGGAGGGTTGATTCAGATAAAATGAGACGACTTTAAACACCGCGTATGACCTTGACGGAATGTGATTTGCATGACTTGTCCACTATTCATGGGGATTAGCTTTGTATACACTTGTTGCTGTTATTTGGGACATTTCGTGCTGAAACATGGCTTCCAAAATCACAGCTTTTTGGGAAGGGTATATGTTTGGCCTTTCCGACGCTAACTTCAGTCTTTCGTGCATTGTGGAATTATGCAAACGAAATGGTATTGTGGTATCCAAAGCTACTGTGGGTCGAATAATCAAAAAGAATAAATTGCGACCATCTAATGAACGTGGACGAGCAGAGAAGCAGACCAGAAACAAGCCCCAGCCAACACGCTCAGCTCAGATGGTGCGAGAAATCCGGTCTGAAGTGCTGAAAGAAAATCCCTCTACACAGAGAAGTCTAGCCCAAAGGAAAGGTATTTCACAGGCAACAGTCTCCAGAATAATTCATGACAATCTTGGGCTGGAGCGACGTCATAAAGCGCGCGGTCACAGACTGTCGGCCAGGCACGTGCAGGAACGATTCACCAACGCCAGAAAATTGTATGAAAACCATCTTGCAGGTGACCGATGGAAGTGGGTTGTCTCCTTGGATGAAGCTTGGGTGTATCTCGATGACACAAACAAACCCAGGGCAATTTACTATCGCGAAAGAGGGGGCAAGACCAGGTCCGATTTTGTCCGAAGGTGCAAGGAAAAGTTTTCATGGTGGTTGCCGGATATTGCTCACGTGGACTGCTCACGACTCGTCGAGTTCCTGGAAACTGTAACATTAGTGCAGCTTACTTCCAGAGTAATGTAATGGACCACATATATCGGCAGGATATCCCACGTCTGTACCCTGGTGAGCAATCAAAAGTTTGGATCCACATGGACAAGGCATCAAGCCACACTGCCAAGTCATCTGTGGCTTACTACAGGAAGATGAAACAGGAGACGGGCATACGAGTTATTCCCTTCTCTCATGTGCCTGTAAAATCTCCTGACGCATCACCGATGGATTTCTGTGGTTTTGGTCTCCTGAAACGACGGCTCGGAAGCCGCCGACCAAGAACCGTTGATGGGCTATGGAAAGTGTGTCAGCAGGTGTGGAACGAACTTCCCATGGAGTCCCTAAAACTCAGCCTACTTCAGTGGAAATTACGGTGCCGGGCGATAGTCCAACAACGTGGTTCTCACATCGAACACAACCGATGGTGGCGCCATGGTATTACCCCATCGTAACAGACCTGCAAGGTCGTCTCATTTTATCTGAATCAACCCTCCGTATCAGAATTCTTCGACAACATAGATAAACTTGCTACTATGGATATCGACATACAGTAAATAAAAAGTTGCTTGTAATCATGCTGTTGCTTAGCCTACCAGATAGCTATGAACTTTTCAAATGCCCTATGGAGTCATGGGATTCACTCCCCGATATTGAAACTTTAAAATTCAAAATCATAGAATATAGTGAACGAAAAGTTGAGCATGTTAACAATGAAAATAACGATGTTCTCTACTCGGAGCAGAAATCTCGTAGGAATCAACCGACAAAATAATAATGAAAATAATCGTAATCCTCGGAAGGGAAATAAATGTCGATTTTGCAAAAAAAAATGGGACATAAAGAAAAAGACTGTTTCTTCAGAAAGAATAATGAAGGCAAGAAAGATGCCAACCGCTTGCCCCTGCTTCCTCACATGTAATCAGACGAAAGTTACTACTTCATATGTGACAGAATGAAAACAGAACAGTGGTGCTTAGATAGTGGATGCACATCGCACATGACGCACAGCGAAAAAACTTTCAGTCACAAAGCAAGTGAACAGCGAACTGAAATTTGCAAACGGAGAGACGGCCAAACTTGACGTTAAGGGATGCGCACGATTTACGACGATCGTCGATGGTGATACAAAAAGAATCAAACTCAACGACACACTTTATTTACCACAACTAAGTACTAATTTGATGTCAGTCGCCAAGATCACAGACAAGAACTATCGAGTGATATTCACGAAGCACAAAGCGATAATAAAGGATACTAATGGGAAGACACAAATGGTGGCTATTCGCAAAAACAATCTTTATTTCATTCAAGAGGCTCCTGAATCAGTCCTGTCTGTGATGCCCAGCCAAGAATCGGTGATAGATCTTTGGCACAGTCGGCTAGTTGGGCCGTATGCTGAGGCAATACCGCCAGAGAAAGCCTGCTCATGGAAAAATAATACATTGTTACATCACCTACGGTAGGGACAATTTCGGGCTTATTATTGGTAGAAATATGATTAACAATACCCTACCGTAGGTGATGCAACAATGTATGACGTTTTCTCGCTCAGGCTTTGAGTAGAGGTGGTGTTGGCTGAGGGGGCTCCAGCCCCCCCCCTCGCCCCAGTTGGCCACCAGGTGAACTAAATCTATTACGTGGGAGACCCCCCCAAACCGGGTTGGGCCAGCCCCCCCCCCCCCCCACCCGAAAAAAAATTCTGGGTACGGTCCTGTCGGCTAGAGCATATCAACTCAAAAGAACTACAAAACATGTCGAGCAGACGGATAGTTACGGGTATCAAGTTAAATACGAGCAGCGAACTGTCTCCGTGTTCCGTTGCGCCCTCGGAAAATCCACCCGAATGCCTTTCCACTCTTCTCATCAGAGGTCTTCCAAAAACATCGCTATCGAGATAATAAATAATCAGAAAAAATGTAGCATGAAAAAAAGAAAACGACAAGTTTTTATGGAAAAAAAGTTACAAATTTTTTAAAAAAAGAGACAACAAATAAGCGAAATGAGGGCCACCTCCATTCAAAAACGTTAGCTGTGCGTGACGTCATCTTAGTCAAACCGAGGCCGACGAAATTTGTAGGCCCCGTAAATCTCGTCGGGCCTGTGCAACACACTTAAAAGATAAGGCATGGGTGCTGAAACTCATTACATTGTTACTTCACCTCAGTAGGGCATCGTTAATCGTTTTTCCACCACGGTCTATAGATGTAAATGGTCATCGAGCTCCATTGTTAAAAAGAAGCTAAAGTTTCGAGCTCCCGATAGGCACAATCGGCCCAACTTAAAGTTCTAGATAGATAAAGTATGGACATTCCCTTGGCGGCAGCCATTTTTGTACAAAGACAGGAGTGTCGGCTCGTAGCTGAAATATTTGGGGGTGCTGCGTCAGAAAATTGTAATTTTTTTCACGAACTAGGGAATAGCTACTGACATTAAAGTTAAGGATTATTTAATATACATGTATAAGAATAGTATTAAAGAAAAAACAACACGTAGTATTGAATTTTATCGATATCGAAAGTGAAACTGGGGGTGCTGTAGTGCCTATGGACGAGCCACCACTGAAAGACAGTATGCAGCATAAGTTTGCAACTCGTAAAATCTTTCGTTTTTCATGCAATTCTTATTTTATTTTATTGCAATTTGGGATCATTATTAAGTTATGTTGGTCTATTCCAACTATTAATAATGCTGGCTATATCTTATTTTTAATTATTTCATATTTGCAAGGCATATTTATAAATAAACAATAAAAATTAAATTTAAAACTTACATTTGCTTCTCAACTTTAGTATAAACTTTTTAAAATAAGGAAATTAATTTATAATTGAAGTGGAATTTGGATAAACGATTTTTTAATAATAATTTTTACTTTTGGAAATAATGACTGATAGAAAAAATTTTTGATAACATCAGGATTAAGTAATATTCTTCAAGATATCAATCTGAAATATTTTGTTTGTAATCAGCTGTATGTTGAAAACACTGATAGTTTATTTTCATGGGTTATTAGGACAGTTGTTTTTTTTAGGAGACTACTTGTGTGAAATTAACAGTTCATGGCTTACCCGGTGTGAGACAGTCATGATGCAACAGTATTGCCTCGATGGATGGATGTATCACTTATGCTGTATAAGTATATGATTTATTTTTGTACATTTAGATATTAACAAATTGTTTTCCATCAGTTCACAATAATTAAATTTAAACATACATTTACTTGTAAACTTTTGAAAATAAGGAAATAAATTGATAAAGAAAGTGGAATTTGGATGAACGATTTTTTAATGAAAATTTTTTCTTTTGGAAATAATGACTGTATCTTAAACAATAAAAAGCAAAACAAAAAGTGTTACAAAAAGTATTAAACTACACCAAAGAAAAAGAAATGCTAATAATTTACAAGTTTGTTTTTTTTGTTTTAAAATAACAAATATTTATGTGTTAATAATTTTATAGAATGATTCAGATGATAATAAACAGATATTGTTAAGAATATTCGTTAAAAGCCCATGTTTAATAAGGAAATGCACATTTTTAAATTAGTTGTAAATTGTTTTTAATTTTTCATCTTACATGTTTTATAGCATTTCTCATAATTGTTCTAAATTAAATATATTTTAATTTATTCGTAGAGTCAATGCAACGAACAAAATTTTAATACTTGAAGTTTAAAAAGTATAATAAACAACATAAAATGGCATACAAAAAATTATTGAAAATATGAAATGCAACATTACAAAACATAATGTTAATGCAACGTTATATAATGATTGTTGTAATTACATATATTAAGTTTATTCAAGACAAGTCTATTCACTTATCTTATTTCAAGGCAAGTTTTTTTCCTTCTCTTATTTCAACTGTTTAAATAATAAATGCTAATTGGAATTATTTGTTTAATTGACCAATTGTTCATATCAATTGGTGACCAATATCAATTTAATTATAATAAAAAATAAAATTCAGATAAGGACTATAGATTTAACATGAAAACTGTGTTCAGTATGTCTAAAATAACTTATGCATCCTAGCAGCATAAGGATTTTAAAAATAATAATATAAAAATCATTTCCATTATTTATTCACTATATCTATACTATTATACACTGAGTGAGCATATTATTATGACCACCTGACATGATTATGCAAATGCGCGCACGGACGTCGCCACAATGTTGCTAGCCGGCCGGACCAATATAAAAAGGGAAGTTGAGTGTCGTCGACAACAGTAGACGTATTCCAATCTTCAACTATGGGTAAACGACGCGATTTAAAAGCCTTCGAACGCGGAATGATTGTAGGTGCTCGGAGCTATGGAGCGATTATCAGCGAAACAGCAGCATTCGTGGGGTGCTCAAGAGCAGCCGTCGTTAAAGTATTTAAAGACTGGACGGTTAGCCGGAAGACGGGGTCTGAAAGTTCGCGTTGTGGCCGCCCGCGGATGGTTGATGATAGGACAGAACGGAGACTGTCACGACTGGTAAAGGATAACAGAAGGGCAACTGTGCATCAAGTCACTGCTGACCTTAATCAGAGGTCCTCCAAAACGGTCTCTGAATGCACTGTCCGCCGCACACAACATCGCATAGAATACGGAAGCCGGAGACCTGTCCGCACATCTTTGCTGTCTGCAGCCAACAAGCGGAAACTACTCCAATTCGCTCAGGAGCATAAGGACTGGACTATCGAGCAGTGGAAACAAATCATGTGGTCTGACGAGTCACGATTCCAGTTAAATCATGCAGACGGCCGCTTGAGAATCTGGCGGAAACATGAGCATGGACCTCGCATGCACGAGTACAAACCTTCACGCCGGTGCGGGCAGTGTTATGGTCTGGGAAATGTTTTCCTGGCATGCGTTGGGTCCGTTAATACGTGGTGAACAACATCTGGATGGCACAGCATACCTCTCTATCGTCGTCGATCTAGTCCACCCTGTCATGTTGATGGCGTATCCCAATGGAGATGGCTACTTCCAGCAAGACAATGCGCCATGCCACAGAGCTCGTATTGTGCAGGAGTGGTTCCAGGAACATGAGGTGGACTTTACCTTACTTCGGTGACCCCCACAATCCCCAGATCTCACTCCAATTGAGCATTTGTGGGACGAAGTCGAACGAACCATCAGACGGCTGGATCCACCATCGTCCAATCTAGCAGAACTAGACAGTGCTATCCATCAGGCATGGTGTCAGATTCCTCCCACCACCTTCCAACACCTCGTGGATTCAATGCCAAGAAGAATCACCGCAGTATTAAAGGCAAAAGGTGGCCAACGAGATACTCACAGGGTGGGTCATAATAATATGCTCACTCAGTGTATAAAGAAAGAGCAAAAATGTATACACTCACTCATTCATTCATCACGAAATCTCCAGAACTATAAAGCCTACAAACATGAAATTTGACAAGCATATTTCTCTTGACTTCTAGGTGCTCGCTAAGAAGGGATTTTATTTTTTCTTCCTTCCTTTCCATTGTAGTTCATTTTTAAAATTCAGTTTACCTGAAGCTGAATGGGATTTTTGCCATTCTTAAAATATTGTGACGTTTGCTTTGTTAATGAAGATTTTTGCGATTGTTCTGTGAAGCAGCATCAACAATGACTGCACGTGAATACAGTGTATCTTTTATTTTTTATCTGAATCAGATTTCTGCCAGCATTAAAAATTGTGACGTCGTTATTTGCTTTGTTTAATGAATACTTTTGCGATTGTTCCGTGAAGCAGCATCAACAATGATGCAAGTCTTTCGCGCGGGAATACAAGGTATCTTTTATTTTCTACAGAGTCTGCCAAAAAAAATGTATACCCACTATACTATAAGGGTCGTACAAATGAAACCGAAAATTTTTGTGGGAAAAAAAAGACGATGTGTAAGATCGTAAGTTTTTGTTTTCAACAACTGCGAAACCCCACGTGCAAATTGAATAATAGTTTGCAAGTGTTGCATCACGTGAGAAAGAACGATAGCTCGTGCTTCGAATCTCTGCGAGTGATCGCTTCGTCCAAACAACAAAACGGAGTCAACGAAACAGGAACAGAGAGCAGTAATTCGTTTTTTGACATGTGAAAGAGTTTCAGTTTCTGAAATTCATCTCGTATGCAGAACATCTATGGAAATGACTGCCTAAACTTCACTCGTGTTTGGGTATGGAGCAAGAGGTTTTCGGAGGGAGGGTCATCATTGCAAGATGATCAACGACCTAGACAAGCAAACCGCGCCATCACGGATGATTCCAAAGCCAAAATTGACGCTGTCTTAAAGGAAAACAGAAGAGTGACAATCGATGTCGTGATTGCTAAAACTGGCCTTCGTCGTAGAACTGTTCACTCCATTATCAAGAACCATCTGCACTACAGAAAAATCTGTGCACAATGGGTTCCGCATCATTTGACATCTGAAAGGCCGCAGGTTTCAGTCGGACGATGAATTGAAGGAAGAGGTTTTGGAATGGTTCCACACGCAACCGAAAGACTTCTTCCATAAAGGAATTACACGCCTTGTTACACAGTGGGATAATAAATGCCTTAACGCATTTGGAGAGTATTTTTAAATTCATTGTATACACTTTGGATAAAATAAATATTTTTCGTTTTCATTTGTACGACCCTTATAGATGTCATCTATAATTTTTTTCGTAACAGTTTACACCCAATATTATTATATGCATTGAATGAAGACGATTCCGATAAGAGACATTGCCACAATTGCCACCTAGACATAGGAGATTACTGATAAGAGTTTGCTAGGAAATGGATAGGACAACTGTTCGCCGTATTCAAAAATATCTCAACGCTTATTATAATCACTTTAAACAGCTGTCGTAATTGTAGAAGGCAAGAGTACTTATATTCGTCGCTTGATGCCTGTATGAATTTAGTGTTACAAATTTTTATATATTTTTTTTCTTTTGCTGAAGTGTGTATACATTTTTTGGCGGACTCTGTATACAGGATGTTCTCGAATAACGTATACTTGGGGGGGGGGGTGATAGAGGGATCAAATCTAAGCAACATTTCCCTCTTTCATTTTTTTCTCTGGGGCATTGTTTTTGAGATTAAAAATGTTGAAATCCTAATTGCAGGAAATAGTTGTTTGGATTCTGTGGGGACACTTAAAGACATTGGTATACGAGACACTAGTAGGATCCGATGAAGAGCTGGCAGCTAGAATCGCCGTAGCTGCGGACCAGATTGGCGAAGAACCAGGTACTTTTGAACTTTTTACGTCAGTCCATGCGGCGACGTTGTGAAGCACGCCTTCATGCGAGAGGGAGTTAATTTGAACACTTATTGTAAAACATTTGCATTATTGTACTGTATGCAATGCGTTATTGTTCTTTTTATTACATGATTGACCATGATTTTGACGTTCTAGAACCACGGGTTGAGTGGCATATTACGTCTATGCGACATCCAACATTTTTTATCTCAAAAACAATATCCAGAGAAAAAAATGAAAGAGGGAAATGTTGCTTAGATTTGATCCCTCTCTCACCCCCACCAAGTTTATGCATAACCCTGTGTACATAGATATGAAAAAACTATTTTTCTCCGAGATTCACGCCAAGTACTTCAGCTAGTTTATATTATACTAGCTGATTACCCGCGGCTTCGCCCGCTATGATTGAAAGAAAAAAAACCCGTGCTATTAAATAGTAGCAATAATACGATTACATACAAAATTTCGCAAAAATCAGCAAAATTTTTTAAGAAAATTAAAAGATTATATAATAACAGAATATATTAAACCTAAAATTGTTCAAATATTGTAATTGGCAGTTATTTACAAAAAATTAATATTGTTAGTTATGCATAAAGGACCATTATTTTGACATAGAATGTGTTACTCGAATGCCTTTGGGTACACTATTTTTTGTCAGGCCATTAGGATCATAAAGAGATTGCCCTTGTGCTTTGTTAATCGTCATTGCGAAAACAAATCGCACAGAAAATTGTAACCTAGAAAAATTAAGGAGAACTGGGAAACCACTAATCCACATAACGAATCTTTATTGCGATGGATACGTATTTCAGCAGCCACGCTGCCTTCTTCAGCATCCGA
>JAHWFO010030762.1:233457-256115 GCA_023313115.1 Rhysida immarginata | reverse complement strand
ATTGTTACTCGTATTTCTACCACGGTCTATAAATATTCATGGTCATCGACAACGAAGTATATTAAAGATAGATTCCGAATTCTATTGTTAACAGCGGCAAAAAGTGAAGCAAATTGAGCCATGACAGTTCTGGGCAGGAGTGAGCTGTGGAGTAATTGTTTTTGAAAGTTTTGGGTCCGAGGAATAATTAATTCAAAACCATTCCTCAAAGTTGTTCTGCAAACAGACACGAAAAAGGATCAGGAATCATTTTCCACAAGCATAAATCAAAAATACCAAACTAAAATGAAAATACATAACTGAAAGACGATCGATACGAAATTGAAATTGAAACCATGATCGAAAAATTGTTTATGAAATATAATAAAATACTTCAAATACAAAGTAAACGAAAAGATAAACTTATCACTCCGTGATCGGCGTGTGAAAGAATTATTAATCAGCTACTCTCATGTTTGGCCTTGTGTTTTGCATCATCTTCACTCACTTTCGGCCATGACAGTTCTGGGCATGGAGCTTCCCAATTTGCTTCAAATTACAACAATTGCTTCGGAGTCTATCTTTAATATACGTCATTGGTCATCGAGCTTCGGCCATTTTCCATTGTTTCGAGAAGCTAAGGAAAACAGATCGCGCCAGGTGCCGCCTAGATCGCACTATTCCCGATCGCAACCTGCGATAGAGATTTTCATTGAAACTGAATACGAAAGTAAAGTTTCTGTCTGCCGATAGGGTGGCGCTGCAGGCGCAGTTGGGCAGATTGTACATGCAGCGCCACTTTTCAATAGAGTTCCCGCCCTACCGGGAGCTAGAAACTTTAGCTTCATTTTAACAATGGAGCTCGATGACCATGAATATCTATAGACCGTGATTTCTACCAATAATAAGCCCTAAATTTGGCCGTTTGATGATGATGTAACAATGTATACAGTTTCTGTGCGCAGGCCTTCAGTCTAGGTGGTGTTGTTAATATTCGTAGAAACATGAGTAACAATACCCTACCGTGAGTGATGCAACACCGAAAGAGAAGGCCTGCGGACAAAAGGTGTATATATTGTTACATCATCATCAAGCGACCAAATATAGTGCTTATTATTGGTAGAAATACGATTAACAATAGCTGTTTCATGATGTAACAATGTATACACCTTTTGTCTGCAGTCCTTCTCTCTATACTCTGTCCAACGAAAGAAATACTGGGCGTGTCGACTTAAATTTCCAGTTTCAATTGTTAGCGATTGTTAATTTTACTTAGCAATAATGTCTAACAATTGAAATCAGAAATTTAATTAAACACGCCCAGTTCTTCTTTCGTTGGAGAGAGTATAGGAGGTGTTGAGGTGATGTAACAATGTACGACGTTTTTGCGCTCAGGCTTTGAGTAGAGGTGGTGTTGGCATAACCATCACCTTCTAAACATACCAGAGGAGGAAACTCAATGCTAAATCAAGGGACTTGAGATCAAGTGCTCGCCAGCGATAACACAGGCACATATCTAAAGAATTATCTGGAAAAGTCCACACTTATCATCGTGCACCTATGTCTGGTAGCCAGTCAGTAAAATATAAGAAAATAATTTTGAACATTAAAAAAGAGCTGAAAATAATTTTTTAGCTCTCATGGAATTATAGGGACTCTCTTTGGCAGTAGAATTTCCACAGAAAGTTATTAAAATAAATATCTTAAATGTATATTTAATGCAATGATTTCAGCAATAATAAAGAGTTCATTATTCTTTATTATTGTTGACATCATTAGTTTGAACGTGCGTCCACAGTATTCATCGATAATTATGCCTGGTGTTTATCATTTTCTTAGACACGTTTGAATAGCGAAGCGCTCATAGATGGGTCGGTCAAGTCTTTATTGTTGTTGACATCATTGGAAGAATAGCAGACGACACTGTTGTTTAATATGACATTCCCAGAGTTCAGTGTCCTTAAATAGAGCAGGCGTTTCATATTAAATTTTAAATTTTAAAATGAAAAAAAAATATGCCCTGACGCACCTATGTCTTTGTTTAATTTTATGAATTCTTATCTAAATGCGAGGCACCAAAAAATTATTTTTTACTTTTTAATCACACTTTTTAAAGCAAAAAGGAATATTTTTTTAAAGTAAAAACAAAAATGGATGAAGGGGGTAAAAATATAAAAAAGTTTTTTTTTATATTTTATTTTATTTTTAGTAATATTAGAAGGACAAACGAATATTAAGTTAAAGTAGAAAATTAAGTGTTGTAGACTATACTAAATTTTTGAAATTTGAAATTTATTCATCCAAAAGGCCTAGATATACCGTATATACAAAGAAAAATCTCGCTTGTGAGAATTCATTATTTCTTTTATTAGGAAAATTTCAAAAATCCTTTGGCATACTTTAATTTCTTGTTTGCATATTGATTGGTTAATATTTTTAAATACTGTTCTATTCTCGTTTTTACATAAGTAATTATGATAATTGGAAAGTACAATTTAGCATGAGAATGAGAACAGTATAGTGATTTCCAGGAAACAATTGGATGGATTTCTTGCAAAAGTTTTTTTTTAATAAATCTGTACGCAATTGCTCAGTCTTCTTTTCAACAAAACAAATCTGTTTAGAGATATAAAAGAAATTCAATGCCTTCAAATGTCAACCGAGAAGTAAAACACTTTAAAACCTTATGGTATGGGGGTGTTTTAATAGTCAAAGTGTTGGTGAATTGTTTATTGTGAAGAGCCGGATCCATAAGTCTCTGTCACTCCAATTATTGAGAAGATTTGTTCATCTGAATAGGTTATTTTCCAACAGGATTGTGTACCAGCTTATGTATTCCTTATTTTCCAAAAATAGGGAAAGAGAAATAAATGTCCTGAAATGGCCAGGAAATTCGCCTGACATGAAGCCAATCGAAAATCTATGGACAATAATGAAAAATAGAATCCAGAATCCGAGCCCAAGAAATAAAAAAGATCTCATTGAATGCATCAACAAAGTTTGAAATATATTACACAGGAATTGAGACTGTTGTTACGGCAAAAGCTAACTCTACAAAATGGTAAAATAAATTATGTATAAAAAAAAAAAAAGATATTTCCAATTTTGCAATACGTGAAATTAATTTCATTTTCGCTGACGCAGTGTCTTTTGTAACAACAATGTCTTCAAAGAAATGATTAAATTTAATTATTATTTTACTAATTATGTCTTATTAATTTGTGCACTTAGTTATTTTACGTTATCGTGAAAAAAGAAAAGTATTCATTCCAGTCAATGATAAGAGAAAGTTTTCTACCGTGGAAAAAAAACAAAAGTTTTCCAGTCAGTGTTGATGTTAAAATGCGGCACGGCAGAAAAACACAAGCGCAAAAAAAAAAAAAATTCAGCTGAAAAACTCAGACCTCACAGACGCAAAACTTCCGTTTCGTTTCTCCTTTTGGGGGCTATGTTGTCGATCATTGAAAATGAAATACAGACAGGTAATCTAGATCTAATCTGCTGTTCATTTGCACCCTAAAACTTATTCATACCTTCGTAGTTTAAAATGGTAATTATATAACACGAAATACTATGGTTTTGAGGCATTTTCAAATCGAAGCGGACCAGAAGTACAGCCATTAAACGCACTTTAAACGCTCGTCATTTTGAGCGAAACGATTCACGAGGACTAAGTGGCTATCCGACCTCTAGAGGACCGTCTAACTTTATCAGGATATCTTTGGTTTATTCTGGTGTTTATCTGAGGATTTATCCTATCTGAGGATGGTATAACACAGTTCTGACTTATCTGAGCTTTATTCCAGTACACATTCTAGGTTGGTAGAACCGGCCCTAAACGAAATCATGGTCGAACC
Source organism: Rhysida immarginata (assembly GCA_023313115.1). NCBI lineage: Eukaryota > Metazoa > Arthropoda > Chilopoda > Scolopendromorpha > Scolopendridae > Rhysida > Rhysida immarginata. The sequence continues at coordinate 252,279 of JAHWFO010030762.1, read as the reverse complement.
AGAGACAAATGAAGAAAGAGACTGGCAGTGACCTCCCCTTTAGTGGTGCCTTCGCGCCGCCATTATGGGATTGGCAAGAAACGCTGATCGCCGGGAGGCAATGCATGTGAATCAATCGCAAACAATTATTTTTTATAATATCTACCCAAGATATCTGGATGAATTTATTATGGGATCACTAGAAAAACTTGCTCTATTAAACATAAATTAATCATCCAAATCAGCCCATCCCGTAAAAAGTTATTTCGTGATAAATAAAGTTATTCTTAAACAGAAACTAAAAAAAAAAAATAGTTTAAATGGAAAAGGAGGAAGACATTGTATTAAACAATTAACTAGGAAAATTCCCTTTATAAATTATAATCATTCACTAATTATAATCCAAGTTATTGTTGATTTGTACGAGATGTACAAATTAAGTACAATCTCCCCTTCTAATAACTAACTGGACCACATTCTCATACATATTGGTCAAATCGTTCTTTTAAAAAGATCCAGTACTTCAGTTCACAAGTAATTATATTATTAGTTAATTGCTTATTACAATATATGAATAAATAAATTCTTTTATTGAACTGAGAATTTTTTCTTCCTTTTCGTTTTTTGTTTAAAAAAAAACAAACAATTTAAGTACCTTTTCAAAAGTATTTTAGGTTATCAGATTTCCATTTAATTTAAAATTTTAAAATATTTTAAAATCAATTAGCTAATATTTGATAAATTATATTAGGTTTTGTTTATCGATAGTAATTAAACTTTTAAATATCCTTCCAGTATAAATGTCCTGCCTTTACGAATATACCATTATTATGAGATTAACAAAAATTAAAATTGCATTTTTTATTATCTTAAAACAATTTTGTGACACAGTTTTTAAAATTTTTTATTGTATAAACATCTGACATTTCAGTTAACATAAGTATAAACGTTTTTATTGTGATGAATACATTAAAAAAAACAACTGTCACTCAAGCAATAAGTACCAAGCTCTTACACCCGTGTATAACAGCTATTTCAAAGCTAAACGAAAAATTAGAGAGTGAAACATTTGCACTGTAGATTCTTCGTAAACAGTGGATACATCTTTTATTACTGTAACGAGATTATACAGCATTTTTCATTAAACTGGTTGCATTAAATTAATGACAAATTGATTGACATTAAATTTACCAGGTTAAAATTGTGTGCAGGGGACAAAACATTAGTTCATGTATAACTCTGATGAATATAATCATGAATCTATATCAGATGATGCGTCTCAATATTATCCAATCCCTGATATTAAAATCTTGTCAAAATATTGTGATTCGGTTGTAGAATAGCCTATATTGCAGGATTTGTTTCTAGGTCTGTAATTAAATCTAATCTGTATTCAATGTAAAGAAGCGTTGAAAGAGCAATATCAGAGCTGCCACAGCCTTAATTTCATTGTGAAAAAAAATAAAGAGGCCTTATCACACCATCGAAAGATGTAGTAAACCTTTGCAAAATTTCAGAAAAATCATTAGGAGTGAATTTTAAAATCTAGGAGAGCAAACAGCAATTAAATTGAATACGCCTATCAAAATTCTAACAAAAACTTTACATTTTATAACTGAAAACAAAATTAATATTTTCACCACTCATCTGAATTGAGTCCTTCTGACGATCATGTGCTTCGACTTACTGTCATCATATACTGTAATATTCGATATCACCATGAAACCAAGCGGCTGACAGAAAAAATAGGTGGAGAAAATATACGCAGTGTCTTATTACGACTTATTATATTTAAAAATCAATAAAGAATAAATCAATTTAAATTTTATATGTAACTGAAGCTATTTTCGAAACTACACTGGTAATGCTGCCTGAAGAGGCTTCAAATTTACTTTTTATTTGGCAATACAAATGAAAATCTTTACCAGATATTAAAAACTGATTAAGTTAGAAGAATTAACTTTTTTAATAATAAAAATGAGTTAAGACTGAAAAAATAAATTCATCCTTCCTCTAGTTTCATTTACTTTCCCCATGGATGAAGAAATAACTTTGCTTCTTCATTTTTCTTCATCTATGCTTTCACTTGTCTCTAGCTAAGCCTCCATTATAACGACAGGAGTTGCGAGTTGTACGTGCTCTTTTAAAAATTCGTAAGGCATTGAATCAGCTATTAAAAGTATACGTTATCGTTAGTTAATGCAATAAAGTTTTTTAAAAAAATCAGGAAACAGGTTATGCTTACTAATACCTCCTGAAATCATCTACAAAAACAGCTGAAATTACATTGAGAACATACGCCGCCTTAGGATTTTGCCATCGCGACATGGCGACGGCTGCACTTCCGGTGGCACCAGTAGCGCTCAGCGAAATGAATAGGGCACTGCCAGTATCTTATTTTCATTTGTCTCTGGATACGAATTAGAAACTGGATCGCTCACGCCTATGGACTGAACGTTGAAGATGCGTAACCAAAAAAATAATCGGAAGTCCGGAGTCCAGGCAGTAGTACATGATAGGAACGGGGAGAATTCTTTCAGGAGCTATATTTCATAGGCTTGGCTAACGAGAGGAGTATCAGGAAATTCATCTGTCTCAAATTGCTAACGAGAGAAGGACTAAGAAAATATTGAATAAATATACTTGAAATAACATATAACATGAAATTTATCTTTTTATTTTAGTATAATTTAACATATGGATAAAAATCTGTAACGTTGCCCGTGTATTTTTGGTGGAAATTTCATACTGTTCAAATCGCCGTTTCCTACCATCGATCTCAATACAAAACGAGATAGAAGAAAGAGAAGTACGGTACTGTGTGTATATTCAGTGAAAGTTTTAACATTTAATGTTTTTACAATGAAAGCCATGCAAATTATTTTTATAAAAAATCTGAGCCATAATTTGATTTGCATGGAATACTTCGGAACTTTTATCTGTTGGCTTTGTATAATTCATAACATTTATTCTACTACATGATGGTCCTATTATGGATATTAATTAGTTTCTAATTAATATCCATGGTACGGTATGCGAATTTTTTTTTTCACTGTGGCGATCCGTGGTAACGAAACGAGAGCTGGGTAACAAAGCCAAGCTCTCCGTCTTCAAATCTATCTTTGTCCCCATTCTCACCTATGGTCATGAGGCTTGGGTAATGACCGAAAGAGTGCGATCGCGGGTACAAGCGGCCGAAATGAGATTCCTGAGAGGTGTGGCAGGTGTTACCCTACTAGATAGGGTGTACAGCAGCACAATAAGGGAATCTTTAGGTGTTGAGCCGCTACTTCTCCGCATTGAGAGATCTCAGTTGCGCTGGTATGGCCACGTGATACGGATGCCGCAAACTAGTCTTCCTAGGCAGTTGTTATTTTCCAAGCCGGTGGGTAAGAGACCAAGAGGTCGGCCTAGAACCAGGTGGCTAGACTACATGGAGAATCTGGGTTCGAGTCGCTTGGATATTACCAGGGATGACATGCGCCTGATGGCGGAAGATCGCGATCGCTGGAGATCCTCCATAGGGCTGCTGCCCCCGCGACCCTAACGGATAAGTGGGTTTGAAAAGTAAGTAAGTAAGTACAGATCGGTCTATCGCTGTATCGAAAAGAATACATTGAAAACAATTGCTATGGATCATTTAATTTTTCAAATTATTCCTTAAAATTAATTTCATGAATTCATTTTATAATACATAATCAAATTCATGTAAAATTGTAAATTACAGGTGAGAAATTATTTTTAAAATCAAGTTTTTAATTCTTCAATTAACTCATAATGAACTAAACATTAAATTTTTAAAATTAATTATGACTGGTTTTTAATAAAAATATTATCACTTTTGGAGTTAAAAATAATTTTAAGTATATTAACACAATTAATTATAACAGTTGTTTTAAAATTTTAATTTATTAATCATATAATAACATTAAAAAATATGTAAACAGCAGAGATATTTTCAGTTGATATTATGTAACATTTACCATAAATAAACCATTGAAATGATTTAAGAATTATTTACATTATTTTTTATCCATTATAATATATTTAAAAAAAAAATCATTTACCTGTTTATTTATGAGTACAACAGTAATGTTTCTACTAAATGTAATTTCAAAAATGAGCCGAACTTGCCTTTTAATTTTTCAACCATACAACTCTAAAAATGATTAAAAAATATTATAATGGATATAAGATAATGTAAATAATTCTCAAATCATTCCAATGATGAGGATTTTATTTTCACATTTCTATTTTGATTTATATAATTTACAGTAAGAACAAAATGAGTCAAACTTGCCTTTTAATTTTTCAACCATACAACACTTAAAATGATTTTAAAAATATTATAAAGGATAAAAAATAATGTATATAATTCTCAAATCATTTCAATGATGGGGATTTTATTTTCAAATTTCTACTTTGATTCATAAAATTTTACAGTATGAACAAAATGAAATGAAAATAAACATTTGAAATAATTTTCAGCTCGTTTTACTCCACATTATTCCAAATAATTATTAAAAAATTATAGAATAAAATGATTTTTTTTAATTTATTAGAAAAGGTAAGCTCTGTATACTAAATAATATCAATAGAATATAAATTCTTTATGCTGCTGAGATCATCGATCTCAATACAAAACTGTTTTGTATTGAGAACGATAGACGAGATCCGTCCCCGAATTTATCGATTTTATTGCCTGGCTGCCAGGCAATTTTGGTTACGGATTCCTCCCATAGGCGTGAGCGATCCAGTTTCTAATTCATATCCATGGGCTCGAACAAGAATCGTCATGCGATGGGGTCGCCATCCGATGGCAAAAACTGTCAGTGGGCAAATAAACATACAAACAACAAACAGAAAATGTTTGCTTCGCACAGCCTCGTTGATCTAGTTGCCACAATTGTTTTCGCCTAATTCCTTCGTTTCGCTTTCCTGAAGGAATCGCAAATAATCAGTCTTTAACAGCCCCTCAGCATTCGATAGCGCAATATCCTGTCATTTAATTTTAGAAAAGAAACAAACATGGGAAAAAACACGTTGGAAAAGCAAAAACTTCATTACAAGCTAGCCTGACGCATGCTCTTCTTTGCACAAAAATGGCGACGGATCATCACGTGACTTGGCCGAGCCAATCATTACGCCGCTTTGTCGGCAAATGACGGGGAAAAGAGTGACCATATTTTATCTATCTAGAACTTTAGCCCAACTAAGGTTACTTCTACTACAGGTTTGGCACCTATGCCGCTTTCAATGGGAGAGCTTGGCAGTTCTCCAAAAAGTGCCGCTGAAAGCGCAGAGCTTCACAGCCTAGGCCACATGGTTGAAGATAGAAAGCGAGAAGCTGCAGTCTATCAACATCATCTTCAAATGACTTCATCTACGTCCTCAATAGACTAAATTTATTATTTTCTGCTATCAACATCATCTGCAAAGGACTTCATCTATTCCTCAATAGACTGTATCGTTTGTTCAATAAGTTTTCTTCCATCTCACAAGTTTCTTCTCGTCGTTTTTCAAGATTGGTGACTTTATTTTATTTTGTTTTTTATTAAATTTTAATTTACGATTTTTCCCCATTAAAAGGAGAACACCCAGATTAAATTTAAACTTATCATTTAAACTCCTTCTAGATTAATAATACATTGTAAAATTTTATGTTTCAATAAGGCTACATTTTTTAATTAGGCAGCTAAACAAAAATTCAATGAAAAATGTTAAACACTTGATTCATGCAAAGCTGTCTAAGTTATAACACTAAAACATAATTATTATTGAATTGTACTGATATGGATAGCAAAATTGTTTTATATTTTAGTTTGCTTTCATGTCATTAAAAATTTTTTAAATTTAAAACTTTAAAATACAGTTTCAATGCTTCAAACAGAACAATGTTTTCAATGTTAAAAACAGAGGCTGGCCTAGACTCTGCGTTCTGCGCCATCTATCATCATCAAATTATAATTGAAAACAAAATTTAAAGGAAAATCAATAGTTATAGAATTTACTGATTGTCACTTATATTTCCAGACGATAATTATAAGAAAATTTGTGGAAAAAAATGCATTTAAACCGAATTTTAGAAGAAGCGTAACGCAGTTGATAGGGCCAACTGGGCCAACAATGGCGGATTTAGTAGCAGACGACGAAGTTTGCCGTACTTTCCTAATCTAGAGCTTTAGCCCAACTGAACCTGTAGCGCCGCCCTATCGAGAGTTAGATCTTTACTTTCATTTTCAATTTCAATGAAAAACCTCTATCGTAGGTCACAGTCGACCTTTGTACGATCTATGCATCACCTGGCGCGATCTGTTTTTCTTAGCTTCTCGAAACAGTGGTAAATGGTGGAAGCTCCATGACCATTTATATTATAGACCGTGATTTTCACCAATAATAGGCCCTGAATTTTTGATGATGAAACAATGTATGACGTTTCAGCGCCCAGACCTTATCTTTAGGTGGTGTTGGCCTGTGCCTGTGAATCAGCTTAAATAAACATGACGCATTGCTCATTAGGTTTGCTTTTTAGTCACAAATATGTTTGTTATTTGCGGTAAGATAAACATGGTTCTTTCCTCTTAGAAAATACATCAGAAAAGCAGAAGGAAAATTTGGATTTGTTTATTTCCCTTTGAAATCTTCAGGATATGGAGAGGAAAATTTGAAATTTTCCTGGCAACTTTCCATCAATTTGGAAATTTAATAGGGGTTTTGATTTTCATTACGAAATCTGAAAATTTAACAACGTAAGAAACTATAATTTTCATATAATAGTTTTTATTCATACGATATTATTGATCATTTTAGTACTGGTGATTTAAGCAACGGAATCAACAATAAAATTATTTTAAGATTACACTGAAAAGCGTATTAACCTAAGAAATAAAGTAATGCATATTCATGTTTCATTGAAGCGCACTGTGTAAAATGTAAACTATGTATCAACGCCTGTAATAAACTGACTTATAGCATATTTTGAATATACACCCTATTCAAACTGGACTTCTTGCCTGAACCGACTAATTTCACTGGTTTCATGTATTGCAAGGACGCCGAACATCATTCACCTAAGTGAAAACGCTTTTGGAATAGGTTGTACATACAGAATTTTATTGAAATGGTTTTTATCCTATGTCCGTATGGCAGTAATGGCATCATATTTTAATTGCAACAACGTTTTAAAGTAAAGGAAGTATAAACACACTCAGCCATACAATACGTGAAATTGTGTTTTCATTCTTATTTCAATTACGCACGGATTGTAATTTGAATAATTACAAAAAATTTACTCATAACTTTTAATGACTTTCTATCTAGTAATGCTGATAATAAATCAACAATAAGATAATAATTGCTGATAATAATTAAATTATTATAAGAAAATGAATGAACCTTTCTTTCTCTGTCATTTAAAAATGAAACTGTACATTTCTTGGTATCTTCTATTTAATGTTAGGATTACCCTTAATTTTATTGACCAAATGCAAGTTAAGACGTTTTCTAAAGCTTATTCACATGGAAAATACATGAAAAGAAAAACAGAAAATCAAAATTGTAATTTAAAAAAGATATCAAATAAAATTAACCAATATAAAAAAGGATGTTTCAAGGGTGTTTATTCATTATTTGGAAAACAGTAAACGGTTTCACACCGCGTCACTCTACTAAAACTTTTCATGGCTTATTTTTCCGTTCCATGCATATAGAACATTTCCTTCATCTAAAACTGTTTCTGGTACTCATTTTTTGTTATTTCTGATATCGAATAACAATTTAAGCACAAAAAAAGCTTCAGATAGTTAGAAATCTCAGCCACAGATTACTTATTACACAGATGGGACAAATAATAACGTCCTTATGGAAACGTCCCACTGTATCGCAAGGCGCGCTGCAATCGGTGACTACACTAAATTTTATTATTTAAGAAAAAAATAAAAAATAAGTCAATCACTTTCCATCATGTAACAAATATATAGCATATCCTTTTGGAAATTTTCATACAGAATTCTTTATTAGGAGCTATAGCATAAAAGCTACTTATTAGAATGCGCCCTTGGTCTGTACGTTTATCCGGCCGTCCGCCGTTTGCACGAAAACTTGAAAACGGATTAAATTTTTCAAATCCTGTTTTCAGAAATATGACCATCAAAGTCTTAGCTCGGCCGTATCAACTTTTCAGAATTTTTCGTGGACCCCTTCAAGTCGAATTGACGTGCTAAAACAGTGAGTGTAAAGAATGGCATGTCATATAACAATCAATTTCTCAAGAAGGAATACATTGTTACTTTCTGTTCATCTTTTAAGCATTACCATAGCGAATAGAATAAAATCTTGTAAACATTCCAAGGAGGAGATTTAGCAGTGAAGCAGAAACACGTTTATACGTTTAGTAAAAAGAAATTAATCCCCCCCCCCCCCCCCCCGAATAGGATAAGGCAAGTCATCTATTTTTACCCTTTCATCTGCACTTTTACCTCTCCCAAATTTTTTTTTAATCAATAAATTGATTTTCTCGAACGTAATATGTAAAAAACCTCCTATCTTCTTTCCTTTCTCATCATTTCCGAACGTATGATATATCACATGCCAGATCTTCCCATAGTTCTAAGGACCAAGTGACTGCCATCCACGCAAATCCGATCCCAGTGGAACAATTGGGCCTAAACTTCATAGTAATGTAGATCTTGCCTAGAGGAATCTAGATACTGGATTTGACGCCTTTACCTACCTAAATAGCACATAGATATGTTGCTCTCTCTGAATCCCACCCCTGTAATTCCGACCCCCGTATACCAATCAAAATCAAACTAAACAGAGCAGATGGACATGCCCATAGTAAGCTACATTCCGAATTTCAACCTTTTACCTCAAAAATATGTAGAAATTATGAATGGGAAGGACTGACATTATAAAACCAATAAGTAGCTCCATCTTTCCGCTACTTAATAAGCTTGTAGATTATGAGCACTTGAGCAGTCGTGCGTCGACAAAGCGATTTCACGTGCGCGCGCCGATGTCAATAATGCTTAAAAGATGAACAGAAAGTAACAATATATTCCTTCTTGAAATATCGATTGTTATATGACATGCCAGTATCTTTGAATTCTTTACACTCACTGTTTTAGCACGTGAATTCGACTTGAAGGAGTCCACGAAAAATTCTGAAAAGTTGATACGGCCGAGCTAAGACTTTGATAGTCATATTTCTGAAAACAGAATTTGAAAAAGTTAATCCGTTTTCAAGTTATCGTGCAAACGGCTGCCGGACGGACGGACGGCCGGACGGACGGATAAACGTACAGACCAAGGGCGCATTCTTATAAGTGGCTTTTATGCTAAAGCTCCTAATAAATAAGTGTGATTACTCTCGTATAAGGCAATACTAAAAATCCGGCGAGCGCGGATGTGCGAAATAACAGCGCTATTGTCGATTTCGACCAACTTCGTGGCGTTTTTTTGCTGGCTTCAAATGGGAATTTCACGTTTCGTGTTCAGTTTCTGTCGTATATTTTATTGTTTCACTATTTATACGTTATCAGCTTGTTATAATGTGTTTATAGTGTAACTTGCATATAATTTGTTACGTTTAAAACAGTATTTTTACTCGTATTTTAAAAAATTTGGTCGTTATATTTACTCGTGTACGTACTTTATGACAGCAGATAGGCCTACTTCATTCCATCGGCGGTTACCAAACGTCTGACTGTCGCGGTCGTTGTAAAGATCACCAGAATTAGACCCTTTTAGAGTTTGAACAGATTCGAATTTCCATGAATTTCGTTATAATTTTTCAATGAATTTAAAACTGCAGGATTATAGAAAAAGACGCTTCGAAATGAACAGATCACATTATGCTATTCGCATTTGTATACAACGTCTTCGCTGACTAAAGGTAATCTGCTGCTTCTTAATCGATTCTGATTGCATAAATATATGAAACGTGAAGTTTCTATCGGATTTCTTATTTACACATCCAAAGAGAGAACAAGTTAAAGGATTTTGATAGCAAAAAAAGGCAAGCAAACTCTTACCTTATTTAGAATCGAAACTAGGCTAGAATCGAAACTAAGCTAAAAATGACTTCTTGTTCCGCTGGTTCTCTTGAGGGGACGAGAGGGCCAATTTTTGAATTGTTCAATCTATCGTGGCATTTTTCTTAATAAAATATTAGGATAAATCGAAAATTTTTGAATGATATATTACCCTGGATGCAAAAAAAATTAAGCTTTTCGAATTTTTTCCGTGGAGTTTACCTTTAAGAAACAGTAAATAAACAGTAAGAATAAAAAAAGAACTCGTGTTTGAAAATTAATTTTTAAAACTACTGTTAACGTTTCATCCTTTTCCTTGTAAGCGAATACCAAAAACCTGTGACTCGCTGGTCGAAAACGCACGCAGTGACATCTTGCGGATGCGCCAGAAAACTATGCAAGTAATCACACTATTATATTTGTTATGGCATTACTGACATCGGCGCGCGCACGTGAAATTGCTTTGTCGACGCACGATTGCTCAAGTGCTCATAGTCTAAATTATTAAGTAGCGGAAGAATGAAGCTATTTATTGGTTTTATAATGTCAGTCCTTCCCCTTCATAATTTCTACATTTTTTGCGGTAGAAGGTTGAAATTCGGAATGTAGCTTCCTATGGGCATGTCCATCTCCACTATTTAGTTTGGTTTTGATTGGTACACTGGCGTCGGAATTACGGAGGTGCATTCAGAGAAGACAACATATCTATGTGCTATTTAGGTACGTAAAGGCGTGAAATTCAGTATCCAGATTCCTCTAGGCAAGATCTACGTTACTATCATGTTTAGGCCCAGTTGTTCCATTGGGATCGGATTTGCGGGGGTGGCAGTCACTTCGTCCTTAGAAGTATGGCAACATATGGCATGTGATATATCATACGTCGGAAATGAAGAGAAAGGAAAGAAAATACGAGCTTTTTTACATTTTCTACATGTTATCATAGTCTTTTAATCCCCTAGTCTGGACTTTTCAGTAGGCTCTTAAGTAATTCTCCTTTACATAACGTGTAAGGATTGAAATTATACGAAATAAATTTAAAGTAATATACGTTTGATGAGTTCACAAATTTTAATAAACATGTAAATAATGATTGATATTTGAAATGTTGTCCAGTTATTAGAAGAAAGGCTGATTTTCATTTGTAGATGTTCAATTCATATAATAACTTGTCAACATCTCACATTTCTTCTTCTTTTCAGCCTAAACGAATTTAATCGTGTGACTGGTAAGTGGATAAAGAAAGTAAGCTTTTATTAATAACGGAAAAATACAAATGTCCATCCCCTAGGCGGGACTCGAACACGCGACCAAGCGACTCAGAAGTCAGCATGCTAGCCTCTTCGCCACCTAAGCAGTCTACATTTCATATTTCAACCACTTGGTGAATTCTTAAACAGATGCATTTTTTAAAGTTTATTTTATTTACTTTCCGTCATTATAAATTATGTAAAGGAGTATTACCTAAATAAAACCTCAAAAAATAAAATGTAAATAAAAATTATTTGATAATAAATTTAATCAATGCTACAAAACTCTAATAATGTTATTACCATTAAACAAATAATTATTTAAAAAATTTAAAAATTTTTATCAATTTAATGTTAATATATTTATAGTTACTGAATTATACTATTGTTTCTAAAAATTATTAATGTGTTTAAGGAAGAAAAAATAATTTTTTCCATGGTTCCTCTAGGGTAAAACTGTGCTATTCCTCGGTAAAAGTAAAGTACTGTAAAGTACTGTGAGTACTGTAAACTGTGCTATTACTATACAGTACTCTAGGTAAAAGTCGTTTTTAACGCCATCTGTAGTGTGTCCTTGACAATAGCCGAACTGAATAGGACCTGTGCACAGATCAGGGGATAGAAAGACCATGATATTACGTTCGTGCAAATTAATTTTTTGATTAAAAAACTTGGGGTGAGGGTTAATTTCTTTTTAATAAATGTATAAATGAATTTCTGCTTCACTGCTAAAGCTCCTACTTGGAATGTTTACAAGATTTTATTAAACTTCAAAATACACGTAAAAGAGAATGCTTCGAAACAGCGCTCCCCGCGATACAGAGTGACTTTGCAACAATCGAAGACGTCAAAACAATGAGCCATGCTGTTTCCACTACTTTAACATTGATTGTCCCATCTGTGTAATAAGTAATCTGTGCCTCAGCCAACCTGACCAGTCCAACCTGATTTTGAGTGACTCTTTCTCGCCCATTTTCTCAAAATCTTTCAAGGGGAAAGGTGTGATTAAAAATTGTTTTTAGATTAATGTAGTGTTGCTCTACAGGATCGCAATCGGAAATTTTTCTCTATCTTTAATACAGGTCGAACCTCTTATAACAAAATTGTAGGGGTACCTAAATTGATTCGTTATAATGAAATTTCGTTTTAATGAAAACACCAAATTATCGGCCTGTTTAATTTTTAATAGCTGTACAGTACAATTTAAAACAGAAATAAATATGTAGTTTACTTAATTTAACAAATATACACTGATGCTTTAAAAAGTTTGTAATTTTTGATTGAACAAATTTTTAGTAATTTCTTTTAACAAGAACTCTTCTAGTAGATGCATGTTTTTAAATATAGTTTGAGGAACATTTTCCCGACTAGTTACAAATACTTTTAATTTAGAAAAACATTCACTTGCTTCTTTTGTGGTAATGCGTGGCTGGTCAATCGCTTCATTTTGTTTGTCTACCTCTTCCTCATCATTTTCTTCTTCTGGGGGTGCATTAGACAGAGTTGGAATAATTTACCATCAGTGACTTCACTGCAGGTAAGTACGTCCTGATCAACATTGATCTAATCCATCAAATCGACAGCTTCATCAATGTGTGTCCAGCTTCTTGAATTGATTTTCATAAAGATTGTGTTTCAAGATTATCCAGCAAATTATCATTGTCTAATACAGCATGGTCAGTATCTGCGCAATGATTCAGAAAAACCTTAACGACGAAGACTTGCAAACAGGCCCATGTCTAGATGGTTTTTCACCTAAGGCAAATAGACAAATGCGCCCCCCCCCCTTTATAATATAAAATGTACCCCTCCTAGTTTTTCACCTAAGTTGCTCGTTTTTATTTGATTAAAATTCTACCCAATAATCTTCATACCATACTGGCGGACAAATAAATCGAGCCACCTGCAACTTTAAATTTCAATTTCGGTTTTATCAAGATCTATGAAACCCACATTTAAAACCATATTTGGGACAAAATATAATGCAGAGTTTCGGGCTAGGGTTCCTGTTATTTCGACCCTGCGGAGCTACGAATTGCAATAGAGGAAGAATGGAACAACATCCCTCAAGACGTCATTGTGAGGTTGATAAGGTCGATGGGTACTAGAATGCGAGCAGTTATCCAAACCAGAGGAGGCAATACAAGTTAAGAGGATGTTTTTTATTGGTTTTTCGAGTTTGGTAATTAAAAACTTCGATGTCTCTATTACGATTTGTTTATGACTTTTCTTTTGTCAGGTCTTACACCATAAAACATACTGTCAATACAATGGTTATACAGGTACCTTCTATCTAACAATATTACTGTTAATAAACCTGAAGTCGTACATTTTGATGACACCGAAATTGTACATTAAAGTTTTGCAAGCGGCTCGGTTTATTTGTCCGCCAGTGTATTTAAAATTTAACATTGATTATTTTTTTAATAAAAACTTTAACAAACGCTAAGGGGTGCTTTGAAAATAAGTGATTTTTTTTAACAATTCTGGCTCAAGAAACTAAAATCAACCTTCAAACCTGTGTGGATTGAGTATGCTCTATAGCCAAGTGAAAGGAAGGTCACTATGATGAAGTTTGGAAGTGAATAATGAGTGGACGAAAACAATAATAGACATCTAAAAATATGCATGATGAACTGTAAAATATCGGAATAAGTAAGAGCGTATAATATACTTACAATTGTTTGAAGATGTTCTTATTAACTCGATTTAATTCTTTGTATCGCCAGCACATTTCAAACATTGTAATCGAGAAGAAGAACACGTTGAAGAGCTGTACTGCGCCGACGCAAATATTTGCCACTGTAAGTTGTACTAAATTAACAACAAATGTATTTCTGCAGAGTTGGTTCACTTGTAAAATTTTTGTTGAATCCACGTAGAGAAGGAAATAAACCACTACTGATAAGGCAACTGGAGCTCCCCACGCATATATGCTTTGAAATATGAACCTTTTCCACGAAGGACGATAGACATATTTCTTTCGTGCGCGAAGTGCAAATGTTTTCCATATGTCAAAGTAAATTATATTTAACCAACAAATTGCGGATGAGTAACTTAATTGTTCCAATACAGTAATTATATTGCAAATGCCATTTGGTAGACGATGCATAAACTGAAATATAAAAAAGTTTAAATAATAAATGAGGAGCATTGCCATGTGGCATATTAACGGTTTGAAATCATGATTTTGGTAAGGTAATCTGATGTAAATAATGATAGCAGCAGTTAACGAGAGACATGAAAGTGCCCAGTTAAAAACGGTGATCATGTCAAGGTAAGGGTAGGCCGGAATCGCTGAGTCTGGGACACAGACGAAAGCAAGACCGCTTTCACGAACTTCATACTCTCCTCTTAGATACGTGAAATTACATATTTTATCGTGTAAAATTTGATTCTCATCGATGCAATACTCTTCGGAATCAAGACTCCATTTGATACACTGCGAAACGTCAGTTACTAGATTAGGGTTTTTACTCATAAGTGCGTATATTATTTGCGGCAAGGTAAACATGCTTTATGTCACTTTGAAAATACACCAGAAAATATAAAGGAAATTTTGTATTTGTTTTTCCCTGATATATCCAGGATATGGAAACGGAAATATGAAATTATCTTGGAAAGCATCCATCAGTCTAGACAGTTATTAAGCCTTTTTAATTTTAATTATTAAATTTTCTCAAAATTTAACGATGAATGGAATTAAATTTTCATATGATATCATAAACTATTTTTATTGTTGATCAATTATTTAGGAATAGGATGTCAATAAAAATAAATTTTAATAAAACATGCAAAATAACGAACAGCATTAAGCCAAAATATATACTAATGCCTTGCAGGTTCTTTGAAGCGTCCTGTATAATTGTAAATTATGATGAATGAATGTACAGATCCTTGAATTGAAATGATTTCCATCCTATTTACATCAAGATATCAATGTCGTTGCTGTTACGGAATTTAGGTCATTTGTTTTTATTGCCACACCGTTTTGAAATAATAGCATATATTAATATTCGGAATTGTAATTTGAATAATTACAAATAACTCAAAATTTAATATATGAAGATGATGAATATTTTTTCAATCTCGCATATCTGTAGATTGAAAAAAATGAAAACGTACCTTTGCTTGTCACCTTCAATTTAAGGAACATTTGTATTATAATGAGGAAGCCTGCAAATATTTCTAGATGAAAATCAAGTCACATGCCCATCCGCGGTCAACTGTGTTTGAAGTTGGTGGAGAAGATTTTGAGCACTTCCTCAGCTAGTCTTTGCTTGCTAAGTAATATCACAACGATTTTGGAAGCGCTGTACAAACGATGCTTCGTGTGCAAAGAGCGAATTCCTGACCGACGAGGAAAGCGGCAATAAAAGTGTGTTATGAAAAAATGAAGACGATCGTGGAGGAGCTCATGGATTCCACCAGCTGCCACGTTCCTAGTTTAGCAGTCTTCGTCGTCGGAAAATCACTCCAGGAAGCAAGAGACGCGAACAGGTGAAATTTTAGATTCTAAATTCTAAATTTCGAGATTAAAAAATTTCCTTAATTCCCTAGAGATCGGACCGAATAGGGATGCAGATGTCTTCTAGCTGGAGAGCTTAATAAGAACTGTCAGTTGTGAACTTAAATCCAGAATTCTGTCTACGCTTCAAGTGAAAGAAGTGGATTCGCCAATGGCGAACTGGCAATTCTTTTTTCCTGACTCCAATGAAAGTCAAATATAAAAGAGACTGTCTTGTAAAGCAGCTTGTAGAGAGACTGCCTTCCTAATTTTCGACTCGATCCGGAAAATTGCGAAATTAAAAGAATTCCATCTGTCCCTAGTTAAACCAAGACATCCCATGCACTTCATCCGC
Organism: Rhysida immarginata; assembly: GCA_023313115.1. Lineage (NCBI taxonomy): Eukaryota > Metazoa > Arthropoda > Chilopoda > Scolopendromorpha > Scolopendridae > Rhysida > Rhysida immarginata. The sequence goes on along the minus strand of JAHWFO010030762.1, from coordinate 236,157 downwards.
ACTTGGCTAGCTTCCACCCCAAGTATAAAACGTACACGAAAATTTAAAATCGAAAACCCAATGGTGATTTCTTCATGTAAGCAGAGAGCCTTCCCCTACAATACAATCGATGAATGGAACGCTCTCCCATTTGAAATTATAGATGCGTTAAAAAACTGTAAATCCACGAACTGTACCGACCATGATCTACACGCCAATAGAATAATTAAAAATTATGTAATGGATTTCCATAACTAATTGTAAACTCTCATAATGTTTTCTATTCTTAAACGTTTATATTGTGTCCCAGAGGGACGTTGTAGTAATAAATAAAATCTTGTAAACATTCCAAGGAGAAGCTTTAGCAGTGAAGCAGGAATACATTTATATATTTATTAAAAAATTTAATCCCTTCTCCCCCTCCCCCCGAGTCGGGCAAGTAGCAGATCCTGAAGTCATCTTTTTTTACCCCTTTATCCACACTTTTTACCTCCCCCCAAGTTTTTAAATCATTTAATTAATTTAATCAAAAATTAATTTTCTCGAACGTAATATGTAGGAAATAAAAGCTCACATTTCCTTTCCTTTCTCATCATTTCCGAACGTATGATATATCACAAGCCATAGGTTGGCATATTTCTAAAGACCACGTGACTACCACCCCGCAAATCCGACCCCAATGGAACATCTGTGTCTAAACTTCATAGTAATGTAGATCTTGCCTAGAGGAATCTGGATACTGAATTTCACGCCTTTACGTACCTAAATAGCACAGACATGTTGTCCTCTCTGAATCCCACCCCCGTAATTCCGACCCCAATGTACCAATCAAAACCAAACTAAATAATGCAGATGGACATGCCCATAGGAAGCTACATTCCGAATTTCAACCTTCTACCTCAAAAAATGTAGAAATTATGAAGGGTTACACAGTTAAGACATTATAAAACCAATAAGTAGCTCCATTCTTTCGCTACTGAATAATATAGACTAGTTGTTGGCCTCGCTTCGCTCGGCTGTGCGTTTGTCTTATTTAATTAATCAGCTCAGAAAAAATAAAATAAAAGTTCAATTTGTTTTAAACAAAATACTTAATTACAAAACATAACGATAAATCACACTTTTAGTGAAAGTTCTATCACTATTTTCGATCAATTTCCATTGTTCTTGACGAATATCATGGATACAAATTTTCATATTGCTTTTAAATTTTGAAAGGCAGATTAAAATCACTTGAATTTAAATCGATTCTTGGAATTATAACAATTTCATTTCTATTTGCCTCATTTACAAATTTTGCTTGTATTAATTGTCTATGATATGATGTAACTATTAAACGAGTTCCATTGCATAATCGTTTTTTTTGGATTGAAATTTCTTATCAACATGACAATCATTCTTACTTTTATGTGAAGTATATGTGGTGGAACTCCTAATGGTGTCAATGACTTCAGTATTTCTATCGTGACTTGATTAGATATTTGATCATTTAGATCTGCTACCACAGAGTCATTACTTTTGAATGTAAATTTTCTCCTTCCATTCGAGCTATAATTTCGTTGTTCAATGTGAGAGCACCAATATATGTTGAGCATAAATTATTCAATTGAGAATGATTGTAAATCATCTCCAAAAATTGTAAAAATTATATCAATCTCTGGTGAGACAATCATTTCATTTGGAATTTGTCACCTCATTTCCGTGGGAATAAAAAGAAATCGGATGAGGTGACAGGCGAAGAGAAGGAGAGAAGTGAGCTAAAGATCGAGAAGAAAAAGCCGGACCCCGCGGAAAGCAATGGAAGTGGTCGGAAGGAGAACGAGAGCCGAGGGCTCCGATTAGTAGAAAATAGGAAAAATGAAGAGGAAGAAAATACGAGACCTTGTACTCGAGGCAGAAAGGAAAAAGAGAGTAACGGGAGAGGTTCTCCTCGAAAGGCCAAACAGAGGAAAGGGGCGCAGGATCCAGGAAGAGTGGAATTAGAACGCCATGTGGAGAAGATTAGGCGGACTGCCTGCACCCAGCCGCTATCGAGGATTATAGCGGGAACGCCGCGAACTTCGACCTGGAGAAGTCGGAACTTTGGGCGAAGAGCGGAGCCGAGTTCGTCGGAACCAAGTAACGACACGGAACTCAGCGAGTCCGACCCGGCGAAGGCCTATCCAACAAGTTCAAGTAAGACGAACGTTTCTTATTATAAACCGCTTCTGCTAAGAGCTAATAATTACCGAGCAGGGACATATGATGCTTATCATAACCGGCTTAATTATTACATATAGGAGCCCTTATTATATAAAGAACTCGTTGGAGCAAAAAGCTAGTGATACAAATGTGGACGTAGGAATTGCCATTAGCGGTATCCTCATTCAAAGCGAGGCCCCTTTATGCCCCGTGGCCTCTCCGGGCGTACTAGCCGAGAAAGTTATAAACAATAATATTGAGATAAGTAAATTGAAAATTAACTCCAGTATAACTGTCAAGGATCATGCGATAACTGCAACTTTAAAAAAGGAATGCCTGAACGACATCGTAACCTTAAGCACCAGTAGTGAAGCTGAACCTTCTAGAACTGAAGCCGCTGTAGGTCTAGCCAAGAAGCGAGTTTGCCAGACATCACATCTTCGCTCTCGTGGGAGAGAGGATTTATTTTCTGGTGGATTTGTGCTTACCCGGGTGGCCAAAGCGGGTAGGTGTCGGGAGTTCGCTTCCGACCAGCGAAAG
>JAHWFO010030762.1:213968-232965 GCA_023313115.1 Rhysida immarginata | reverse complement strand
CAGCGAAAGCTGTGGGCCAAGTTCATGTTGCCTCGTTAGAGGTGTTTAAGTTTTTTACGTTGGGAATAGCATAATGCCACCTCTAAAAAGATCTTAATCTGTGGAGGCAATACCATCTGCCTCTCCACTTCAAAAGTGGGAGAGAGAGGATTTATTTTCTGGTGGATTTGTGCCTACCCAAGTGGCCAAAGCGGGTAGGTGTCGGGAGTTAGCTTCCGCGCAGCGAAAGCTGTGGGCCAAGTTCATGTTGCCTCGTTAGAGGTGTTTAAGTTTTTTACGTTGGGTTTAGCATAATGCCACCTGTAAGATCTTTTTTAGATCTTAACTCCGTGGAGGCAATACCATCTGCCTTTCCACTTTAACAGTGGAGAGAGAGGAGCAGTGTACATCTGGTTTTCATCGCCTGTGATTTTGGATTTTCACCTGGAGTGGACATTTCAAGGACTGGACTTTTTGTAAGTGACTTTATTGTGTATTTATTGATTTCATTTTGTCGGTGTACGTGACCTCAGGCTTGTCCTTGGTGCTCGCGGCCCGTCCATCTACTGCCGGCGTCGCCTGTCTCCAGAGGAAGACTGCTGAAAATGGAGAGGATGATTCTCGTCACCTGCGAGAGAGCCTTCAACGTTGCGGAGTTTATGAAGGCCCTGCTGTCCAAGATTGACGTGCCAGAGTTCCTGCCGAATGATCATCCAGCAGTCATCTGCCTCCAGAAACTGTCTGCTACGGAGCGCCGTTTGCTTGCAGCAACTTTAGTCAGTTGCTAGGAAGATTATTGAGGCTAAGTTTGTTACAGTTAATGACATCAGGATTAATTAGTTTCCCTACAATCCATCTCGATTGGTAATTCTAGTGCGGGGTATTTCCCCTTTGGTGGCATGGGCCTACATTCTCAATGTATTTAGTCAATTCGGCGAAGTTCTTAAGATGACCAGGATCAAGCATGAAGACCCAGCATATTTGCAGACCGGAGTGATTAACATCGAAATGAACTTGGATAAGGACATTCCAGACTTCTTAATGGTGCACGGTGAGCGAGCGTTTGTATCTTATCCAGGAATGCGCCGCTCATGCTTGTACTGCAAACGTATGTATCATGTTAGGAATGACTGCCCTTTGCTGAAAAAGTGTGAACACTGTCACAGATTTGTGAGCCAAGCTCATTCCTGTCCTTACGCCCCAGCTTTACGATTACCTTCATCTTCTCATCCTTCTGAGAAACCGGTTAAAGAAAAGGAGGCTGTGTTAACGATCTCGCCAGAAAATTGTGAGTCCTTCCCTAAGCTTCCTCTGCTGCCGCTGTACCATTCTTCTGGTGATAGCTTGGCTTTGCGATCCTCCTCCAAAAGGGTTCGCACCCCGTCACCATGACAGCGTTCTTCTGGTGGGCAAAATCCTAAACTGTCTTGTGTTGATGTAGAATTGGGGAGTGCTCTGTTTGAAGAAGTGGACAAAACTTCCTCCTTTATGGTTATGTCCTCTAATGTAGTTCCAATGTGACTTCTGGTGATTCATCTGACGATAAACTAGTAATTGATGAAGATGACTCTATGGAGCTAAATGATATCTTAAAGCCTGCTCCTGTTGTGCAAAAAATTCGTTCTCCAGTGCTTCAGCAGGGGAAGTCACCCTCGCAATCTTCTGCACATGATCTCAGTCCATCGCCATCAAGGTCGGGTAAGTCCCTATCTTCACGCAGCCGTTCCAGAAGCCGTCGGTCAAAAAAATAAGCATTCCAAAAATCGGATAAATGGTCAATCACTTGCGAGTAATCATGAAGGCAATTCTTCTACTCTGCTTTCTAATAATGAAGATTAAATACATCTCTCTTAACATCTGCTCATTGTGTTCACGTTTCAAGCAGGACGTTCTTGCCACGTTCGTTCGGATTCACTCCCCAGATGTTCTGTTACTGTAAGAAGTTAAGTTGAGTAATCCAGGCATTAAACAATGTTTGCGTTTTTTCTATAGTTTTTTTCCATCAGCCAAGTATTTTGTTAATTCTTCCTCTTCGCACGTGATTTAGACTCAAGGGTGATTTCCTTGATATTTCGTTATTAAAATTTAAGTTTCGTTTAATTAATGTGTATGCGCCCAACACAGTGAGGCAACGGAGCGCATTTCTGTCTGAGTTATCTCCTTTCCTTTTCAGTATTTTGCCTTTGGTGATGGCGGGCGATTTCAACTCACATCCTGACGTCCGGAATGGTTTTTTCTACTGGTCCTGTTTTACCATTTGTGATCAAAATAAGCTAATTGATGTTTGGCCTACTTTAAAGTCGATGATCCCGGGTATACGTTCAGCCGGGGTTTTTGTCAATCATACCGATTGGACCTGTTCCTGGTGGATCCAGTTTTCTTGTCCCAGAGGGGTCCTCTAGAGGATGTGATCGTCAGTGTTTTATGAATATCTCCTTGCTTGATGATCCAAGCAATTTTCAGAAATTCGCCTCTTTCTTTGCGCGCATTTCTTCACCTCTGATCCCTACATTGGAATCATGGCAGTTAATTAAATCAAGACTGAAGAAGTTCTTCAGAAGACTAGGTATTGCTGCCGCGAGGAGGATGCATCATCATATTATGCGGTTGACCCAGATCCTCGGCACGCTGAAGCGTTCTACTGGGTTCCCATGGTGAATATGCGAGGGATATTAGGCAGATACGATCTGAAATTAATGCTCTGTGTGCGAAAGGTGGCTGGGGCAGCCATTCGTGCCAAAGCAATATGGATAAGAGAGATTGTCCAGGCCTCTTCTAACGTGTTTGCAGAGGAGCGTTCTAGGGTTACTGCGCGTCTCATTCCTCATGTTTATACAGATGGTCAACTTCTTTTTGAAGAGGGCAATATTATTTCTGTCTTCCATGCTTTTTATAAAGACCTATTCTCTTCGCCGCTTCGTCCATTGGACGATACTCTTGAATGGATTCGTCTGCTTCCTGTTCTTCCACAGTCGGAGGATTCTGTCTTAACAAGAAGGTTCTCGAAGCAGGAGGTTCTATCATATATTGCTTCTGGTAGAAAATATGCATCTAGCCCTGGGGTGGACGGTTTTTACATATGAATTTTATGCAAGATCTTGGTCGGTGATTGGGGATTTCTTAACAAGGGTTAACAACTCTGTTTTGGCAGTTTCATCGAGCATTAACGCGGATTTCACGGTTGATAAGATTATTTTACTCCCCAAATGTGCATCTCCGTCGTTGGTTTCCCATTGACGGCCAATAACATTATTGAATGCAGACTAAAAGATCTTTACTGGGGTCTTGCAGTCGCGGTTAATGCTGGTTGTGTCGGAGTGCTTCGATCCCGGTCAAACCTGCTCCATCCCAGGTCGCCGTATGACGGACAATCTTGTGACTTTGCGGTGTGTTATCGAAGAAGCTCTTTTGCGTAAGCAGTCACTGGCTGTCTTGAGTTTGGACCAAGAAAAAGCATTCGATAAGGTAAATCATGAATTTCTGTTTAGCATCTTTCGTCATCTTGGCCTTAATAAACTTGCCTCGCTTTTGCAGTGAATGTATGTGCCATCTGAGTCATTCCTCTCAGTTAACGGCATGACATCTGAGGTTTTTCGGTTGCAGAAGGGCGTCCGTCAAGGCTGCCCGCTTTCGCCTCTCCTTTACGTTCTTTACATTGAGCCTATTTTGAAATTCATTAATCTTCACCCTGGGATTGAGGGCTATACACTTCCGGTCATCTCTTTGAAAATTGTTTCATTGGCGTATGCGGATGATATCGTTTTGATAGCGGTGGATGCATATGCTTTGGTGGTTTTTTACAAGGCTTTTACTTCCTTTAGTTCATCAGCTGGTTCGACGTTAAGTCTAAATGTATTGCCATGGGGAATTGGTCTCAGGATTCCCTGAAGAGTTTTCCTTTGTCATGGGGCCATTCTATAAAAGTTCTGGGCCATGTTTTTTCCTTTAATCCTACGGTGGATACCCTTCAATGGGGTGCGATTGCAGCTGAGTGCAGGCAAAAAAAATTGACGGAGGCTCTGGTGACTGCCAAAGCCGCGGGTTTTTAAGGCGTAGAACTACTACTGTATGTTATTATTGGTTATCGTTAGTGTGTATTTTTTTGGCGAAATAAAGAACAAAATTTAAAAAAAAAAGTTACTATATTCAATTACATTACAATTTTGTGAAAAATGGGTCTGTGATATGAAAAGTAACAATTGATATGAAATAGGGCATACCTGCCGTATTGATAATCTACCATTGAGTTATTTTAGATACACTGTTGTATTGTTTTCCGTTTGCACAAGTAATTGGGCCAGAACTTTCCTATTCCCATTGGGTTTTAAATTACGAATGCAGCAATCTCCTAGACTCCCCCCTTCCTGTTGTTGTTTTACCCGCCTACCCCAACCCTCTCTCCCCCTCGAGTGCTCTTCTAAGCTTCTTTAATCATTATACACAGTCCTGAAGAAAGCCACGGCTGAAACGCGTCGATTCTATATCGTAAAATCACTCTTGTTTTAAAGACCCATATATTTATATTTTTACAAACAACTAAGACCACCATGTTTGAAAACGTATATTATTTTAGTCAGATTTATTGTTTTGTTTTAAGAAATTAACAAAACTTCTTAAAATAATTAATCTGCTTAAAAAATATATATTTTATTATTTTACAACATATTTTTAATAGAAAACTAGAAGCGAACCCACCCGTTTGTATAATCGGGAAATAACCCATTGTTAGATTTTTTCTTTGTTGTGACAACGTCCACCGTCGCTGATTTTATATAAATGATGTTGTACTGATTTCGCCGGCAGATGACAGCATTTCATGATATTATCTTAAAACGCTGGTGTTTCCATGTTTTTATACCTAATGCACAGGCCTTCTTTATATTAAATGCACAGGCCTTTTCTCGTAGGCCATGGTTAGCTCCAATTAGTTCCAATACACGCCGCACACGTTAATGCTGCAGCAGCGCCACTCCGTTATTACGATGGCGAGCATAGAATTCACTTAACTTTAACTTCCTGTAACTTTTGACCCAGTGGCTCATTTGGTGAAATTTTTCCTTATTATTCAAGACTCAACCTTCCTCTTTCCAACGAGATAATGAGCATAGTTGTAGGATATAATGATAGAAAGATATAGACTGAGATATATACATCACTTTTTGAACGAAAAATCGCGTCTGAATTTTTCCTCGGCTGCACCCCTGATAGACGTAGTTCTACGTCAAAAATTGCGCGATCCTTCCGTTTTCCTGTGTCCATGGCTATTCGAGCGACTTACTTGAGAGTGCATCTCATCCCCTTGATTATTTATCGGTGTCTTCTTTCTATGCCTTTGGTGGCAGATATGAAGGTGCTACAGAAAAAGTTTGTAAAATTTGTCTGGGGACCTCAAATAAATAGGCATCTAATGCCTGACTGCCTGCTTTGTTTACCGCGGAAGAGAGGAGGTATTGGGGTCCCGGTCATTTATAATCAAATCGCAGTATTTGTTTTGGGGATCTTTGCCACATTTTTGAGCAACCTCCGCCTAGGTGGGCTCCTCTGGTTGCGCTGCATTTGGACGGGTTTTTTCTGTTCGTGTGGTCTTCCGTCTTTACTCAGCGGCTGTCATGTGGTCTATACAACCTCATCGGCTTTTTATTTTTCTCTGAAGGCTCTTTTTACGGGAGTTTTGAAAGATTTGAAACTGGTCGACCCAGCACAGCTGGGCGGCCTCAAAAAGGTTTGGTTTGTAGAAAAGTTACAAGGCGGCCTCAAAAATTGTTTGGTGTTTTTGACCATTTTTTCCAAATTCGGAATGGTCTAAGATATTTGAATTAATTTATACAGTTAGATCTAACTATCGGTGGTTTGACACTCAGTGGCGACTCCTGCATGAGGGGGTGTTCACCCTGCAAAACATACATTGGTGGGGCTTGTCTGATTCAGAGTTGTGCGAGATGCAAATGCAATATAACCAATGTATAATTTGACCGGTGGTCAAGATCCAATCAAAGTTTCTGGGATTAAATCAGATTGAATGATAAGTTTTATTGTCTCCCGCCCTTGTTTTTCCTCCTACATACTAAACGTTACTCTGCTCTTAGGTTTAGTTGTGACAGGAGGAGTGCGGAGCTTGGTACCAGAAAATGGTAGAGACCACAGCCTCATAAGCCCAGCTATTAAAATTAAAAATTTCCACTGCGAATCTTTCAGGATGACGGTAGCGATTTATGTCTAATTTTCAAATTTTATTTTAAATTATTCAGGAGTGCCATCACGAAGGATCGACAGAACCTGATAAGAGGAGTCCGGATCTAGAAGGGCGATAAAAGTCAAGGAAGATGTGGACAAGTCGACTAAGGAGTGAGAGGTATTCTGGAAGAAAGAAGATCAGCGTCGGTAAGAGTGTAGTTAAGGTCTAAGGCCCCACGCAAATGAGGCAACAATATCGAAGCAAATTGTGTCGAAGGAACACGTTGCTTTGACACATGACGTCAGTGGAAACATTTTTGTTGCTTGTTTTGAGACAACAGATAGCGCAAATGTGGAAACCATTTCGTTCAACAGAGCAGCACCGATTCGTAAGCAGCAACAATTAATTGATGATTTGAGAATGACGTAATTATTACGACAGGCGAAGATCGAGATGGATGCCGGCGAAAACATCGAAAAAATGTTGCTTGTGGGGGTATTGTTTTCGTGGTCCAGGTCCTGCTATCTGTCATCTCTTGATCAGCCATGTTGTTTGAACACGCGAAATGCAAGGGGTAGAAGCTCATTGGCTGTTGTCAATCACATGATAGAGTGGTGGAGGCGACGGCACGACTCTTAATAAAGTGTTGATCCAAAAACACAAATTCTTTGTTGCCTGGATTAAACCTGGCTTGATCGAGGCGACGGCAACCAGCGGTAGCCTCTACATGTCGCTAGCATGTCGCCAGTTTGTTGCTAGAAACCATTTTCATTCCACAAGCGACCATTCCATTCGACCGATTCAGTCGCCGTCGCCTGATTGTTGCCCCATTTGCACCGAGCCTAAGAATATGGATCAGAGGCAACTTAAAAGTCGGATAGAGAAACAAAGATATAACGAGGAAGGATTAAAGTCGTTAAGGGACTACAATGGCAAATTTAGCCAGCTGGTGGACATGTTAGAGGGATGGAGAGAGCAGAAGAAGATATAAGTCTATATGGGAAACTTTTCTGAGGAGATAGGAAAGGAGGATTTAATAAGCCTAAGAGGAGTAATGAAGGAGGTGGCAAAATTAATGGAGAGAAGAAAAGTGAGTAAAAGAAAGTCTGCCCAAGTCCGCCCAGGAAGAAAGAAAGAGCAGAAGAACCAGGAAAAAATACAAATGGCGGTGATTACGGGAATAAATGAGAACCAGCCAGGGAAAGATAAATGGCTGGATAAAGTTCGGCAATTGGTCCAGCAGGATCCAAGGTGGACGACACCATCGAGTAAAATTAAAAAAGAAAATGGTTTGCTATATCGAGTCAGTAAAACAGGGGAAAAGTTAATTATCCCCGAGCAACCAGAAAATAATAGAGCAGGTGCTGAAGGAAGCCCACGATAGTCCGACCGCGGGGAACTTGGGGTTTCAAAAAACGTGGTACAAGGTGTCGCGGGGCTATTTCTGGACTCAGATGAGAAACGACATTCAGGATTATGTTAAAACCTGTGAGATATGCTAAAGATCGAAAGCTTTGAGGGCAAATCCGTTTGGAAAACTTAGTCCGCTACCGGTACCACAGGAGCGGTGGGAAATAATTTCGATCGATTATGTGATGCCGCTACCATGTACGAAAAAGGGATACGATGCGCTGTTAACCATCACCGATAAGTTAACAAAGAGAGTACGGCTAGTTCCATGCAAGTCATCAGTAACGGCGGAGGAAACAGCACATTTATTGTTAGACAACGTATTTAAGATACATGAATTTCCTACAGTTTTAATTTCGGATAAAGACATTAGGTTTACGTCAGCCATTTGGAAGGAGATATTCAGAATGCTGCAAATAGACCACCGAAGGTCTAGTGCTTATCACCCACAAACAGATGGCCAGTCCGAGAGGACTAACCATTAGGTGATTCAAATAATCTGGAGTTACGTGAATTTATACAGGGATGATTGGGATGAATATTTAGCATGTGCCGAAATAGCAATCAATTCCACGCACACCGAAGCAATCAAGTGTTCACCGTTCTTTCTCAATTTAGGTAGAGAGATATTTATCCCTAATATTAGGGCTCAATCTGTAAAAGAAAAAGATGTCAAAAGCTTGAGGCACAAGTTGAGGGAGTCACTAATAGATGCTAAGAGAAGAATTAGGGAAGCAAATAAAAAATATAAAAAGTTTTTTGATAGAAAACATACGCCGTGGAAATTAAAAATAGGGGAGGAAGTTATGGTAAAAGCGTCACGTTTAATTAACTAGTGATGGCAAATAGGAAGGAAATTATTCCCAAAATATGTGGGACCATTTAAAATAATGAAAATAATTAACGGGGTTACAGCAAGGTTGCAAATACCTAGAAGGTGGAAGGCCCGAACAAAGGTTTTCCACGTGTCATTTTTAAGGAAGTATTTCCGAAGAAAGAAGGTTAAAGAGCCCCCGGGCCCCATCAAGGATAGAAAATTTAAAGATGTGTTTCGGGTAGAGAGATTGCTCAACGTGAGAGGCAAAGCTCCCAGAAGACAGTTTTTGGTCAAATGGTTGGGTTATAGACAACCCTCATGGGAGCCGGAGGAGAATCTACATAGGTTCCCGGAGCTAATCAAGAAATTCAGAAAGCAAAGAAAGCCTGAAGAAGAGGAGGAATCAAGAATCAGTGATTTGTTAGCGGTTCGAGCATCGAGAAGGAGAGAAAGATGGAAAAAGAGAGAGGCTGGACAGAAGAAAAGCTGCAAACGATAAAGCAAGTTTTTCGTCGCGGGTTTAGGGGCGGGAAAATGTCACCTCATTTCCGTGGGAATAAAAAGAAATCGGATGAGGTGACAGGCGAAGAGAAAGAGAGAAGTGAGCTAAAGATCGAGAAGAAAAAGCCGGACCCCGCCGAAAGCAATGGAAGTGGTTGGAAGGAGAACGAGAGCCGAGAGCTCCGATTGGTAGAATATAGGAAAAATGAAGAGGAAGAAAATGCGAGAGATTGTACTCGAGGCAGAAAGAAAAAAGAGAGTAACGGGAGAGGTTCTTCTCGAAAGGCCAAACAGAGGAAAGGGACGCAGGATCCAGAAAGTATGGAATTAGAACGCCATGCGGAGAAGATTAGGCAGACTGTCTGCAACCATCCGCTATCGAGGATTATAGCGGGAACGCCGCGAACTTCGACGTGGAGATGTCGGAATTTTGGGCGAAGAGCGGAGCCCAGTTCGTCGGAACCAAGTAACGACACGGAACTTAGCGAGCCTGACCCGACGAAGGCCTATCCAACAAGTTCAAGTAAGACGAACGTTTCTTATTATAAACCGCCTCCGCTAAGAGCTAATAATTACCGAGCAGGGACATATGCTTATCATAACCGGCAACGGACAGTTCACGATAGGAGCCCATATTATGTAAAAAAACTCGTTGGAGCAAAAAGCTAGTGATACAAAAGTGGACGTCGGAATTGCAATTAGCGGTATCCTCATTTAAAGCGAGGCCCCTATAGGCCCCGTGGCCTTCCCGGGTGGCCTACCCGGGTGGCCAAAGCGGGTAGGTGTCGGGAGTTAGCTTCCGACCAGCGAAAGCTGTGGGCCAAGTTCATGTTGCCTCGTTTGAGGTGTTTTCAAGTTTTTACATTGGGTGTAGCATAATGTCACCTGAAGATCTTTTTAGATCTTAACTCCGTGGAGGCAATACGATCTGCCTCTCCTCTTCAAAAGTGGAGAGGGAGGAGCAAAGTCGCAGCCATAGCGTGCCTTTAGCGTTAGGTAGCGTTGACAGGGCCCTAGTCGGTCTACCGCGCTCGGTGGGCAGCTTAGCGTCTTTTGGTAGTAACTCTCGTATAACTTTTTATGTGTTGTGAAGTATTCATTAAGTCTGGCTCTCTGGCGGGGATTGCATTAATGTGTTTTATTTACTCTCTTGATAGTTTCCACCTACGAGAAGCTTTACCTTCCCAGGTTGCCGTGCTCCAGTGCTGCGGTTGCCAATAGTGATTATATTACATGCTCCCACTTCTGCCGGAATTGGATCGGACTGCAACCAGAGATTGGCGGATCATTGGAAGACGACAACGACCTTACCTCCGAGGTCCAGGATATATCCGCCAGCAGTAATTCGGACTTGTGGTCGAAGGTTTTAAGTTGTCGATGCCAAGTAAAATCTTTCTGATATTTATAAACCCGTATGTTTGATCGTTTCAAATATAATTGTGCTGAAGATTTTATTTAAAAGCTGTGTTAGATGCAAATGCAATATAACCAATGTGTAACTTGACCGGTGGTCAAGATCCAATCAAAGTTTCTGGAATTAAATCAGATTCAGTGATAAGTTTTATCGTCTCTCGCCCTTGTTTTTCCTCCTACACACTAAACATTAAATTCTTAGGTTTATTTGTGACAGAATTTCAATTAAATCATGATCAAAAGTTTCAATTCCTGAAAAATTTCCGGAACCCATTTTAAGAAAAGCCACTTATTGAAATTGTCTTGACCTGCACTTCTCATGTTAGATATCAATGAAATTTTTATAAAATGTTTACATAACTTTGATGATTTAATGCATGCTTTGATAATTTCTTTTGCTGTTCCTCTTGTAACTACCGATAAGCATTGTCGAAAATGTCCTGCAATGACTATCACCTTGTTTCCAAATGACTTATCTCGTTTAATCGGATTTTTTAGAACTCCATCTCTCAAAAAATTATCGATGCATCTCAGTCCATGTTTTGTTAGCATTGTTACCTCATCGATGATTATAAGTTTTCCTTCTAAAACATCTGTACCTTGAAGAGACGAAGGCTTAAGTTTTGATGTTGAGTTTTCAAGCAATGGAACTGCAACTTGAAACCGCTTTGAACTCTCCTATCTCCTTTCCTGGGTATTGAGGCAATTCCAGTTGTAGCACATGGAAAGACTCTTATCTCCATTTCCTCGGATGAAATTCATTGAAACTGTATAAAGTTAGGTCTTTCCAGAACCACCATGTCCATCAAGATAGAATAATTGAATTGTGGCATTTTCACCGTAAACTGATTGAGTGATCCTTTCGAAGGTACTCTTTGTTGAGTATTTATAGTTGGAATGAATCGTTCTGCTTCTCTTCTTTCTTCAGTTGGGTTAAAAATTACTAACTCAATTGGCTGCCCGGTTGGCTCTGGCAGATTGAAAGAAGTGCAACTAAGACTATGTTGCTTGAGAACTGAAGAAATGTCGTAAAGAGAATGATTGAATGCAACATCTTCATCATGATCTCTCAAATAATCGATTGCCATTGGCTTTTTGTATTAGTCCCATGAATCTTTTGTATTTGGTGGTGAACAAAATACGCAGATAAAAGAAAAGAACTGTCTAAGTTGAAATGGTGTGTTGAAGACAATACTTTCTCGTATACATTTTTCCCATCCTTCGTCGTCATAAAAATGCCTCGTTGTCTTGTTGCTTCAACAAAAGTTGAACGCAGTACTCCATCAACAGTTCTTAAATCTTCAAATGATTTTGCTCCAGGAACATGATGTAGAAGAGTACGAGGACAGAATAATTTTTGTTGAGCTAGATTAAAAATGTACATTCGTGCAATTGTATTACCATTTTCACGTCTTTGAGCTTAAAAATATTAACATTTTACTGCTGAAATTTTCAAAAAGGCTATAATTTTGTAATGAAAAATTTGATTGATACCATTTATATCTCGGTGAATAGAGCTAATTAGAAGCTACATTTCACTTTTTATTTTGTCGAGATATCTGAAAAAACCTCCTTTTAAATTGAAAAAATGTGAAGAATTTGGCATAAAATCGACCATCTTGACCAGACCTGAAGTCAATTTTTTAAAGCTAAGTGTATTATAGTTGTCTATTATCGACCTATAGAGCACTTTTTGGTTAATCAAGACAACGCTTATGGTTTGGTCAGAAATTAGGGAAAGTCAATGATGACTGACAGAATAACGTTTTTATTAGGTAAGATTATGAGCACTTGAGCAATCGTGCGTCGTCAAAGCGATTTCACGCGCGCGCGCCGATGTCAGTAATGCTTAAAAGATGAACAGAAAGTAACAATGTATTCCTTCTTGATAAATCGATTGTTATATAACATACCATTATCTTGGTATTCCTTACACGCGCTGTTTTAGCACGTGAATTCGATGTGAAGGGGACCAGGAAAAATTCTGAAAAGTTGATACGGACGAACTAAGATTTTGATGGTCATATTTCTGAAAACAGAATTTGAAAAAGTTAATCCGTTTTCAAGTTACCGCGCAAACGGCGGACGGCCGGACGGATAAACGTACAGACCAAGGGCGCATTCTTATAAGTAGGTTTTATGCTAAAGCTCCTAATAAATAAAATCTTGTAAACATTCCAAGGAGGAGCTTTAGCCGTGAAGCAGAAATACATTTATACGTTTATTATAAAGAAATTAACCTCCCCCCCACCCGCCTCCTGAGTAGGATAAGATAAGTCATCTATTTTTACCCCTTCGTCTGCACTTTTTACCACTCCCCAAGTTATTTTTAATCAAAAAATTGATTTTCTCCAATGTAATATGTAAAAAACTTCGTATCTTCTTTCCTTTCTCATCATTTTCGAACTTATGATATATCACATGCCATATGTTGCCATAGTTCTAAGGACGAAGTGACTGCCACCCCCGCAAATCCGATCCCACTGGAACAATTGTGCCTAAACTTCATAGTAATGTAGATCTTGCCTAGAAGAATCTGGATACCGGATTTTACACCTTTACGTACCTAAATAGCACGTAGATATGTTGCCCTCTCTGAATCCCACCCCCGTAATTCTGACCCCCGTATACCAATCAAAACCAAACTATATAGTGCAGATGGACATGCCCATAGTAAGCTACATTCCGAATTTCAACCTTCTATCTCAACAAATGTAGAAATTATGAAGGGGAGGGACTGACATTATAAAAACCAATAAGTAGCTCCATTCTTATTCTACTTACGAGGATCAGTCAAATGAAAACCGCAAATATTAATAATAAGCTCCTTTATTGCAGACAGAGTTGGTGCACCATTTTTCAATGTAGTACCCATCTTTTCGATACATTTCGCCATCAATTCGGGAAGGCAAGGATACCTCGGGAAAAAAAAATCATATAATGGAGATCTTCCTTATAGTAATCGGCATACGAATTTCACTCCTTTATATGCATAAATACACCTAGACCTTTTGATCCCCTCTAATTTTCACCCGCAAAACTCCGACCTTAGTGGGCTAATCAAAACCAAACTAAATATTGAAAGTGCACATACCCATAGTAAGCTACATTCCGAATTTCAACCTTCTACCTCAAAAAATGTAGAAATGATGAAGGCTGATTTAAATCGTGTGTAAAATAAAACCAATAAGTAGCTCCATTTTTTCCGCTACTTACAGCTTTTTGCAATTGGTAAAATGTAGTTTGCAATTTTACATTTAAAAAAAAAACAAAACATTTTTTCATTTGAAAAAAACACGTTTGGCCCAGCCGATTGCAACCAAAATGCGAGGTGCACAACTACATGTTACAACAGTCCTAAATACAAAATTTCAACAGTTTTTGAGAAATGCGAGATACACACACGTACGTACTGTTGCGTGCCGATTTTTTAAATTAAATTTTTACTTTATTTTCGCTGGGTAATTTTTTTTTGGGCTTGTAGTTAATGTTTTTAAACCAATTTTAATAAAATCTTATCCCTCCTTAATATTATTTCTTATCTCTATTATTTTTTTGTATTTTCTGTGGCTTCGCGATTGTTGCCTTTTCGATATTTTTCGCGATCTTTAATTGTCTAATTGTTATCGCTTGAGATGTTTTTGCAGGCTTTTTGTTCGATCCTCGTGATTAGTCCGCATGCGCGGTTGTTTTTTTTTCAGTCTTGTGGCGGTGCTAAGTTGGTTAGTTAGGGAGTCTTGCTCTGGCCCTGGTGCCGTCGACTTCTCGGATCTAGAAGTCGATTTTTCTTGCCATGGGTTGAAGAGATAATTTTTTTTTTTTCGACATGGACAAAGCAGTAGCCTCCTAGTAGAGCTTTCGTCCACATCTGCCAAGGAGAAAAGGACTAACATTTCCAGTATTCACATAAGCAATGGATTGGCTAGGCGTTTATTATTTGCTAAAAAGATTTTTCGCCGTCTACTGAATTATTTCTATCCAGGATGTTCGACCTTCAGATAATCTAAAAGGCTTTTGGAACGGATCATCTCTGGGCTGATTAGGGTAATGTCCCTCGCCAAAGTAGTAGATCGTTGCTTCACAGAAACTCATTCATCATGGTCGCCGTAGTCTGCGCTTGGTTTTCCTATAAAGTTGATAGCGATTTCGACGATGGAGCTGGGATTCCCCCTCGTCGTTGATCTGCGTTTTCTACTCATAGTGAATGAGACTCGATTGCGACAAAAAGAAGAACGTTTCTCTCAGGTTTTATGGTGATCGTCGTTGCCAATTCTCAACATGCCGTTGCTGAGTTTTCTTCCTTTTGCTAGATGTCGTTCCGCCTTACTGTTCGCTTAGAACGCCCAACAAACTGCGTCTCCAAGCTACGCCCACTTCAAAATTGAGAAGCTCTTTCAGAAAAGACTGGTCGGATGTTATGACTCCTTTTTCCGCTCTCCATCGGATTCGACATGAAGCTTCCACTTCGGCCCTTGTATTTACTTTTGTTTGGAGTCCTGCCTTGAGTTGCTTTTTTATTGTCTTTATTTAATTTTTGTTGATGTTTCTTTATATCTCTCTAATTTCTTTATATTTTCTTTTTAGGACCTTATGTGTGGATGATCGTCGCTCTTCAGTTTTCCCGTTTCCCAACAATTGCCTCTAGAGTGCCTTGTGACTTGTATCCCTTAATCGTACCCTTTCAGCCAGTATGTATGAAGTTCGTTTCGTTATGATTGTTTCCTTGTTGTGTTTTCTTTTAGGTTTACGTTTTCTAGTTGATGTGACTGCTGCCTTTTTGTTCTGGTCCATTTACATTTTTTTATTATTATTTTTCTTTTGATCTTTACTGCTTATTACGAGGGTTGGGGCATAAGTCATGGCAACTATTTTTTTTCTCAGAGCTAAGGGATGGTATCATAAAATGTCATATGTCTCAAGGAAGCTGTGACTGGTAGTATGTTTCCACAACATTAGATGGCTCCGTGAGTTCCTGATGTTTCGCAGAGAGCAATGTTAAATCAGTTCTTAGTCAACCGCCGTGCAAGGTGGATGTAACCCGGGTTGAACAACGGTCGTATATCAAAACAGCCGTTCTCTATTTTGATTTCTGGTACTTATTCTGGAAAATGAAATTTGTAATCATGTTCCAGAATAAATTTTCCAGCAACATGAAACGTATGAAACATTACAGGCTTCATGATTCCAGAACATGAAACCTGTAATGTTGTCAACTACCTTAATAAACATGAGAAGCAAATGTTAGTGTTGGCGTGTTGTTAAATATCCGTATATTTCGTCCATTCCTTGTCGTTTCATCTCTATATTTCACATTTTTTACCCATGCTTGAATTCTCATAAAAAAATAGTTGCCATGACTTATGCCTCAACCCTCGAATTTAATTTTTTTTTTTTTGATTTAGAATTTTTTCCCTTTGCTTAACTTTTTATCTATACATCAATTACTTTTGTTGGACTCTTCCTCAGGCAGGTTCCTTACTTTTCCTCTTCTACCCATAACTGGTTACAGGAATCTTCCTTTCCTGTTGTTTTTCGAGTCTTCGGGATTCTAGATTTTTTTTATCGAAGTAGTTCGGGAGCCACGAAATAATAGGAGAACGAAAAAACTTTATCCCGGTCTTGAAACGAAGACTCCTTTTGCTTCCGTTGTTTTACTTATTGACTTTTTTGAACTTTGAACCCTTGTTTAATTATATATACTTTTTTATTTCCAAACAAATGCGTCTTCTTCCATCCTTGAGGGTATTGTAACGTATTGGCGTTTGCGGCCCCTTCAACTTCTATTGAGTTCAACCCTGCCTCAGGTCGCATCCTTCGGGTAACCTGGAGTCCCCAAACTCTTCTCGTCTTGGACTCCCTAGAACCTCCAAGCGGATGGTGAAGTCTCCCAAGAAATTATAATCGAAGTCACATTGTATATTTCTTGCCCTTAAATTTCATTGTTTTTTCTTTTTATTACTTCTGAACTTATTGTTGTAATAAAAGAAATATTTGTTTGGAACCTCGGTAGTTTCCATATTTATTTTTTTCCCCTTATATTAAACTGGAGAAATTGGAGGGGTTTAATGTAGATCGGTGATCTTATACCATTAGCCAAGAGTTGAATTTTGACTTTTAATTGACAATTTAAATTTAACTTTCCTCTTGTAATTAAATAATTATTTGCTAGACTTTTTGGAAAAAGGGATTGGTTCGTTTTTTGATTGCTTTCGAGGGAAAGGGTCAATATCTGGAAGGGTTTTTCTCTTCAGATAAAGCTGAGCGTGCCGAGAACGGATGTTCAGCTTCTTAGCATGCTACAGTACGTACGTACAGACGTCACGACGGAGCATGTCAAAATGGATTCAGGGATGTTCAAAATGTATATTTCTCTTGAAAACTGAACAACGAAATTTTTCGTGATTACAATACTTCTTTTACTTTGTACAAGGAAGTAAAAAGTTTCTTTCTTTTTTTTTTCATTGTATTTTGTCTTTTAGTGAACGTATTATAAGCACACTGGACAAAAAATTAGTCACTTTGAGAGTTCTATGTAGTTTGAATATACAAATGAATGCCCGTGAGTATATTTCATTGCGAGATAGTAGTAGCTAAGCAGTATGTATTACATTTTTTCATTGCATTTTTAACAGCAGTATGTATTACTCCGTGTCGACAGTGGCTGCAAAAAATGGGTCGTAAGCCAGACGTATCTCAGTGACAAAAGGAGGTCTTATCAATCTGGGCGGACAAAAGGGCATCATGTGCAAAAAGCAGCTATTTTTGCCATAGTATCAAAGTGCACAGTAATCCGCGAGTTCAAGAAATGGTCCACAGGTATGTCAGATTGCAAACTGTAGTCGGAAATCCGTGCTGACTGAACGGGAGCAAAGACTGATATTGCGCCTGATTGCGACCAACCGTTTTCAAACCAGGCAAGAACTGCTGCAGGAAAAATAATCTGCATAGACAAGTTGTGAAAGACTCTAAGGAGGCAACTGCATAAAATGGACATCTGGACACGATTACCTCTTAAGCGTCCGATGCTCACTCCAACTCACAAGAAAGCTCGCGTACAGTGTTGCAAGCGATATCAAAACTGGAATGTTTGACAACTGGAAACGCCTGATTTGGTCGGATGACTCAAAGTTTTGTTTTTATTCGGATGACGCTCGACTTCTTGTGAATAGAAGCATGGTCTTTTAATCCTCTGGTCTGTGCACTCGCGCAAATTCCGTTGTAGGAGTCAACAATGGACCTTTTTACCTCGAGACTTGTGCGAGACGATACATCATCCCTATGCGGCACGAAAACGAGGTTCGAGGAAAAGCCCTCTTCAAAATGAACATTGCTTCAAGGTGTAAAGTGCTTGGAAAACGAAGAAATGAAACACTACTCGATTTGTTTAACAGTTTTGCTAAGCATAAATTTTAGTACACTAACGAAATGGCTGGGAAGATTTAATAAGGCATATAATTTTATTTTTCAGAATCTTATATTTTTGATTTTGAAGGTAATGTTTATGAAAAATTATTTTTGAGAGCCTGGACTTAAAATATATTCATGTGGAAAATTTATACAGTAATTAAATTAAAACAATTGATGTTTTTGGAAAAAATTGATATTTATTATTTTGACTGATCGATTGATTGATTTATTGATTGCTACCAAAGATAAGCAGAAAGGTAGCTCGGTGCCACATAGGAATCCCCACCAAGGCACCGAGAACAAAGACAAAAAAATCACAAAACAAAAATACATATGAAAACAATATAATTATATATTGATGAAATTATATAAAAGACCAAAACTGGATATTATAAAAAACAATCCAAATTACTCTTAGCATTATGCAATTGATTAAAACAAGATAAAATTTTAAATAATAATTAAAATTAAAGCAAGGAATATAAAACAATTCTCGTTTTCTAAACCGCGTATTACAGTTAAAGTTTAAGTAAGCCAAACAAAAAGGACTATCAATCTTTCCATTAATGATATTAGCAACAAATTTTAAAATCTCCGCTTGAAAGATGTTCAAATCTTGCATGATCTGCGAAAAGGAATAACTACCAATTCTAATATAGCGGTAAAAATAAAGTTTTGCGAATAGACTATACACTTTATGAAGTCTGTTCTTGACATGATTTGAAGCAAACCCCCAAATTACTATCCAATTGTCCATTATGAATAAACAATTGCACTTTTATATATTAAGCAAACAAAGTGCTTTTTATTTTATTTCATTTTTTATCTTTAATTATACGAGAACATTTTAAGTTAAAATTAAATTGATATTTATTTAAACACAAAAAAACTTATTACGAATTAATTAAAAAAAAATCATTTTTTTTAATTTAGTATGTGATGATAGCAATTTTGTATTTTATGAAATGCAATTGTTATAGAGGCCAAAGCACAAAAACATTGCACAAAATTGAACCATAAAGCATAAAAAACCGCGACGCCACTTCACTTCTTGTAGAGATCCTAGGATTTGCTTCCCTCCAGCCTCGGTTTCAATCGCGCAGGGGATGATGTAATACCGGAAATCTCGTGAGCGGGCAAAAGGAGTATTAGGCGCATTCGGCGGCACTCAGATCTGACTCAGATCTGAGAGAGCAGCATTCGGCGAGCACTTTGGTACTTCCGCCTGAGAAGAAAACGTGTTCGGCGCGCAACGAATCTGTCAGATTCTGAGCTCAGACGCTCAGCAAGCTTTT
>JAHWFO010030762.1:143840-203968 GCA_023313115.1 Rhysida immarginata | reverse complement strand
AAAAGTTACAGCCATGGAGACCTTATTTATCAATCGCCCCTCGTATTAGGTTAATGGAAAACTTTTAGATTCATATGTTTTTTGTAATTTTTAAAAACAAAACTACTACATGTATATTCAAATTTTTTTCTTTTCCAGATTCTATACACCTTTTACTATTTTTTTCATAGCTTCCGCATGCCTGCTTCATAGAACTCTGCCGCCTGTGAGAAAAGCCACGCAGATTTCACTTCTTCATCGTCGCTGAAACGCACTGTTCATTGGCACGTTCCAAAGGTATGCGCCACACTCGTCCGCATCTGTCGTCGGTGTCCAAATAAAAGCGGGATTCGTCGCTGAAAAACACCGGGCGCCATTCCATTCGCCAGCCCACTCGTTCACGAAACCATTGCAGTCGTATCGCGCGGTGCTCAGTTGTCAAAGGAAGACACAACAATGGACGCATGGCAGACATTGTCGCGGCGTGTAACCGGCGTGTTATTGTCGCTATTGACACTGGAGCAGTATCGGGACGAGGCCTACGAGATAACAAGGCCTGAAGTGAAAAAGTCACCTGACCATCGGGGTGCTAGCAACAATCCAACCTTCATTGTTTCCAACAAACGAAAAAACACTGATTGTTAACATCCAAGATGGAGACAATGAAGGTTGGATTGTTGCTAGTACCCCAATGGTCAGGTGACTTTTTCGCTTCCAGGCCTTGTTATCTCGTTGGCCTCGTACCGGCAATAGTGACGTTGTCGCGCAGTTGCCGCTAAGCGCTGTTCGCAGTATCCGCCTATCGGTACGAGCTGACGTGCTTCTCCGGGCCCCAAAGCCTGGTCTACTGGCTTGTGTGCCTTCCTCTCGCCATTGCCTCCATCATCGGCCTACCGTCCGTGCTTCCTGCGACACATGGACAGCAATCCGTCTGGTTGACCATCCAGCCTCGGAGAGGCCAATAATCCGACCTCGTTCAAAGTCCGTTAATTGCGTGAACGGTTGTCGTTGTCGTCGTCGCGGCATTGAGACCGTTGTGCGGATTATAGTACTGTACGTTCACGAGGCAGTTGCTTCCTCCCTACTGCATGGAACGTCTCGCACAAGTATCAACTGATGAGCCTATACAGGCACCCGGACACCCTGTATCAACCCAAATGGTCATGTCCCGTGAGCATGCATCTAATCGTTTACTAGTCGGAGGTAGACGAACCCCCCCCCTCCCCACTAAATATGGATAAGGTCGGATTACTCCTTGTTGGTGGGGCAATTTCATTGCATAGCAGTGTATATCCATGATAAGCAGCCTTCTCCTCCACCCGAAGAAATGAAAAAGCTACTAACTCTCGCGAAAAGGTGCAAATACCTCATGATAGAAAACGGAAAGGAGATTGACTCGGTTGGATAAAGAGCTGGGAACAATATTAGGCCGTTTCCGTTAATTAAATTGTGCCAATAGCTATAATAACCGTCTGAACAATCTTTCGTTGTCGAGATTTTTTGCTTATTAAATTTCGATTCTAGTAATTATGTACATAAGAGAGATCCAAACTAAAGAAATTCTTGCAGAGAGGATAGGCTGTCTAAGCTAGATACTTGAGCTGGCTAAGCCTATGAATTATTCTTCAAGATAAAGAATGTTTCACATTGTTTATTTTCTTTATCATGAAAATTAATTGTATATCATATGTAATAAAAACCTTTATGCATTTATATAGAGAATATTTCATAGAGAAGTTGCAAAACTTAAAATACACATCATATTCTTTGTCAAAAGTATTGGCACAGCTCTTAAAAATAGAAGGTACGAGTGATGACGTTAATGACAGCGTGAAGCGAGTTGCAACTTGCATAAGTTGTAAAACATCAACCAAGTTATTAATAAATGGTTGTTAATAGAAAATTAATAAATGATCGGAAGAACTCGGCGACTTTTTGCGTGGCACTACCATTGGATGCCAATTTGTGAGATTTCTGGCCTTTTAAATCTACCCAATCCATCGTGGTTAAGTACGAGGGGTGTTCAAATGAAAAGGTACGAAACGACACTGTGGGTATAATGTAATTATTTATTCAAAGTAATCACCATAGGCCTAAACACAACAATCCCAATGTTTCGCGAGCCGAAGGATTCCCTATTCCCAGAATTGCTGTGGCTGTGACAACAGCCAGTTCTCCATTGTGTCCTTCAGTTCGTCGTCCGAGTTGAAGTGCTTCCCTTTGAGATGTTTTTTTTAGCGGACCAAACAGATGGAATTCGCAGGGCGACATGTCCGGGCTCTAGGGCGGATGCTCAAGCTGCTCCCACTTGAACTTGTCCAGTACATTTTTTGTGACCTTGGAGACGTGTGGACGAGCGTTATCGTGGAGCACAATCACTCCATCCGTTAGCAGCCCAGGTCGTTTGCTCTTGATAAACTTCTATAGGCTGCGGAGTGTCTCGCAGTACACGTCGCTGTTAATGGTTTTTCCGTGCTCGAGGAATTCAGTTCGACGGAATCACAACTGCTTGATTCTCTCCTGCGTCATGTGAGAGCGGCTCGCGCATCCGCACAACGACGCCGGACACAACATTCTCTTCCCTAGATGCCGCACTACGTTATCCCAAAGCGACATAGTCAAATTCCAATCCATTTGGTTTTTACGATGTTTCGTACCTTATCATTTGAACACCCCTCTTATTTGTAAATTAGAATCGGCTGTGAAATAACGCAGTAGTAGACTTCATAAATTCACTGACAAAGATCGGTTGGTCCTGCAGAGAACTGTAAGGCATAGTCTGTTTGCTTCGGCTGCCAGAATCACTATGTAATGTGGACATGCATCTGGAATCATTTTTAACATGTTCGGCGGCAGTTGAAACAGATGAATTACTAGGGGAGAGTTGGTGCTCTTAAGATTAGAATGACCGATGCTTCTATAAAAAAAACCCAACAAAGGTTAAGAGTGATGCAAAGGTAAGAGTGATCAACAAAGGTAAGAGTGATCAACAAAGGTAAGAGTGATCAACAAAGGTAAGAGTGATGCAAAGCTCATCGCAACTGGATTACTGAGCACTAGAATCATATGGAGCGTCATGACCTTTTAGAATGAGTCGTTATGTGTCACAAGATTTGGGAGGGGTCGCGATAGCGAGCGCCCAAACCCCAGTTCATGTGAGGAGATGTTTAGAGCAGACGACGGTGGATGGTCGAAAGCCGGTGGTAAAAGCGCCTGATGTTAGAAGGAAGGGAGAAAACAAGAATTTTGAGGTTGGCAAATGGAGAGATGTTAGAGGAGAGACGCGGCGCGAACCAATGAAAAAGAGTAGAAAATTGGAGAGGAGACGAGGAGGGGAGAAGAGAGAGAAAAGAGGAGAGTTACAGATTTTTCCGATGAAAGAGGACGCATCCGAAAATCGGGGTGAGGCAGTTGAACTTTCCGGGCGTCCGGCGTTAAGAGGTTCTTCCGGGCGCGGGCACGAGCGGCAGGTAAGAAATTCCATTTCTTATTCCGAATCTAATACCGAAAAAGGGGCTAGTCGCCGTGTTCGTCGCGGGGACAAGGAAGACGTTACCTCCCGAATGCCACAAGTGGAAAGTTCACCAGCCCCGATTAGCACGCGTCGGTGGAAAAGGCGACGGCCGTTTCACGATAGAGAGTCGGCCGGTCAAGCCTCGCATAAGGCGGTCAGCTTCAGCCACACGGTTAAGAGTGTGGCGTCATCGCAGTTTCAAAGGCGGGCAGTCAACCCAGTTGGGCAGCCTTCGTCTGCGGTTGTCAGCTGTGTAAGCAGGGGAGGAGACGATATACCAGCACAGGAGCCAACGACATTGGTTTGCGTGGACGTGGAGAGTGAGAGCAACGTAAGCGCGCATAGCACCGGTGTTCCCTGCGTAGCGCGTTGCGAAGCTCGCAAATTACCCTCATCTAGTGAGTGCGAATTGCGTGCCGCGCGTTGGTGGTGTGATTCCGTGTGTGGGTGTTGTTGGACGAATGAGGTGTGTGCAGGCGATCTAATTGCTGCTAATAGTAACATCTGTTTCTTCTGCCCCTACTGCATTAGGTACTCGTGTGGTCACCCTCATCCCAGACGAGCAATTCCGCCCCTGGGTTCCAGTAGTTTTCCCCCCTAAAAGGACTACGCGACGAGTTCATCGTTGCGAACGGAGACGGACGAAAGTAGGATTAGGAGATATCGGACAAAACGGGCCGGGGTTTGTAAGCAGCGGAATCCGTCATTGAAATTCTGGGTTTCCCGAAGAAAAAGCAAGATTCAAAGGCCAAGGCGAGGCGGCCTCGTCAATCAACTCATGAATCTTGATAGCGGACATTGACCGCCGATATTTGCATATTATTTATTTGAAACAGTATTTAGCTTGTTGCCTGTGTGTTAGACACTGTGAAAAGCAAACTTTAATATAATTATTGACTCTTTCTAAAGCGCCTGCTTATCTCGGCGGACCAGTGTATTAGCTGACCCGGCATTTCTGGACCCGAGCAGGAGGTTCGAGTTCCACTCATAGAATTTAAAATTTTATCTTGAATAGAATTCGCCACCGAAGTGGGGCGAGGCTCGTAAAATAAATATTAGTTATTTTATTGTGAAGGGTTTTATAACCCCCGCCTGTCTACAAGCGTTTCGATGATGGGCAGCCGACATTAGATAAATTGCATAGTCCGTGAGAGCCGGCGCTTTAAGTTAGAGATTTGGAAGTCGTTAAGGCTTGTTTGCAATATTATTTTATGATAACCGTACTTGCGTTACGAGGTATTGTGTTTATGGTAATGATCGCACCAGATAATTTGCAGGAGAACTGCGTGCGCGATCATTGCTTGAGTTAAGAAAGTGTATCCATTCAAGCCAATACATTCATTCTAAATAAAACCTTTTTGTTCATAAGCGCAAATTTTGCAATTCTTTATACAACCCACAATCACCCCACTCTAGGTACGTGACATTATGTTATAAGACGAGAATTATTTATGCTAAAAAGGCTCCCGTCGCTCCGGTGTCATATTTTAACATTAAAGGACGATAATTTTCTTGGAATCTTTGGAAATTGCGAACGATAGAAAAAGAAGGTACTAACGAATTAGACCAATCAGAATAGCTTGAGCTTGAATTTTGTAACACATGGACTTATCAACTGTTTTATAGGTTTATTAAAAGTATTATACAAGGAACTATAAAAAAGTTCCCGGAATTGCAGTCTGGCCGGTGACTGGATACAGTATGCACATCGCGACCTTAAGCCCCTTTGGGCGCACAAACACACACTTACTCCAACGAGACTGCCACTCCTGGAAAGCCCGTGCGAACTCCTCCTTTGGAATGGACTTGAGACCGGCTGTCGCACTTGATCTCTTCTTTTGACACAAAACGTTGACCCCGCAGTCCCATTTTCAATCTGGAAAGGAGGCAAGATCTGGGGAGTAGGAGGGTTGGGGCAGCACAGATTTTTCATTGTGCCAATAATTCCTGTACCACTAATGCTGCTCAAACTGTGACATGCCAACGTGTGTTACACCCTCTTACAAGCTCACGCTACAGCTCCTGAATGACACGTCCGAACACGATGTAACCACACGTGCGCGCATTTGGAATGTAGAGGCAACACCACCTCTACTCAAAGCCTGAGCGCGAAAATTTCATACATTGTTACATCATACCTAGTCATAATTTAGGGCTTATTATTGGTAGAAATGCGATTAAAGATGACTGCCTATGACGTTTTAACAATATATGACGTTTCCGCGCTCAAGCTTTCTCTTTAGGTGGTGTTGGTAGAGAGCGCTGTTTACAGAGCGGCGTTTTTCAGATTTAGGCGCTCACCAGCCAGACTACAATTTCGGGAACGTTTTGATAGTCCCTTGTATTGCCTCTCTTTTTCTAATTTTGTATGTTGGCTCTTTGTAACCAATCTACTCGTTATTTATATCCCCTTCTCCCATCGGTTATTAATCTATATATAAATGCTGCCAGTTTCCCCGTGTGATATCTCATGCTGAACAAAGACTACTTAGCTGCTGAAATGTGCATTGATTATTATAACTGGTAATCCGTTTTTGTTTGTTCGTTTATTTCGTGTTTTGACATTCTAGATAAGTTTGCGTTGCCTACAATTTGCGTTACAGATTGGCATGAGTCCATCAATTATCAACATGACAATGCTCCCATCCACAAATAGGTCCTTAACTTTCTGGTTCAGTTAAAATGGGGATTGAAGAACTTGGGTTTCACGGAGTCTTGAACACAACCTAATAGAACATTTGCGGCGTGAGTGTGGGCATCAATTTCGTGCCGTACAGTTTACCCAACATCCACATCTGTGTAAGCTGCTGTTCTACTAGTAAATATCAAGCGGCAAATTATACTTTAGCAATCGCTCTTTGTTTATAATGGATAAATGCGACAGAAACGTCGTGTATACTCATGCTTCAAACAACGGAATCCGACAAAGGTCTGGATTCGGGAATATATTCTATTCAATCTTCTCGAATTCGATATTTCAACTTCCCATTCACAATACCATGATTTAGCACATGTTTAGCACATGTGATTCTAATAAAGTTGGTGATAAAATGTGATCTGGACCATGTAGATGAGTGGTACAAGAATCGTGGAATGTTACTAAATATGCAAAAAATGATAACTGCTATTTTTAGTCAGAGTAATCACACCGAGAGTGCCAACTCAATAAATATTTTAGGCATTGAATTCGATGCCCATTTAACCTTTCAAAACTATAGCCTAACGTCAAGAAGACAAAACTAAGATGTTTACTATAACGACTGAGTAAGACCTTGAATACAAAAGAACTTACCACCGTTGTTCATTCATTTGTATATGTGCTATAATTGAATATGGTATCTGTTTACGGTTAACTGCCTGTAGTTATCGTCTAAGAATCATGAAGACTGCTGTAAATAAATATATTAAAATTGCATTCAAAATAGATCGTTACCTATCAATCTGACTTTTAAAGCAAATATGGACTATTGTCTTTTTATGCTTTTATTGTCTACTGCAATTTGAAAATTTTGCTAATTCGTTAAGATAGAACGATCATCCGTGCTATTTTATTAAACAGCTGTTTAATAGTTCGATCGAAACACGCTTACCCCAAGGCTTTAAATTTGTACCTCCTGTAGTATCTATTTTTAAATCAAGGTCGATCCGATATAGCTCAGTGAAAGCGTGGAATGATTTACCACATGTCATAAGGACCCAAATATTTAACTGTTCCCGAGAATCGTGTATCACAAACTGCAACCATTTTAATAACATTTTGAAAGCACATATACAAAAACGTGTAAAGATTATGAATTCATGTAATATACAGGGTAAGTGAGGAGAAAAAACTAACAAGGAATTCCCTGACAAAACCTGAGTACTCTGACTCGCCGATTTTGATAAAAAAAATTGCACGTGTAGCTTTCATCAAATTAAACATACGTTCAAAGCCATTCGACGCACTTCTCAAAATTTTCCGATAGCTACAAAAGGAGGCCCGAGGTCATTAGACGTGTATGATAACGTCTAATGGATAGGGGGGGTCATCGCATATTTCGATGACATCCTTATCTATGCAGAAACATTGGAAAAATTAAAAAAAAAACACGGAAAAAGTGTTACGCCAGCTCAGCAGAGACAGAATATATTTGAAAATTACAAAATGCGAGTTTGGATTGACGAGGAGTTAGTTGTTTATGTCAAATGTCTTAGTACTTTTGACAAAGAACGAAAGAAATAGAATGTGCTCCAGTATTGGCTGAATTCAATTAAGCAAACGTGTAAACAAACAATGGTATAGTTTTTAAGTTTATCAAATATTACTGAAGATTGATTAAATATTTTAATGTATCCTGTTACTTTAGAATCGTATCCATCTATAGTGCTTCCACTTCTTCAGGTTGATTCTCTCTTGAACAGTCTATATCTTAAGACAATTTACCTATTTCTGAATCATGCGCGCGCCGATATTTTCTTCTACCAGGTAACCACAAAAGTTCTTGCCATTTTTATGTTGCCATAAAAGGAAGTGATAGAAGATATGCAAGTGTCTTTACAGTGTGGTCCAAAATCTCATGGGGGAGCAGGAAGGTTAGCAAAATCTCATACAGGGCTCTTGGGCATTCACATCAATCCCATCTCGTGCAGAAGGGAAGACAAATGGAGGTATCGAAGGAGATGGTTAGGTGTTGTTTGCTTTATGACTTCAAGGTGGGCTTGTCAGCAGCAGCATCAAGTCGCCGAATGTGTTTTGTGTTTTGGGGATGAGGCTGTGAATGAACGCACCGCAAGGCATTGTTCCAGAAATTCAGATCGGGAGAATTTGCCATTTCTGATGAACCCCGCAGTGATCGATCACAAGCCTTAGATGACCAGGCCCTGAAAACGGCCATAACGGAGGACAGCAGTTTAACATGTGGTGAACTTGCCAGCTTGCCAGACGGTGTCAGGATTCTGATGAAACAGTTAGACGTCACCTGCACAGCCTAGGAAAGACGTACAAGTTGAGCAAATGGGTACCCCACACAGTATGGGAATCCAACAAGAATCAATGAGTGACAGCCTGCATGTCGTTGCTTTCTCGACTTCGTAACGCACCCATGTTTAATCGAATACTTACCATTGTCGAGAAGTGGGTCATGTATGAGACTTCTAGGCGTTCCAAACATTGGTTGTCACTCCCGGACAGCGTGCCTCACACTTCAAAGCCACCCCCCTACACTCACGCAAGATCAGACTGTGTGTCTGATGGACTAGATCCCAAATGGTTCACTACGAGCTGCTATAAACTGGCCAAACCATCACTGAGGACTTGTACTCCCAACAGTTGGAATATGTGCAACAGGCATTGCAGCAACAGGAGCCAACATTGGTGAATCGCAAAGGGGTACTCTTCCTTTATGACAATGCCCGGCCACATGTGGCACGGGTGGCCTGGGAAACCATAGAGCGGCTTGGCTGGGAAACCATAGAGCGGCTTGGCTGGGAAACTTTGTGTCATCCACCTTACTCATCGGATTTTGCTCCAACGATGGAAAATCCTACACCAATAATACAGACCTACAAAAGGCACTCACGGACTTCCTTGAATCCAAGACCGACAATTTTACAGCCAGGGGATTGATTAACTAGAGACACGTTGGCAGAAGGTGGTAGATGCCAATGGGGATTACTTTGGGGACTAGCGATATGCTACTTTTTGTGTACGACAGTTTGTTTTCCGGAATTAAAGACGGCAAGAACTTTTGTCTATTCACTAACCTATTTTTCAAGAGTTTCTTCACTAACCCTAAGCAGGCAGTTTTGCAAAACATTGATAACGAATATCATTTCGTCGTCACGGAAACGTACACGTCAGAATTACCAAAGATTAGCATGATACGGCTAAAAGCAAAAATTGACTACCTGTTACCCAAACAACCAATTTTATACATGTTATGTTTAAGCAAGTAAAAAAAAATCAATTTAAAGACAAGCTTTTCTTTTTGCATGGTTATTACTCAGTTTTAAGCTATTTCCGGTTCAACTGTAAACCGGGAGTTGAAAATATTGATGAAATATTGTATTGTCATCGAAACTTAGTTACTATACCAAATTTGAAAGCTCTAGGTGTTGAAGAAGTGGGTCAAAATGCACTTGCAAAATTTGAATCAAGATAATAATGTAATAAACATGTGAAACCACATGTAATAAAAGCTTGTAAAATACTCACAATGCTGTCGACAAAAAAGAAAGAATGGAGCTAGTTTTTGGTTTTATGTTGTCCGTTCGTCCCCTTCATAATTTCTACATTTTTTGAGGTAGAAGATTGAAATTCGAATTATACCTTACTATCGGCATGTCCACCTTCTTTATTTAGTTTGGTTTTGATTGGTACACTGAGATTGGAATTACGGGGGTTGGATTTAGAGAGCACAAAGATCTATGTGCTATTTAGGTACATAAAGGAGTGAAATTCTGTATACAGATTCCTCTAGGGAAGTTTTACATTACTATGAAGTTTAGACCCAATTGTTACGGTGGGGCCGGAATTGCGGGGGTGGCAGTCACTTTGTCGTTAGAGCTATGGCAACCTATGGCGTGTGATATGTCATTCCATGGAAATGATGAGAAAGGAAAGAAAATACAAGCTTTTTTACGTTTTCTCTACACGACGCTCGAGAAAATCAATTTTTTTATTTAAAATTTGGGGGGAGGTAAAAAAAAAAAATGCAGATAAAAGGGTAAAAATAGATGACCGCAGGTTCTGCTACTTGCCTTACTCTACTCGGGGGGAGCAATTTCTTGTTAATAATCTATAAATGTATTTCTGGTTCACTGCAAAAGCTTCTCCTTGGAATGTTTACAAGATTTTTATTTGGTCCTGCATATCTTCCCTCATTGTCGGTAAATTTTGGTAGACAATTTCTTTTAGCTGTCTCCCAGGGAAGTGAGGTTTGGAAAACAAAGGGCCATGCTAAAGGACCCTACCAATCCTTCACAGTGAGAATTTGCGGGGCAGCCATTCTGCTGAACCACATGTCAAACCTCGTTTCTAAGAGTAGATCTTCAGGCAGCACGTTTTGTCGACAATGAACGTTCGGGTTAGCATGGAAGAAATACAGGCCGATAATGTGCCCTCTGATAATGCCACACTTTGTATTTGCACTTCACGTATGTTGATCGTCTATCTGTCGAAGCCATTAAGGATTTTTTTGGCCAAGTTATTATTTTAGTTTTTTAAACGTGGTTTCGTCAGTCCACAACACCGATAAATGAAATTATTTATTGGTTTCTACACCACTTATAAAAAATCCGTAGTTACACTATCGAAGCGTCCGGTGAAAATGAATGTGGAAGGCGTTCATGTTGAGTATCCACCACACAGTCATGAGGGTTATTCCTGAGTCACGAGAGAGCCTTCTCGTGGTGACAGTCGGATACTGTCGAATGACGGCCGGAACATCAGCAGCTCTCTCACCTCGCACTCTTCTGATCACAGCATTCGTGTTTGGTTGTGCTACACTTGACCAATGTGCTTCATATGAACCGCAAGCCGCTAAAAAAAATTCCGGAGTGATGTGTATGATTAGGATATCGTGCAGCGCACAACTCCTCCGTAGGATAGTTTTGCTGGCATTCTCCTAACACCATCAACATGTCAAAGTTTCTTCGTTGGATAAAGGCATTTTCAGTGGTAACTTGCCATATTTGCAAAAAACAATGCGCAGAAATCGTTAACAATTCAACAGAGATAATCACGTAAAGTAAAAATATTTTGAAGAAACGTCATTAAACACCGTGAATTGAAAGTGCTTGTATTCTTTATTTCAGGAATCCGATTGGAAAACAACATTTCCTATAAAAGTTGTTTTTTCCCCAAGGCCTTTTTTGAACCTATGTTCCCATGTAAAGTTTTTAAGCGGACCCCGAATGCGTCCATTTTCAGATATTTCTAAATATTGGATAGCCACCATTAAATTCTTCACAGAGTCATGTAAAATTTCGCCTAAAGCTCTAGGAAGTCGAACTTATGAGAAAAAAATCCTGATACGGTTGTTCTGAAACACCCTGTATAAAGTGTCCACTATATCTTCGAGATAGTTTAGCGCAAAGTGTCAGTTTATTCTTTGTGGTAAGCATGACTCTCCAGCGCTGGCGCCCCGGTCCACATACATAAAGACATGCGATTTTTCTCCTATGGGGATATACGAAAGACAGCATACTAGAGAGCGCAGGAGGCGTTTGAATATCGTATGGACGTTATTCGATTGGCTGGTGGGGGGCACACTGAATATTTGTAATATTCATAAGTTTAAAAATGTTTTATTTTCTTCATTTTTATAATAAGGAACATTTTATAATAAGCAAACTAAAGTTGAGACATACTTCTGTAGACATATTGTATTTATAAGTGTATGAAACATGCAATGACATATCAATATCAAACGAATATACGAGGTCTGTTAAGAAAATAACCGAACTTTTTTTAATTATTTTATTGATCTTTGTCTCCTTCAAAGTACTCCCCTCCTCTATTTACACACTTATTCCGGAGGAGTTTCTACTTTACCATGCAGTCCTGAAAAGCTTCTTTTAGAATATTCTTCAATGCCAGTGACGAATTTTTATTAGTGTCATGAATGGAGTCGAAACGGCGTTCTTTTAGCACTGATTTTAATTTTGGAAACACGAAAAAGTCGCAAGGAGCTATGTCTGAGGAGTAGGGAGGCTGGGGAAGGACAGTTATCTGATTTTTAGCACAAAACTGGCGAATTAACAAGCTAAGTAGTCAGGCGCATTGTCATGATGAAGGAACCATGAGTTGTCTTGGCAGAACAGTGGTCTCTTTTTGTAAATTTGCGAGTGGTCTCCCCAGTTTCACGCAAAATTTCACGTTACATCGTTGCTGTCGTAAATCGGACATTGCAATAATCGCCACGTACACGGAAACACATTGCACTCAAATGGCAATAACTCGTAAACTATACATGTAAAAACTTGTAAATACTCCATTACGCGGAAGAATTTGACAATTGCTGTGCTGCTAACCGCTCGTCGCTACGACGATCCGTTGCCGCCTAATTAAAAAAGCTCGGTTATTTTTTGAACAGACCTCGTTCAGAAAGCAAAATACAGAAGAGCAAAGAGCGAAGCAAAAGTGAACTTACCCTTAGATCTTACAATCATTTTTATTTAATTTCTATATATTTTTCAACTTCCAATATATTTACAGAAATATATTTCTCTGAAATGAATAGTTCGGAACAAAAATTTATAGGACTGGTTATAAGGGAAACTATAGGAACATTTAAGAATAAAAAAGTTTATAACGTGGTTTGTATGCAATGACCATTACCAGCAATAAAGTGCATAGTTATACAATATAGGGTAAATCTAAAAAATTCTAATAAGAAAAACTTCAAAGTTTACCTAATAAGTCATAAGCATTCAATGTGTGAGCCGCGTGTCACAGAGCAAATATCTAAGAAGTACATATCTAATTTTTGCCTTATCCCCATCAATGGCTGCACAGTTCGCAGTCGTAATTGTGCCGTTTTCTGGCATACGTGGAACGTCATCCTTCACATGCCCGTACAGAGACAGAAAGAACACAAGG
This sequence comes from Rhysida immarginata, assembly GCA_023313115.1. NCBI lineage: Eukaryota > Metazoa > Arthropoda > Chilopoda > Scolopendromorpha > Scolopendridae > Rhysida > Rhysida immarginata. The sequence continues at coordinate 190,895 of JAHWFO010030762.1, read as the reverse complement.
GGTGACGTCAGGCAACGTGGTAGCCGTCTGAGAAATGCCTGGTGGTTGGAAGTACCACAGTCTATCAGATGTCAGACAGATGTTCATTCAGTTAAAAGGCGGGCCACATTGAGATGATGGGGTACTACACCATCTTATTGGAACAGTTATCCCCTCCAGCCTTCGTCTAGTTGAGCAACCACTCCAGCATGTCACAGTAAGTTATACCAAGTTACATGAATAAAATGGGCCGAAGACATGGTTTTATGAGGTGGAACAAAAGGCTTCGATGAATCTACGATATCCTCATTGGTGGCATGAGGTTCTCTGCGCCCCAAATTGTGTACATTATGGCCATTTACCTGTCCTTTGACATGGGATATACACTACATGATCAAAGGAGTTGGGACACCCCTGTGAACACCTGGGGTGTTTCTCCTGGATTGGACTGGGCCCGCTCATCAAGGTGGACGGAAACCTCAATGCTGATGGCTACAGGACCATTCTGGATAACGGGGCACTTCCAGCGCTGTGGGGACACTTCGGTGACGGGCCGTTCCTCTTCGAGCACGACAATGCGCCTTGCCACAAAGCAAGATCCATATCCGACTGGTTTGAAGAGATGCGGGCTGAAGAACTTGATTGGCCCACCCAGAGTCCTGATCTCAACACCATCGAACACCTTTGGGACGAATTGGAACGACGTGTGAGATCCAGGATGGTTCGCCCTACATCTGTCCAGGAACTGACCACGACACTCCTCGAGGAATGGAGGTCAATACCTGTGGACACATAGCGTAAATTTGTGGACAGTATGCCATGGACAGTGATAGCAGCTCGAGATGGTCCTACACACTACTGATTGAAGCTTTTTTGCGGCTTTACGGTAGAGCAACAGGTATCCCAACTGCTTTGATCATGTAGGGTAGCTGACTCGCAACTCCCACCTTGAATGCTTCGATTCGTTTATAGTGCCAATCATTTTATAACGGTCTTAATATAACAAAATCTCGGAAGCCTGGATACCCAATTAAGCAGATGTTTTAGTAAAATTTTGAATTTTCGACAGTACAAAATTATTTTCCATTTCAAAGTAAGGGTTTATAAATGATATATACCAATATAAACATATCTTTAAATATCGCCTTTAATTTTATTTTACCAAGGGAAAAACATAGACCAATTTATTAGCAAATATACAGGGTGAAGCAAAAGTCGCGCATAGTATATGATATCATTACTATACAGAATTCTTTCTATTAAACTGGTCGGCATGAAAAAAAGCCCCGACTAAATTTTGGCTGATTCTTACTTAAAATGACCTCCTGAATCCGAATATGATCTCCGTTTTTCCCCATCACCCACCGTTTTCGGGGATGCCCCCAACCCAATTTTATCATTTTTCGATATATTTCGATGGATGAAAAGGTTTATTTCAGCTTTTATAATTGTTTTGAGGGCCTTGAAGGGTGAATAGTACTAGAAAATGACCACTTATAGTAGGGAGGTACGTCAGGGATGAATTATCCCCATTAACTGTTTAAAAAATCATTAGAATTTGATTAATTTTACATTTTTTCGCTATATTTTCGCTATATTTCGCTATTTTTTTCTAAAATTCGAAAAAACGGAAAATCTATCAAATTTTAATGATTTTTTAAACAATTAAAAGGGGTAATTTCCCCCTTATGTACCCCCTGCATGTTCATGTTTTAGAACTTTTCAGCCCTCTAGCCCCTCAGAAAAATTTTAAAGTCTGAAATAAACCTTTTCAACCCTCTAAATCTATCGAAAAATGATAAAAATGGGTTGGGGGGCATCCCCCGAAAATGATGGGTGATGGGGGAAAACGAAGGTTAAATTCGTATTCAGGAGGTCATTTTACATAAGAATCAGCTGAAATAGTGTCGGGGCTCGAAAACTTTTTTAATGGGTGAACGAGTCAGCGTGGTGACGATGTGTGTCTACGTATATAACTTTTGTATATTTTATATTTCATATTTTGTATATGCATCATTAGCTTGGACTATTATTGCTGAGTACTACAATATTTATTTATTATGCTATATTTAAACAATTCAATTAAGTGAGAAAATATTTGTTACTTTAATATAATTCAAATCCACCATCTAAGATATAAGGATTGTTAAAATGGAACAGATCGCAGTGTAGCTGATAGAATATTGGTACACTTGCGACACACTTTCAACTCTGTTCGAATGGGAATGTAGTTACCTATTGTGTTCAGGCTGCAGTCCCAATGGGAATTTCTGGACACTTATCTGGTGTGCTGGAGCCGAAATCATTCCTCTTGATCACAGATGAAACTTCATCCTTCATCAAGCCCTTTTCAGCGGCCCGAAAAAAAATTACAGGTGGAGAGGTTCCGGCTGTACGAATATGTTTGAAAAGTCAAGATCTATCGGCGAAAACGTTGCAGTATGTTCGCTGCTGCGAGCGTCTCGTAGGGTTTAGCATTGTGAGGCAGAATAATTTTTCTGGGTTTCGGTATTAATAGTGTGACCGGGTTACAGACATTCCAGCAGCAAAGGCACGCTCTCCTGTCAGCATGACTTTTGCCACGCACCTTCGGCCTATTTAAACACTATGCTGCGTATTAAACAGGCGTCCCCGTAAACTCTACGCCGAAAGGTTTCCACTGACTTCCCTACACAGGAATAGAATCATAGCCCGTTGATGTCGAATCCATGATATATTACTGTTGAAAAAGCGGTCTCCTTTACTACAGCAGATTCTCTTCTGCAGCTAAGTACGTGAGATCTTGTCTCTTCAGAACTCGGCATATACACTCACTTACCAAAAGTCATGGCGCACCCCTCCAATCAGGTTCCCTGTCTGTAATGAGACAGATCCCGCTGCTTCCATTCTCGAAATGCAGGTCCAAATGACTCCTTGATATCACACAATAATTGTAAGCAAACCTAGCTGCAGAAGTGGCAGCACGCCGAGAGCTATCCGCATTTGAACGGGGGATGATTCTTGGTGCCAGACGGATGGGTGCCACAGTATCAGATGTAGCCAACATCCTGCAATTCTCCCGCACAACCGTTGCAGGGTCTATCGAGAGTGCACCCAACGAGGGGTTACAACCCATGTCGGACAGCGGACGGGACGCCTACGCCTCATTGATGCCAGAGGTGTTCGCCGGGTCACCCGACTTGTAACTGCTGACCGAAGAGTGACAGCGAACCACATCACCATGCGGTTCAACCAGGGACGTCCCACAACTGTGTCCGTGACGACAATTCGGCGAATCTTGGTAGCTGCAGGCTTTGGGAGCAGGAGGCTACGACGGGTGCCACTCGTGACAACTGCACATCGTCGGCAACGCCTAGTCTAGGCCAACCAACATTCACATTGGACCGCTGAGGGCTGGCGAAGGGTTGCCTGGTCCGAAGAGTCACGGTTTCTGCTGTATCGGGCCGATGGTCGCGTCCGTGTCTGGCGCAGGCCACACGAAGCCATGGACCCCCCTTGTCAGGTGGGGACCGCTCAGGCAGGTGGAGGCTCCATACTGGTATGGGGTATTTTCTCGCGGCATACGATGGGTCCATTGGTCCATCTGACATCCACTGTGCGTGCTACTTCCTACGTCAATCTACTTGGGGACCACCTGCACCCCTTCATGAACTGTTTTTATCCCGCGAGCGACGGCATCTTCCAGGAAGATAATGCGCCTCCACACACAGCCTTTGTGACACGGTAGGGACTGGAGGACATGTTACCGACTTCATGACAATGATTTGGCCTCCACGTTCCCCAGATTGTAATCCCAGTGAACATTTGTGGGCCTCATCAAACGATCTATCAGGTCGTCAGCAACACAACTGGTAAATGCAGTATTGTTATGGAGTATGGTGGAGGCGGCATGGATTGCAGTGTCTGTGGATGTGTTCCGGGGACTGGTAAACTCTCTTCCAGGACGGGTCGCCGCCGTTATCTGGGCCAGATGGAGCTTAACACGTTATTAGGCAGGTGTGTGAGTGTATAGTCTTACCAACTACTGTCCACCGCGTAAAATATACCAAACGCACTGAGCTGCAGTCCGTTTCATATGAAACACCCTTATAACTTGTACGCAACTTTTGTCTCAACATGTATTTCAGAAATATATTTCTGATCTTTAAAGTGATACTTCAAGAATACGATCGGATAATTTAAAATCAAATTTCATTACTGAAACTAATTCTGGCTTAGTGACATTGCATTTGTGGAGCTTTAATTTTATATGCCACTAAGAAAATTATTTTTCTGCAGGAGAAATGCGACCACGTGTAGGATTATAAGGATTTTAAGGATCTCTTTAGAGTCTGTTGCCCCTCCTACCTGTGCAGCAAGTTGTCTGAAGCGATCTGTGGTGATGAATGGTAACGAAACGTGAGCTAGGAAATAAAGCCAAAACTCTGTTTTCAAATCTATCTTTGTTTTCCCATAAGGCTTGGGTAATGACCGAAAGAGTGCAATCGCAGGTGCAAGCGGCCGACATGACATTCCTAAAATTTAAGGTGAGGCAGGTGTTGCTCTACTAGATAAGAGCATTCAGCAGCAAAATAAAGGAGATTTAGGGTAGAGCGGCTACTACTCCGGATTGAGAGATCTCAGTTGCGTCTGTCTCCTATGATGGCCTTGTGATACGGATGATGCACATCGTTCTCCTAGGCAGTTGTTTTTCTCCAAGCCGGTGGGAAGTGACCAAAGGGTCGGCCTAGAATCAGGTGGCAAGATTACGTGCAGAATCTGGGTTGGGAGTCGCTTGAGTATTAATATTGAGGATATGCGACTTATGGCGGAAGATCACCTAATGGATAAGCGATTATGACAAGTAAGAAAGTCCTAATTTGCATAATCAGGTCATCGGAAGGATACCAACAGACAGCCCACTCACGATTTCTTATTCCTTAGCTACAACACATTTCCATTAGCTACTGCCGGCTAGGTGGCCGAGAGGGCTAGGGCGTACGCTTTGCAGTTTTCGACTCTACTTGGTCGTGGGTTCGAATTCCGCTGTAGGCATGGATGTTTGTGTTTGTCCCGGGCTGCGTACAGATATAACTTGTGTAAAAGGTGCAAAATGACCTTAATAGTTGACGCCAAAAATTCTAATAAATTAACCAACCATTAGCTATTTTCTGCCCAAATAGGAGAAACAACAGACTTTTTAGTTACCTTGTATCTATAAGACTTTTCCATGCTCACGAAATAGGCAAAATTTCTTCTTTAGCGTCGGCGTTAGCCGCATTTTTTGCTGATGGAACTTTTGTGGAAGATAGTTGTCCGACGACTAGCCGTCATATCGCCCTACTAGTAGAAGTACCATCTTCCTAAGTGTTGCAATTTTCACAACAGTAGTGTAAATGTTTAAAATGTTTTTGCCGATTGATTTTATTACATTACATTTTGGTCGATCGTTTGTTGTTTAAAAAGTTTTTACACACATCTCTAAATGCTTTTCTTGACGTATTTTTATAACAATTGGTTAAGTCTTTTTAGAGATACAGGGTGATACAAAAAAACTAACTTTTTAACAATCCAATAAAACCAAAAGTGATGGAAGAAAAACAATTTATTCATATACTTGAAACCTGTATACTTGCCATTTCCGAAACATTAATAGAATTTATCATTTTTTATGGCGTCCTCCTGTAAGAATGCATTCTTGATATCTGCTGTCGAGATTCCTCACTGAACCCTGCAATATCTCAGCTGGGATACTGCGAATTTCATCCTGAATTCTCTGTTTTAACTCATCCAGAGTTCTTGGTCGAGTCGAGTACACTTTACTCTTGAGTTAATCCCACAAGAAAAAAACACAAACGATCTGGCGATCTAAGGAGCCAGGGAACGTAACCGAGTCTTGAGATCACACGGTTAAAAACATTTTTATGGCTAACGCACGCTGTTGCCCGTTCCACTGATCCATGGTTACTAAAATGGCAAAGTGTTTACTTGCTCAAGGTCACTGTCCCACAGTGCTGCCGCCTACTCGAGGCTGCCACTACGCATTTCAAAAATTCCCGTTTTTTATGTCACCCTGTATTTATTCTTTTCTAAAAATGATGAAATGACTGTAGCGTTCATACCAACAATCAAACTCAATAAATTTGACATGTACGGACTCCGCATTGAGCTCACTTTTTTTCGTAAATGACTTGTTTGCCTGTGATAAGTCAATTTTAAGTTAAAGAGTTCTTTTTACAAAACCCCACAAACGCCCCCTCTCTCAGCATTTTTTTTTTCATTTTTCTTTTCATGATAAAATGATAAAATGTGCCATTCCGCCTAAATGGAATAAATACTTATAAGTAGAATACACATAAACAAGACCTAACCTAACCTTAAGAGGGTATGCCAGTTTGCCGAAAAAAATGGATACAAATCTCATATCATTGACTCCTTAATCAAGAAACAGAATAGACGAGAAAAGATACAAAATGCCACGACCTTGGTTCCTGAAAGAGAACAATTTAGTTAATTGTTTTACCGTACAATAGACTCCTGGTCAGAGGCTTGGACAAGATCACCAAAAGATTCGGTATCAAAATTTCCTACAGAAGTATCTGCACCCTTACAAAGACAAAATCCCGCATGAATCCAGTTCGGGCATTTGTGAACCGAAATGTGGTTCGTGCCCTGGCATTTATGTCAGCCAATCGCGTCACAAAATCTCTAAGTGGATAAAAGAGCACTTTCAGTGTGTCAAAAACCACAAACCAGAATGTTCAGTATTTGCGCAGCACATAATCAAGACTGGCCATGCTGCAATTTCTAAAACCTATAAGATTTTACACCACTTCATTAACTACTGGTACTTATATTTCCTGGAATCACTAGAGATTGCCAGAAGATCGACTGATGAACTCCTCAAGAAGATCAGACCCCTATCGATCTCTGATTGGACAAGCTTCATCAGTGTTATCAAATAGTGATATTCTTTTTGTATTTTTCCCATTGGTTATTTCTTGTGTATTATTAGATTTTATTTTTGTATTAATTTTTATTGGTTTTGTTCTATATAAATAGTTGTTGTGCTTGTATTATCATTTGTCATGCTGAAAGATGGCCGCTTAGCGGTCGAAATGTACGTTCATGTATTTTATATCCTTTGTGGATAACGCCATTCCGCCATTGCTTTGAGAAAGTGTTTCATGAAGCCGAACTATAAATGAAGACGTGGAAGGAGCAACATCGATTTCCCCACCAACAAGGAACGGCAACGTTTTTTTATTGCGGGTATATTTTTCATACGATTTAGCCAGTTCTTCACTACTTAGCTTTCCCTCGCTCTTCTGTTCATTCACACAAAAATCAGAATTCTGTGTACCCACCTTGCCGATCAGAAATCACAGCTACAATTTTAAGGTCGGTTAACGCATTCCATTTGTATTAATGGCTCCTTGTTTTTTCCAGCAGCATCATCATATCTTAATATTTCTCTGTCCTGTGAACAGCATGGGCGACTAGAAAATATTTATTTTCATTATGAAGGAGAATTCCTTTTAGGCTGAACCTGGAATTGTAGATGAAAGGCCAATTCGCTCAACAAATAAAAAAAAACATCGTTGCAATAAACAACCTCGCTTTCCATTAAAGAAAAATTTATGATTTTCTAATCTAGTTTCCTATAAAATAAAATTTTGACTACTTTTTGTCTGGGAGTCATAATTCGAGCTTTTGTTTTTGGTAAATGCAGATCGCGAACATCATCAGATCGTGACTGATTGAAAAGCGGCTTAGCTTAATGTATTGGGTTAGAATATACACTCACATGCTAAAAGTCATGGGATAGCAGTGGACTGTTTTTCAAGTGGCAGTAGCATCATGTCCAAACAGTATAAATATGCAAATCAGTGTCAGTAGGTTTAGTTACACTGCCATGAGTAAGGGGTAAAATGTTCAGTGTGACAATGACTACACGACAACAGCTATCCGAGTTAGAACGTGGCCTGGTATCTGGAGCACAACGTATGGGTCATTCAATATCGGAGGTGGCTCAAGAATTCAACATCTCACGGTCCACAGTTTCAAGAATCTACCGAGAGTACCAACTTGACGGCATTACCTCTCACCATGGACAACGCAGTGGTCGACCACCTTCTAAAAAAAGGGGCCAACAGCATCTGAGAAGATGGTCACCGCTAACAGGCAACCGACACTACGCCAGATGACATCAGATTTTAACCAGGGTGATACTAGAGCTGTATCGATGCGAACTGTGCAACGAAATCTGGTGCCCATGGGATATGGAAGCAGAAGACCCACGAGGGTGCCCTTGCTAACAACAAGACATCGTCAGCAACGTCTCTCCTGAGCCCATGAACACATCTACTGGACACTTAACAACTGGAAACGTGTGACCTGGTCTGATGAGTCTCGATTCCAGCTGATTCGAGCTGATGGTAGGGCTCGTGTGTAGCACAGACTCCATGAAGGCCATGGACCCAAGTTGTCAAGCATGCACTGAGCAAGCTGGTGGTGACTCCGTAATGGAAAATTGTGGGAAGCTCTCCGGTCGGAATGGTTGGCAGTGTCTTCAGATGTCTTCCACCGACTTGTGGAATCAACGCCACGTCGCACTGTGGCACTTCGCCGGGTTAGAGGAGGTCCCACACATTATTAGGTGCTATCTCATGACTTTTGGTATGCGAGTGTAATCAACATCGTGAGATATAAGATTTCCAAACATTTTCCCATTTTCTCTGGAAACGGAGCTTGATTGCTCGATATTCAATGAATGTCTCTGTGATATGCGACTTCTATTTCAGGAAGTAGACAATCGTGCATCTCGTCTTGTCAACAATGAAGATCGGAAGGTAGCGTGAGCCGCTAAGCGACTCTTGCTCCATGGTTCCACACAGAGTTTTATGGATAAGTCCGAAAATATCAGTTGCTCGAATCGGTCTTGGTGAAACATTTTCGGGATTATAATCTTATCAAAATTTAGAGAAAAATCGTGGCATCAATTCATCACATTACAGATGAACAGTTGGGATAATCAATTCTTGACTTTGTAAAGCCTTTGATAAGAACTAATAAATGCAAACTGAAGATGATTCGGTACGTGTGTTCATCAACTTTTCCGATATTTGGTAAGGAAGAATTCCCGATCTGCGAGCTGTGTGTAGTCCTGCCATTGGGCTTCCACACCTTATAGTCTTTATGGACGCCTAGAGACAGCCTTGCTATACCGTGTCCACGATAACCCAATTGGTAGAGACAACGAGCGAGATACTCGATGTTCCTGGTTCGAATATAGGTCGTGGAATTTTTCCTTCTGATAATATCAAGCGTTTGATGTTATGCATAAATAATCATTCACATGATTTTGAGAAGCAATTTTGTAAAAAATTAACCTGTGACGTTTAGGATTTGGTTAAAAATACAAGATGAAGAAGTTTCTTGAATTTTAGGAAAAAATAAACTTTTTAACAATAATGTAAGTTTTGTCAAAAAACTGTTGATAATAAAAATTTTTGGAGCTTCAGATTCTTGTTCAGCACATCTAAAAGCAAAGAAATCACATTTTCTGAACGGAAGGATTTTGATGCAGAACTGTATTAGAGAATGTCAGAATAAATAAAGGAAATTTATTTCATAATATACATCTTTGATCCACATTTCTTCAGATAGTTGACATAAATTATTTTTCATTCCACAGAATTAAAGAATAAATTTCACTATTGTCTTTTCGTTTCAAATAAGGATCAACAGAAACAAAGTAAATAGATTGTAATGGTACATTCGCACAGGCCTAACACCAGGTCATGAAACGGATTAAAAAAAATTATATTGGAGGGGAAGGGGGGTTGGGGGACCTTAAAGCCTTAAATAGTCCGAAATGGGTTTTCGGAGCCAAACAGTTTTTTTTTTTCAAAACAGGTTCGTCTCAATGAAAGGAGGAGTTTCATGTCGTTTTTATTGTGTTTGGGTCGATAAAATGAATGCCTCTGCCATTTCTTCATTTTTAGAAAAAAAAAATTTCTCTTAAAAGGCTTAGCCAATTTCCATATTCTACTTCTCTTTTTGTAAAATGAAAATTAATAACTTATTCTTATAGTATTTTCTGGTTGAAATATGTTATCCAGAGAAATGATGTCATTAAGAATCATTTAACGCTTTCAGATTTTCATATAATGCCTACCTTACTAATTTAATTAAGATAAATCTGTAATTACCTGAATCTTTAAAGAAAACTTTGTTTATGTTATGTTTCATTTTAGGCAGCATATGATATAAAGACATAAAAATTTATTACTAATGTCTTCTATCCTGGAAGGTAACAATTTCACAAATATTTATAAATGCGTTGCGCTGTGATTTGACAATGACAGCAAGCAACAATATAAAATCGCGTTTATTTTCACTTAATCGTTTCATTTTGTAACAATGATGTGTTGAGAACTGTTTCCTAAAAATAGATGGAAAAAAACTAAGAAAGCAGTAGCAGCTTATATACGTATAAGAGAACTAAAATTCTTATTAGGTTAATCGGTATTTAAAAAAAAAGAAAAAAAAGTGCATATGAATAGTAATACTGAAATTCCTTATAAGCAGAATTAACTATATTTTTAACGATGATTGTATAGACATCTTTTGATTTTGAATACTTAAAATATTGAGCATTTTGATTGAATTTAGCACAAGATACAAAGGGTGCATATGTTTTTGATAATTAAAAAAAATATAATATTTTATTAGGAACATAATATAAAAACTGCTTTGAAAACATAATATTTCATATCGTACTAGAAAACGATTTCCCCGCCACCTTTCCCCGATACATAATTTTTTAAATCCCAAAGTATAAATTTATCATGTCGCTCCTTTTATTAAGGAAAAAGAAAATAAAATCAAAGAAAACAAATTGGTGTCTGCTTTTAAACCTTCGTATCATTTCAGTTTATCGTCTCGTGGGGAAAAAGGAGAGTGTGTAAAAATGATATGGTATTCTAATCAAAAATTAAATAAAAGATACAGTCAGCATTCTAAATAATTTTGGAAAATTAAATGAAGCAAATAAAGAAGTAAACAACAATTAAATTAAGGAGGGGTCGATCAAACTTTCAGCAGTCTTTTGTTGTGGCTAGCTGTAATTGGCGTGTTTTAGTGATCAAACTAAAACGAAACCAGACAAGTAAATGAATCTCTTTCGTTTGCAAAATGAAGATGACGTTCTTCCGACGAAATGATAGGAGGTCCGAAAATCCTAGACGCTGAAGGAAATCCCGGAGAAGAACTTCGAAGAGATGAGGTTACTTGTCAAGCCACTAGGAAATTTATAACAGCTGAAAATATCAATAAAAGAATAAGGAATGAATATATTTAGGATAATGAAGACCTTGCAATTTATAATAACTTTAATTCTATCGCTGTCGTTTAAATTTAAAAGAATTAAGTCAATACATTTGAGCAAATTAAATTCAATTATTAAACTAATTCCAAAATGAGTGAAGGATAATTGGAATAGTACTAAGAGCGATTCATAGTGGCGCACATTACCCGAAAACAGATCACCGTATAGTGTTGCATGCCACTATTTTTCTAGCGGCATTTATCCATTCAAACTTGTGACGATTCGTTGAATTCCGTTCATTCGTTTTTGTCAGTAGCCACAAATATGGCGCAGTGTGTGATTGCTACATAATAGGGTGGTCGAAAAGTGAATAATGCTCAAACGACTTGATAACTATCGTTGAATTTAAAAATCTGTTAATGCCAACAAATTGAGGACGTAATGAGTCGGCTATTTGTTGGTGACGCTTCGATTAGGTAAATTAGGACAAAACAATTTTATCTCATAACCGTATAAGATTGGGACCAATTTCTAATTAAAAAAATTTGTTCCGCATTCAATTATGAGCACAATGAAAAAACGCCTTAAAGGCGCATTCACATATACGCGAGAAAGACCTATTCACGCCAAAAAAGTTCAGCCACGCCAGAAAATTCACTCCAGATAGGTTGTCGCAAGGCCATTCATATATATGTATATGATCCAAACGGCAAAGTTATACAAGGATTGAATTTTTTTTGTTTTGTTTTGTTTTTTTTCAATTTTTTTAATTTCAATTTATTTCAATTCGAATCAAGATAATTTTTACAAAATTTACAAGAATCATATTTATATCAGAAAATTTACAAAATTTAATTTTACAATACAATTTCCTCTACAATACCATTATTAACTTCACAAAGATAAAATTTTCAGTTCTTTCATATAATAATTTTCAAAAGGCCAAATTCGAACCCCAAAATCCGAAGCCTTTTCTGGGCTTGTATGGGTATAAGTCCGGGTTTACATATATATACAATTTTAAAAACAAAGCATAACATTTGATATATAAAGGAAACTCTATTCGTGAAGTTTCTTACATCCAAATTTGAGCTTACATTACATGCAGATTGTTTTTTGTGTTCTTCCATAGTAATAACAACAACAACAACAATAATAATAATAATAATAATAATAATAATAATAATAATAATAATAAACATCACAAACATTGAACAAATCTAAGTACAAATTGTTAATATTATTGTCCGAATTAATTACTACAAATAATCAACTATTATTTAATTATTCAACTGTACACACAGTTATCATTTACTATGCATTTAATATAAAAATACGTTATGGAAGGGCAATTTTTTTTTATTCATTTAAGATTTCTGTCGACATTTTGGCGCAAAATTTAAACTTAAAAAACTGGCTTCGTTTGACGGGCTTCCTTTGAAGCTTTTTCAGTGTCAGAAGCATTTTCAAGTGCAACAGCAGCTTCCTTTTTCTTCGTCGAGTAATCTCTCGCGCTATTGAGCTAGAAAAGAAATGAGTTATGTGCACAAGGCATGCAATTCTCGCTTAATTGAGCGTGCCAGAAATGAGAGAAAGTGCCAGAACTTTTCTCGTGGCGGCAGCGAGACTTTTTCTCGCGTAAACAGGTCTTTCTCGCGTATATGTGAATGCGCCTTTAGGCTCAAGCACATCTGCACGGAAACTGCGCGCACAGATTTCATCCGACAAAGAATAGACACACTTGCGCGCAATTCATCCGACTGAACGTGCTTATAACACAGGAAGCGGTCTACTTTTCTGTGGAAATAATGGGTTCCAATGCTTTGAAGAGGCGAAAATTGCTTTAAAGCAGCGGAGAAGATTGTTATTATTAATATTTCCACACTTCTATAATTAACTCTTCGTTGAAAGTTCTTAGTTCATGCTCAGCTCTCGCTTCGACTGAACAGGCCTCAATTTTTTAATTTGTTATTATTGAAACTCGAAAGTAAATGATGACGGGGCAGAAGCGAGCAATGTGATTGGTGGTTCGTTTATTTCGTGCGGAAGAAAGTCGGACGAGCTCAAAGTCGCATGAGTCGTCCGACTAGTTCGCTTGAGTCGCGCACGACAACTTGTTGCGTGAAATCCGTTTAGATGTGTTTGAGCCTTTATAATCAATTGATTAGATTGGGGGCCATCCATAAATTACGTCACACGTTAAGGGGGAGGGAGGGGGTCAACAAAGTGTGACATCTTGTGACAAGGGGAGGGGACGAGTCATAAGCTTCGTGACGTCACATGTATAAATCTAAAGTATTATAATTCTAAACTTCAACTCTAACGAAAAAATTTTAAATATTACCAACTCTATCAATACAAGGGTGAATCAGAAGTAATTTACACTCTGAACCAGTAAAAACAGATGTAAGTTAAGATCTCATACACACCAAAAGGGAGAATTGCCAGAAACCGTGGACCAACAACGACCAAATAAAACCGGAGAAACCACGATTCCACAACGAGACTTTTTTTTTTTTTTTTTTTTTTTTTTGCACGGATGCGCATTTCGACGGCCAAGCCGTCTTCGTCAGCATGATAGAAGATGATCAGAAGCGTGTTCTGATGTAGTAAGTAACAGGTTAACATAGGGTTTATATAGAAAGGGGTTATACCAATTAACCAATCTAAGCAAAACAGTTATATAATGACTACTCAGGAGACAAAAGTTTTGAGAGAACAAAAAATAATAACTGTCGTTGATAGTAGCTACAAGGGGGAGGCCGTGGGCTAGGGGGTTTTCACAGAGCAAGCCAGCTCTGGAAGTTAAGCTTCGCCTAGCATGGCTAGTAACTGGATGGGTAGCCCCATTCAGTGAGGAGAGTTCTTACTCCTCCCCCCGTGCTTCGGAGGGCACTTTAAGTCGTCGGTTCCGGATGCTACGACCGCCACCTGGTAGCATTCGTCTAAAAGCTGGCAGAAATTCAAAAATGCATCTCCCAACTCGTCTGGTCAGTGTAGGAAATTAGAGCAGATACCCCCCCCCCTCCCTGTAGTGGGAGAGGCCTGTGGACTGAGACAGGCTGGGTATAATGCTTAGAGTTTTGAGAGGATCTAAGTGTCGTTTATTGTAGCTGTTGCTTGAGATTCTTTCTTTCTTGTTAAATGTTTTCTGAGCTGTAGCCAATCTGAAACGTTTAGAGGACCATTTATCTGTGTTTAGTAACTTCTCTCTTTCTTCACTGGCTATTTCAAGGGATTCCAGAAAGTTCTGTATTTTTGGGTTACTTGTGCTGTGTAAGATTTGGAAGTCCTTCTTGTCGTGTGTTTCTGATCCAGTATGTGGTCAGCGAATCTGGGAATAGCGTATCTTCCATTTCTGACGCTAGCCAAATGTTCTCCAACTCGGGTTTTGATGTCTCTTTGCGTTTGCCCGTATTAGATTTTATCACAAGTCTAATACGGTAGACGCAAAGAGACATCAAAACCCGAGTTGGAGAACATTCGGCTAGCGTCAGAAATGGGAGATTCGCTATTTCCAGATTCGCTGACCACATACTGGATGAGAAACACACTTTCGACAAGAAGGGCTTCCAAATCTTACACAGCACAAGTAACCAAAGAATACTGAACTTTCTACATAATCACCCAACAATTGTAAACACTTGTCTGAACGTGAAATTAACTTTTCCATGCCGCTGCGTTAAAAATCCGCTCCAGCGTTTCTCAACCAAGTCAACTCACTCCTATAAGAAACACTAAGGGTTCTGGCAATTTCTTTAATTCTGATTCGTCGACTGTCCATAATCATTAACGCGGGCATTCAGTATTGGACGTGGATGGTCTTCCTGCGCGGTATTCGTCCTTCAAATCTGACCGCCCTTTTTCGTCCTTATGGATTTCAGTGCAATTTAAGCCTTTCGCCCACAGAAATCGGATTACTCCGCGTATCTCCAACTTGGAGTGTACAACCAGTTGCTCTGCACAAAACATGTCAATTCAGCCACGTATGTCCCCGAAACAATCAATCCAGCTACGTATGTGCCCGAAATACAAAAATCCACCCATTTGGGTGATTTTCGGTGATAATCATGAAAATTCGGCAATGCTTGCTCCCGAATTTAATGCTCATATTTCATCAAATATTTATTATTTTTCTATTCTGATTGCAGGGTGTTGTCTGTACTGTAGTTTGTCAAGTTTTCTGTAAATGGCATTGCATTGGGTTGAAAATTTTGCGTGTTATAAACAAAAAACTTACGAAAACATTTGGACCTTCTTAAAGAAACCTTTATATCTCCATGAATATAGGTGCTATTCTCATACAAATGAACACAGAAAAGTAAAACAAGCCTCTTAAGCATATGCTACAGCTACAATGCACTTCAAGCATTATTTTTTACAGGGTGATTCCAAACATTAATTTTTGGTTCACTTCTTTGCTGGTCCTCTATTTGCCTTCGGGAGAAAACCTTCGCTGAAATATATGCGGTGTAACATCCTTTTTACACCCCTGAAATTTCAGGATAATTCGTCAAGTATTTTTCTAGATATTTGGCAAAACGTCTAAAATCGAAAGTGTCCAATTACTTTCTTCCAATCAGTGTATAAAGGAATGGGTTCAAAGTCCATGGACACAAGATGATTAAATTTTGATCGTACATTTGATTGGTTATGTTTTGTAAATTTTCTAAAATGTTTGATTTATTGTTGACTTTATGAAAAATATTTTAAATAGAAATATACACTACTGTTTATAAAAATCGCAACACCCTGATGGAATGGTTTACTCCATATGCAATTTGCAATATTTGCATACAATGGGTCAGAGTATAAATGATTAGATTTTCAGAGTAATTGCTTGAAAGAACACCATGCCTCGACGACGACGAAGGGTACCATATCAACAGCTGACAGACTTTGAAAGAGGACGCATAATTGGTCTGCGTGAAGCGGGATGGTCGTATCGTGACATTGCTGCTCGTGTAGGACGTAATGCAACGACAATTATGCGTGCATGGAGGCAGTGGAGCGAAGAGAACAGGGCACACCGAAGACCAGGCTCAGGAAGACCCGGCACGACAACACCGCGAGATGACAGACACCTCTATCGCATGTGTGTAGCAGATCGTACAGCCACTTCCACAGTGTTAGCACAACAGTGGGGTGCTACAGTAGGCAGGACAATGACGCCGTTTGATTTCCAGAGGATTGATGGCACGAGTACCATTGTTGCGGATTCCTTTGATTCAAAACCACCGGCACCTCAGGTTGCAATGGGCCCATCAACACCAACAGTGGCAAGCTGAATGGCAACAAGTTGTGTTTTCCGATGAGTCAAGGTTTAACTTGCAGCACCATGACGGCAGGATACGAGTCAGAAGACATCGTGGGGAGCGCGACCTTCCAGAATGCATCCTGCAGCGTCATTTAGGACAAACGCCAGGGGTGATGGTGTGGGGTGCAATCAGTTACCATGGCCGTTCCCGTCTGATCAGAATCCATGGCAATCTGGACAGTGACCGGTACATTAGGGAAGTTGTGCAACCCGAGGTCATCCACTTCCTGCAGAACCTTCCAGGCGCTGTATTCCAACAGGACAATGCCCGACCGCATGTGGCCAGAAATGTCCTCGCCTTTTTCCAAGCACATCAGACGCCCTTTTTCCCCTGGCCTGCTCGTTCACCAGACATGTACCCAATCGAACATGTGTGGGACAGGGTTGCTCATCGATTGGCTCGTCAGACTCCTGCAGCAGCAACTGTGGATGAACTGTATACCCGTGTAGACAGAGCATGGCAGGACATTCCCCAGGCCCTTATTCAGAGCTTGTTTGACTCAATGCCACGACGTTTAGAGGCTGTAATTGCATCCCACGGTGGTTTCACCCGATACTAATGTGACAATAAAACGCATTGTATCGGGTTTCATTTCTGACCTGAAAATCTAATGGTTTCATTTCTGACCCATGATATGCAAATGCTCCAAATTTAATGCAGATTGGGCTATTCCATCAGGGTGTTGCGATTTTTATAAACTGTAGTGTATAAATAATCTCTAAATTTAAAATAGCAAAATATGTGACGTCACACTAGGGGAGGGGGGGTCACAGAAATGTGACCATCTGTGACAAGGACGGGGTAGGGGTCCAAAAATCATGAAATTCGTATGACGTAATTTATGGATGGCCCCTTGCATTCTAGTTCTACTGACTATATTCGGTAAGTGATTTGAATTGATTATTTAATATTGATTTGCATAGCTGATTACTGATTAATGTATCGCATTTAGATTAACTGAAGAATTATATTCATTTTGTCATTAGATTTTATTTATTCTTGAATTTACCGGGTGTCCCAAAAATGAGACACAGTTCGCGTGTCCAAACCCTTCTTGGAGTCCGTCGACACGTACTTTTAAGTTTAATTAACATCATCATTCTTAAAATTAAACTCCTTCTCAGTAATAACAAACGTGTTCTTGCATTGAGAGGCGCCATGTTGTTTTGGATTCCCACCTGCGATTTCTCGCGAGACACGTTAGCTATGGGATAGCTTCAACGCTAGCTTGGCTTTTCAAGCTGAACTTTTCAAGCCATATTTTTCTAGCGAGTAGAATTTGCTTCAAAGCTCAAGAGAGCTATGGAAACGCACCTTTAGACGGTCCTGTAGAGGTCGGATAACCACATGGTGATACGTTTCGCTCAAGTTTACGAGCTTTTAATGGCGGTATTTCCGATCCGCTTCGATTTGAAAATGCCTTCACAACCATAGTATTTCGTGTTATATAATTACCGTTTTAAACTACGACGGTATGAATAAGTCTTATACTACGTTCACACTAGCACATTGGATCTAGATCGGCAGCTTGAACTAGATTCGAATTTTGAAATGCGAACGCTAGCAATCTGGATGCTGCCAATCTAGATTCGTTCCTTCCCACAATCCCTTGCACGATTAAGTTTTCACAAAATGCGTCCAAACAATTGATCGACTCGTGGTCCGAATTAAAAAACAAAATTTTATTCGGCCTATGGCTTGAAAACTTGGATGGATTGAGAAGACCAAAAAGAAATCCGTCCATATACAATCTCTTGCACCTGTTGACTACAATGAACAATTGGAGTTGTAAAGCTGGGTGGAGATTAATGTACGCGTTCCCTAACTGGATAGCGGCACTGAAGTGCGAACACTCTGTGGATCTGAAATGAATCCAATTTCTCAATGAATCTAGTTTGTATCTGGGTCGACTCGATCTAATTCTGTAGTGCGAATGAGGTATTAGGGTGCAAATGAACAGCAGATTAGATCTAGATTACCTCTCTGTATTTCATTTTCAATGATGGACAACATAGCCCCCAAAAGGAGAAACGAAACGGAAGTTTTGCGTCTCTGAGGTCAGGAGTTCTTCAGCTGAATTTGTTTTTCGCGTTTGTTTTTTCTGCCATACCGCATTTTAATATGAACACTGACTGGAAAACTTTTCCAGGGTAGAAGGCTTTCTCTTATCATTGTAGCTATGCATTGACTGGAATGAATACTTTTAATTTTTCACGATAAAGTAAAATAACTAAGTGCACAAATTAATAAAACAATATCAATAAAATAAAAAAGACATTGTTGTTACAAAAGACATTGGGTCAGCGAAACTGAAATTAATTTCACGTATTGCAAAATTGGAAATATCTTATCTTTTTTTATACATAATTTATTTTACCATTTTGTAGAGTCAGCTTTTGCCGTAATAACAGTCTCAATTCCTGTGTAATATATTTCAAACGTTTTTGATGCATTCAATGCGATCTTTTTTTGTTTCTTTGGCGCGGATCCTGAATTCTATTTTTCATTATTGTCTATAGATTTTCGATTGGATTCATGTCAGGCGAATTTTTTGGCCATTTCAGGACACTTATTTCTCTTTCCCCAATTTTGGATATATAAGCTGGTACACAATCCTGTTGGAAAATAACCTCTTCAGATGAACAAATCTTCTCAATAATTGGAGTGACAGAGACTTCCATTAGTTCTGTACAAACTTTAGAATGGATCCGGCTCTCCACAATAAACAATTCACCAACACTTTGACTATTAAAACACCCCCATACCATACGGTTTTAAAGTGTTTTACTTCTCGGTTACATTTGAAGGCATTGAATATCTTTTATATCTCTCAACAGATTTCCTTTGTTGAAAAGAAGACTGAGCAATTACGTACAGATTTATTAAAAAAGCTTTTGCAAGAAATTCATCCAATTGTTTCTTGGAAATCACTATATTGTTCTCATTCTCATGCTAAATTGTACTTTCTAACTATCATAATTACATATGTAAAAATGAGAATAGAACAGTATTTAATAATATTAACCAATCAATATGCAAACAAGAAATTAAAGTATGCCAAAGTAGTTTTGAAATTTTCCTAATAAAAAAATAATGATTTCCCAGAGCCAGATTTTTCTTTGTATACATATCTAGGCCCTTTGCATGAATAAATATCAAATTTCAAAACTTTTGTATAATCTACAACAATTAATTTTCTACTTTAACTTAATATTCGTTTGTCCTCCTAATATTACTAAAAATAAAATAAAATATTAAAAAAAATTATATTTTTACCCCCTTTATTCTTTTTTATTTTACTTTTAAAAAACTATTCGTTTTTGCTTTAAAAAGTGCAATAAAAAGTAAAAAATAATTTTTTGGTGCCTCGCATTAAGATAAGAATTCATAAAATTAAAAAAAAGACATAGGTGTGGCAGGGCATACTTTTTTTCATTTTAAAAATTTAAAATTTAATATGAAAGGCCTGCTCTATTTAAGGACACTGAACGTTGGAAATGTCATATTAAGCAACAGCGTCGTCTGCTATTCTTCCAACGATGTCAACCACAATAATAACTTGATAGACCCATCTATGAGAGAGAGAAGAAACACCTCTAACTGCAATCGACTCGCTCCAGCAAGAGAGAGAAAATCGAAGCAACGTAATTGGAGGATGCAGTGCGCAAACTCGGCACAGAATCCTCCAAGACCGTATAGAAAGCGAAGCTGGAGACAAGAAAGGCAGACAGTCAGTGGCCATCACGATGAGCGGAATTACCAGGACCAGCCGGATGACGATGCGGACTCCCCATGCCGAATGATAGGGCCTAAAGGACCCAGCGGAACACATGAAACCAGGGCAAGTTATAATTTAACTGATTTGCATAATAACTTTGCCATTGTTTCTCCGAAGTTAAGTCCGCCACCCCGGTCATGGAGACCACGCCGAAGAGATGGTACCCGGCCCGAGAGTCCCAATCGACGACGGCGAGAATTGAGCTCAACCGAAGGGGATCGAAGCCCGCCTGTACAACCGAGCCCGCCGCCGCCCGAAAACGTGCTCAGACAAAACGTGCAGCCCGGAGAGCACGACTGGATAAGGACTTTTCGAACATTGCATAAGTGAAACCAGTGACTCTGATTTTGCAAATTGTGCTTTCCCGAATTTGAATCTTAACGTAGATGATACGCCAAGCCGAGAAAGGATCCAGGACGGTACGGAGGAACCCTGCTGTGACGGAGGTGTTACCGAGGAACGACCCGTCGCGTACGAGTGCGAAAGAGTATCTGTGCTTTTTACCCGAGAAAACGGAGACAAGGCCGGACGATTCGCCAGCATCCTCGACCTCACTGGAAGACGACGGAATCTGCATCGAATTGACCTCGCGGAGCCACCCGAATTCGTCGACCATACCTCGACAGTACTTTGCATCCGATACGACGGAATCCCAGCGAGACACGCCCGAGTGTTCTAAGCCTATCAATCATTTCCCGTGGAGGATCTAGACCTTGGAAGTCGTGATACCCATAGACAACATAGCCGGTATTCTCGCGGGGCGCCCTGTAGGATGTCCGCGCTTGGACAGAGACACCACTTTTAAGGCCATCCTCGCACGGTCGACAAACCTACCAAGATCGCCGCCCTCCTGTGTAGCGGTGCCAGACGTTTCGACGAAGCTTTGGCCAAACCTCGACGTCCCTTGAATCGAAGACCCCATTCCTCCTGAGTCGAACGCTAGGAACAAGACGACCATTGCAAGTCTCGGAAATAGCGCCCTGAGGAATACGATCGACGACCCACCACTCACGTTATTAGCTTATGAACTGGACTGAGGGACTGTTATTAGCTTATTTCTTTATTTACATTATTGTACTTATCAGTTCGGAACAATTAAACAATTGTTTAATATACCTCCCTTTTCTCCACTCTGTTTGTGTCCGACAAAAATACAAGACAATAAAAAATGTTAAAAAAATTCGAAAATATGCAAAAAAATTAGGGGTGGATTTATACTTATGCAACATAGAGAAACAGTAATTTCATTGTAATTTTCCAAAATAAATACTGCAAGTGTTTGTACTCTTTAGAAAGCGGTTGTTAGGCATTAGGAAAAGTTTTTAAGGTTGTTAATATTATTCTGATTATCAGCGGTTACGAAAATATAGATTTATACTTATGCAAACACCTTTTCTAGTTTCATTGTCCGAAAAGGCGGATTTTCTATCCCATCCCCATTTATAAACAATTTCCAATAACCCTTTATTGTTCGACGAACGATCTTCTCGGCATTCCGACATAAATTTTTCCAGCTTTTTAAGTTATCATAATCCATCTTCTTTTCCTCATCACTATGTCTTATATCACTGCATCTCTTTGGAAAGCGCTAATCATCTTGGATGCGGCTTACTCAGTTAATATTCTGTTTATTAATGCTGCCCCAAAAACTTTATTTTTTTGTTTTTCTAGCGTAATTTTAGTTTTAAATGATCATTCAGTGTGTAAATACGAGCTACAGTCAATAAATAACGAGTCAGAGGATATTGCACCAAAACCATGGTATTCAGCAACATGGAGACGGGCCTGAAATATAGTTTCTAGTGTGACGAAAATGATTTCGCGAGCGTTTCTCTCGCTAGATGCGTGTTCGGCAAGGAATGAGCAAAGGATGATAACCGAGCAGCGGCCGTGTCAATTCATTTCGATTTGAATTCCTGGAGCATGGAGCTACAGTCAATGCATAGCGGTATTGTGAAATTTTAACGAATCTCAGGAAGGCAATCAAATCGAAACGTCCCATAAGTTTCTCGTGGTGTTTCTACGCTAGACCGCACACAGCCAACGCAACAAAGAAAAATCTGCAGAAGTTCAAGTAAGAAGCCCCCCCCCCCCCCCCGTCCAGTTCTGTCCCCATGTGACTTCCACATCTTAGATGGGCTCAAAAAGAGCACTGCGGGGACAACGGTTTCAAGCGGATGATGAAGGCAAGCTCCTTTGGTTCAAATAGCAGCCAAAGGATTTCTACGCGCATGGCATTCTGCGACTAGTGTCGCAATGGGATAAATGCTAAACAACTACGGACAATACATTAAAGTATCGTTAGATAATTACTGTATAATAAATATCCTTTGCCCCGTTAAGTAGCGGAAGAATGAAGCTACTTATTGTTTTCACAATGTCCGTCTGTCTGTCTGTCCGTCCGTCCGTCCCCTTCATAATTTCCGCGGTTTTTGAGGTAGAAGATTGAAATTCGTAATGTAGCTTACTATGGGCATGTGCATCTTCACTATTTAGTTTGGCCCACTGGGGTCGGAGTTTCGGGGGCGGAAATCAGAGGGGACCAAAAGATCTACGCGTATATAAAGAAGTGAAATTTGGTATCCAGATTCCTCTAAGCAAGATCAACATTACTGTAAAGTTTGGGCCAAATTGTCCCAATGGGTCGGAGTTGTGGGGGTGGCAGTCACTTGGTCATTAGAACTATGGCAACATATGGCATGTGATATATCATTCGATCGGAAATGATGAGAAACGAAAGAAGATAGAGCTCTTTTCCATTTTCTAAATAATACGTTCGAGAAAATTTTTCGATTAAAAAAATGGGGGGAGGGGGATAAAAAGTGCAGGTAAAAATACATGACCTCAGAGCTTCCGCTACTTTCCTATACCTTCCTCGGGAGGATTAATTTCTTGTTGCCTAATAACTTACCCACACAGTTTCCATTTTCGTTGCAATCCGGTTCGTACAGGCCAATACAATCATTAGCTCTACTGCAAGCTATTGAAAGAGAAAAATTATTTTAAAATATATACGTACCGGAATTAATGTTATGTAAATACGTACATAATATTATGGTTTATTGCAAGAAACTTAGATAATTTCTTATTTTAATATATTTATTTATTCAGTTAGTTAGTTAGTTAGTTAGTTAGTTGTATACTAATTGTGAGTTTAATCGTCTGCTGTACATTATGTATAATGAAAAACAATAAAAATAAATTAAAAGGAACTAAAAGGAGAAGAACGACGAGATCCTTCGTCCTGGCCTCAGGACAGATAACCATATTAACAAGGGAGCAAAATTAAATAAAAAGATTCAATTTACATATAAAAAATAACAATTTAACAAGTTACTCTTATCAAATCCATCCAAATTGGCAGTAATTATTATAATTACATCTGCTTTCATCTCAAGCATTCATGTTGGCTTTTTAGTTCGATTATTTTCGGTCTGTTTACATTTCTATTTCCTGACCCCGCCCACACGGCCTATTTCACCCTCCCGCGCCAAAGCCATAACTCTTGCTTGACAACCAACTCCACTAAATGTCCAGAAAAAAGGGAAAGGCCCTTAAACCAAAGCCACGTGATCTGAAGATGTCCTGAGGCCAGGACGAAGGATCTCGTCGTTCTTCTCCTTTTAGTTCATTAACCGACTTCAAAAAATAAGGAGGTTATCAATTCGAAGCGTATGTATGTACATTGTTGGAATTGCACAATATTCATATATGAACGGGACCCACGCGCAGTTTGCGCGGTAATTAGTTTTATCAAATTAAATTCATTCAAATTGTTTCGTTTGATGAACTCACATTTTCTCCTTTATTCATAGTTTTGTGATTGAAATTTGATAAAAATTGTTGCTCAGACAACAATAGTCAGGTGGCTTTTCAGTTCCGGCGTGTGCTTTAAGTGAGCGCCAACAATGCTTAAACGTGCAACAACAATGCAAAACTGTTTCCGTGACGAACCCACATGTTCTCCTTTATATATAGTTGGATGTTAGTCTACGCGGGCTTCTAAACTAATATGCCAAATTTCATAAATGTGTGTGTGTATGTATGTATGCATGTAAGTATGTATGTTTGTCACGTATTTCTCAGAAACTAGAAATCGAATTGCAATAATTCTTGTTTTATTGGATTAAGTATCTTTCAACTTACGGATAAATCCAAGTTTCTTCAAAATTGGTTCAGTATTTTCATGATATGGACTGATATAGCTAGGCGATAGCGAAAGTTTCATTAAAGTTGTTTTTTTATACTCTTTTTAATCTTGTTTTAATTTATTTTTATCTTTTTCATTATCATGTAATGTACAGCTGATGAATAAACCCACAATTATTATACAGTTGATTCAAAAGACATCTGGATAATATCTCAACATATTTAATTAGTTAGTTAGTTAGTTAGTTATTATCTCACAGCACTACAGTGAGAAAACGAAATACAATAAAATAATAATGCAAATCAAAGACAATAATTTATCACAACCATTAATAATTTAGTTGATTAGACAAATTATACAAGAGAATTATTTTCCGACTTAATTCCTTTCTCCGATTTTCTCTTTTTATCACGATTTCCCTACTTCCTCCTTTGCAAACCCTGTTGCTCGACGAATCGCGATGCTCCGTCGCTCTTCGCTGTTCGGACTCGCCGACTATCAGCAACGGGGTCCCAGCACTTGAAGAGGCGATGTTTTTTCCTTCTTCTCGGCCGGCTCGGTGGCCGAGAGCGTTGAGGCGCAGGTCTTGCCGCTCTCGTAACCAGCGAGTTACGGGTTCGAATCCCGCCAAGGGCATGTATGTGTGTGTTTGTCTATTTTCATCATCATCCTTTCATCCCATACGGCTAGTCTCCTGGAAGAGGGAGATGCGAGCTGGAAATCCATCCATCCATCCATCCATCCATCCATCCATCCTTCTTCTCGATGCCACCTCACGTGATCTCCCAATCGATGAAGTGATACACACTAATAGTATTGATGAGAAGAGATTAAACTCACAATTCGGATGAATTCTTTGGCATAAGAAGGACTTCTCGAACAACAACAGGGAACTTAGGCGGAGATTCTAGGAGGAAAAGCTTGAGACTTTCCAACAAAAACATACTCCCTGCACGCATCAAACATGATTAAACATGGTTTCATGAATATCACATTAACGTTTTGGCCTGATCAGCAAGTCCCCAAATCTTAATCCAATTGAAAATGTTTGGGAACAGCTGTACAAGGCTTACAAGATCACAGACACTTTCAAAATGTTCAAGAATGGAAAAATGCAATTATGAGTGGATGGAAAAGTATTGCAGTCAAATACCTTCATATTCTTTTTGATTTAATGCCAAACAGAATGTTTGAAGTTAACAGAAATAATGAAGGCCCCACGAATTACTAGACGTCTGGAAACTATTTCTTTTATAGACTATTGGCCCAGCTGAATGCACATCTTTTCTCGGGTGTTTTAAAAATTCATGAATAAAAAAACATGACACAATTTTTATTGGTCATTTGATAGTTGAATACGTTTTCCTATCAATTTTGTAAACTAATTTTACTTTTTATTTAAAATGTAATGGAGTTTATAATTTTGTCCAGGAGTATATCTTTAGTAAGGTTTGATATGCCCTAGAATTCAGTCTTCCACTTGGGAAAGTAATATAAGTTCTTTCACCACGTGGAATCCTCCATACGTCATTATAGACCCACCACCTGATTAGCGCTTTGAGTATGTTAATATGAACGACAACGTCCGGCAGTAGATAAGATTCATCAACAAGATGCGTGAATAGAGACTTTGCTGGTTCGGCCATGTGATTCTGAGTAGCGACCAGAAAGTAGCGAAGATTGCATACCGATTATCACCGGATGGGCACCAACCAGGGACTGGCCGAAGTTACGAGGATCGATCGGCTTGGAGAAGATTTGTGCGCCATGGGACTTGTGCCGAACGATCCCCCTGACCGAGCCGAATGGCCTGCAGAAAAAGCAGACCCCACGTTATAACGTTAGGATGGAGACGCCTTTGATGAGACGCCTTTGAGCTGGGCACAACCTGCATACCTGTACGCGGTGGCCCTGGTCCTGCCTCACCTTGTATATTCACCTTGTAGATGGTATACATGGTCATGAGACTTTTATCATTTGTACCATTTCTTGAAAGGCAAACGGTTCACTAACCAGGATGCTGTGATTCATGTGATTTCTTAGGTCACTGATATCAGCTTCTGCCATCGCCGCATTTTTGTTTTGAAACCGTTGGGCACAATATATTGCTGGTGAGAGCGGTACTATTCTAAATGAAAAAAAATTCTTTGCCTGATAGCGATGTTTTTTTATTTGTGTCACAATTAGCCAACCCAATATTTTCATGGAGAATTTAGTCAATATAATTTAGTCAGTAAGTATTCTTTATTTCAAAAATTAGTCAGTAAAATGCTTAATTTAATATATTAGGTTCAGTCAATATACCGGGTGAGTCTGAAACCCTTTCACAAACTTCGCAAGCGTACTCCCCATGACCAAATAAGAAACAAATGTCCTTTTAACAAAGGTTTGAAACTCAACCGTTAATGAGAAAAATGGCGTCCAAACGTGGGTGCCCCTGTGAGGTTTGTTTTACAGATATTGTTCCAAATGACGTCCATGTGCTTCAACACAGGCGTGCAGACGTCTCTGAAACGAACGGCGTTTCTAATGGCATCAATTTCGGCGGCAATGCGGTACCATAGCTCATTCGCATCCTGGACGGGTGTTGCATGCACGTTATTCTTAACATTCACCCACAGATAGAAATCAAGATAATTGAGGTCGGGAGAATGAGGAGGCCATACCACTGGCCCCGCACGTTCAATCCATCTTGCGGGAAAGCGGTCATTAAGAAACTGATGTGCAATTACGCTGAAATGTGCCGGAGCGCTATCGTGCATAAACCACATATCCAGTCACCATTTTTCTCGTTAACGATTGAGTTTCAGACCCATGTTGATAGGACATTTATTTTTTATTTGGCCATGGGGAGTACGCATGCGAAGTTTGGGACATGGTTTTACGCTAATTATTTAACAAAACTCAAAAGTATTTAAGCAATTGTTTAGGTATTTATCCCTTTGTGATAGTAGTTGCAGAATGCTATACTCGTAGAAATCGTTGGCTGCTGTTTGAATCTCCTTGACTCCATCATCCATTTGAAATAGTTGTTCCTTCAGTGCTTTTTTTTAACCTCACCGAAGATGCAGAAGTTATACGGAGACAGCCCGTATAGTTAAATGTTGAATCAATTGTACATCTATCTCCATGCATCTTCGGTGAACTCAAAAAATCACTGCGAGAACAACAGTTTCAAACGGACAATGAAGTCCAGTACTACGTGCACAATTGATTCAAACACCAGCCAAAGGATTTCTACGAGCATGGCATTCTATGACTAGTGTCACAATGGGGTATAACTATGGGGTAAATGCTAAACATTGCAAACAATACTTTTGAGTTTCGTCAAATAATTACTGTGAAATAACCTTTGCGTCGTTATTTATTGACTGTACCTCGTAACTAACTTACTATAACAAAAAGTTTCCTCCTTGTTGCACAGAGGTATTCTGTAATATGTACAATCATAATGTTCAACGCAAACTGCAGAAAGAGAAAAAAATTAATGTAATACAGGGTGTAACATAAAGGTTCATCACATTTCAAAAATCTAATTTTTAAAAAAAAAATGAAGATGCAGAGATGGGCGACATTTTGGAATGTTTGTAATAATCTTAAGTTTTGTTTATTAGTGTTCGATGTGTCTTACTCCGGCTGCACGGCAACATCTAGACGATAATCTAATTCCTCCCATTTCTGCTGAAGCATATCTGGAGTCATTCACGAATAGCGGCTATTATTCGAGTTTTTAGCTCCTCCAGATATGCTGGAAAAGATGGCACAAAAACACGGGCTTTTACGTATCCCCACAAGTAGAAGTCACAAACAGTGGGGTATGGGGACGGAGGTGGCCATAAAAAGATTTTGTGTTGCGCGTTAGCAATCTTGACAGCAACTGACGGGACCTCCCTACGTCTTTTTTCGAAACCTCTCCTGGCTTTGAACGAAAATTTGACGTTTCCCCTCTTTCAAACGGTTCATTGACCTGTGACCAACAGTTGCCGACCATCCTGTATATTTAATTGGTTAGGTTAGGTTAAATGAAAAAGATAAGTAAATGACTTGAGGAATATATTCTAGATCTATCTTCAAACATTGTGATCAATAGTTTCCTGACAAGCATCCAGAACATTGATACGTGTCCTATTTTACATGTCTATGACATCTAAACTAACATAAAAACAGGGTTTCTCAACAGATTTCAGCGAGTTCCAACATCGTGCCATCACAGGATGTCATTTATACATTAAAGCCAGATTTATACCACGACGGATTCTGCAATGGCAGAGCGTCGATAGTTA
The DNA here is from genome assembly GCA_023313115.1 of Rhysida immarginata. Lineage (NCBI taxonomy): Eukaryota > Metazoa > Arthropoda > Chilopoda > Scolopendromorpha > Scolopendridae > Rhysida > Rhysida immarginata. The sequence goes on along the minus strand of JAHWFO010030762.1, from coordinate 162,076 downwards.
AAACTGATGTCACGGGAGCGCGGAAATTGGTCGGAAAACACGATAGAACCGAGCTCGTGTGCGACGGCATACAATTTGGGGAACTTATTATCTATATCATCTCTACGTAATATCCAACATCAGAAATTTCTTTTGTATCTTTAATTGCTGCTTTTAATAGATGAAGTCGCGATATGCCCGTATGTTCTGATTAAAAAAAACCCTCAATAAATGTTGTTTAAGACTTTAATCTATACATATAAAAGGCAATGTAAGTATGTTTGTCCGGTTTTAAAAGGCAACTTAGAAGTAAGGTATAAAATTAAAATTTAACACACAACCAACTAATACTACCACAATGACGGAAAAAATCTAAAACTGGAGATAAGTCTCTCAAAAACATAGAGATTAATAATCTTTATATCTATAGGCCTATATGAAATAGACTTGATTTATGTTTCTTTGCTTGCATGTGTGAACAATCAACCCGTCGTGTTTGCGTCAACAATTGGCTGGTCGTGTTTGTACAACCACGACCTACTGGATACTAACGACTTGTTCATTTAGCAGATTTCCATTGTTGTTTCAGGCAGATAAAAATCATTGTTGATTTCCCAACAACTATCACCTTGTATCGGAAGATTTCAAGTTTTTTTCCTACCTGATTTGAATTAATATTGAGAATTTTTTCCTAAATACTGAGAATTAATATTTTTGATCAGAATATTTTTTCTGTGAATACAAATTATATAATTGCTTTCCGAATTGTTGTTTCAGGTAGAAAAAATGTTTGAAATCTCCCGATAGAGGGTGATAGTACTCGAGAAATCAACAATGATTTTTGTCTGTCTGAAACAACAAAGAAAATCAGCAAAATGAACAGGTCGTTAGTATCTAGTAGGTCGTGGTACAACACCTCTTAAAAAGAAAGCCTGTGCACTGAAAATTCATACATTGTTACATCATAAAAAGACATTGTTAATCGTATGTCTACCAATAATAAGCCCTAAATCATGACTTCTTATGATCATGTAACAATGTATGAATTTTCAGTGCACAGGCTTACTTTCTAGGAGGTGTTGGTTTGTATGTTGCGTCAACAATGGTTGATGAAATTAATACATGCTGCAGTCGACAAAAATGACAGGCCCCGGCAATGGAAAATCACCTGACCATCTTAGTCCAAGCAACATGTAAAAATTTTAATAGCGGATTCCCTTGCAAATAAAAAGTAGTCAAGACTATAGTTTGGGGCAGGTTAACCTTGCTATGAAGGAGCAAGTACAAACAGTTATAGGCTATATTCATGGGTGGCTGAAATATAGTCCTAGCATTTTTTAAAACATAATTATATAGTAAATATACACAATTAAAAATTTTACTTACTACTGTATTATTATTTATTCTTCATATTTTAAAAACTTAATGCATCATTTGCCAAGTCTTTCCATACTATTTATTTAATAATGCATGCATTGACACCTTTTCGTAACTATTTCTTTTCATGGGTACCATGCCATCGCTATTCAAGTTGCACGCCTTCAAGTTGAAGAAGCAATCAACTGATGCAGAACATGTCATTTGTGATTGTTTGTCTACAACTGCAAAAACTCGTACTGCAACACAGTATTGGAAATCCACCACATAAGGGTCAAAACCTTCTGTAGATGGAAATCATGTTTAGGCATTTGTTCTAGTGGCTCCCTTTTATTGAGCTATTTGCTTATAGCCGTCCAGGTGGCCGAGAGGGCTAGGGCGTTGGCTTTCTAGTTCTCGAGTCCGACTGGTCGTGGGTTCGAATCCCGCCGTGGGCATGGATGTTTGTGTTTGTCCTGGGCTGCGTACAGATATAACTTGTGTAAAAGGCGCAAATTGACCTTAGTTGTCGACGCCTAAATTTCTAATAAACCAAACAACAATGTAACCTTCATTGTTTCCCATCTTGGGATTTATCAATCAGTATTTTTTTCGTTTGTTTGAAACAATGACGGTTACATTAATGCTTCGAACAAGAAGATCAGGTGATTTTTCAGTGCCAGATCCTGTCTTTTTCGCCGGCTACGCAATTGCCTTAATGATTTACGTTTTAAGGAGGATATTTATCAAAAGTAGTAAATAAATAAATAAATAAATAAATAAATAAATAAATAAATAAATAAATATTAATCATTATTATATCTTTTTTATTAAACTCTTTAGAGGGATGTAAGAAATTGTTCTAAAACAAATATAAGAGTCCAACTTCATGGGGGTGCAGCTACTCAAGCTTTTGCTGAAAAAATGAAGGTGCTTTCCCTAATGAGCTAATAACTGGAGAAAATTTATTATTATATGGTTTTTGTAATGTATTAACTTCCTTTAGAGAAGTTATAGATATGTTCATATAAACATATTAGAAAATTATAAAGATTTCAACTCATTGTGTGAAAGGAATCCTTGCTGCTAACACTGATACTATCAACATAAACAACCACATTCAGGACATGATTCCAGGCTCTGTGACTGAATATGACTCTATTGAATAGGTTACATGTTGATGAGGCTCTAAACAGAGTTCCTGAATTCTCTCAAACCGTCTATAAAGTATTTTTAATATAGACAGAAATAATTCAATGATCATAGCCTTTCTTTGAGATCCTAAAATGTTAAGGATGCATTACTATCCGGGTTCGATCATGGCCTGCAATATGGAGCACGACGTGTGGGTCATTCAATATCGGAGATGGCTCAAGACTTCAACATCCCACGGTCCACAGTTTCAAGAGTCTACTGAGAGTACCAACTTGACGGCATTACCTCCCATCAAGGATCACGCAGTGGTCGATCAGACCTTCTCAATGAACGGGGCCAAAGGCGTCTGAGTAGGATGATCATCGCTAACAGGCAACTGACACTACGCCAGATGACATCAAATTTTAACCAGGGACGTGATACTAGAGCTGTATCGGTGTGTAGTGTGCAGCGAAATCTGGTGTCCATGGGATATGGAAGCACAAGACCCACGAGGGTGCCGTTGCTAATAACAAGACATAATCAGCAACGTCCCTCCTGGGCCCATGAACACATCTACTGGACGCTTAACAACTGGAAACGTGTGACCTGGTCTGATGAGTCTCGATTCCAGCTGATTCGAGCTGATGGTAGGGCTCGTGTGTAGCGCAGACTCCATGAAGGCCATGGACCCAAGTTGTCAAGCATGCACTGAGCAGGCCGGTGGTGGCTCCATAATGGCGTGGGGTTTTATTTTCGTGGCATGGCTTGGGTCCTTTGGTTAAGGTAGACTGTTCACTTACTGGCCAGAGCTATGTCCAGCTGCTTGCTGACCATCTGCAGCCCTTCATGACTTCAGATACCCTGGCAACGATGGCATTTTCCAGGACGAAAATGCACCATGCCCTCTGGCCATGATTGTTAGCGATTGGTTTGAGGAGCATTCGGGGCAATTCTAGCGCATGGTATGGCCACTCCGATCACCAGATATGAATCCAATTGAACACATTTGGAATGTGCTCGAGAGGGCCATTCGTTCACCGGGTCCTGCACCTCAACAACCGTGCAATTGTGGGAAGCTCTTCAGTGAAAATGTCTTCAGATGTCCTCCACCGAATTGTGGATTCAATGCCACGTCGCCCTGTGGCAGTTTGCCGGCTTAGAGGAGTTCCCACACGATATTAGGTGCCTGTCTCTAGGTTTTTGTCATGTGAGTGTACTTTAAGGATTTTTCATGTGTTCTTATTTATATTTAAGTATTGCAAAATTTCATGAAAAAACAGCCCGATCAACGCCGGGCATATCAGCTAGTCACATATTTAACCAAAATATATGAGGGGGGACATAGACTAGATGCGTTCGCTAGTCGTGAAGTTAAGCAACGCAGGGTGCGGTCAGCCAATGGTTGGGCTCCCGTGGTGGCATTCCATCTTCGTCCCCCTCCATGCTTCGGAGGACACGTAAAACCGTCGGTCCCGGTTGTTGTCCTATGACAGCAGTCATTAAGCCATCTCAGAGGTCTATAGGTGGCTAAAAAACTCTGACAATTAGGTTGGTCAGATAACCATATGCAATCAAGCACCAAAATATATCAGGTTAGTGCAAAATGAATGGCCGATGTGTAGTGACTACTTTAAAATGCAATAACTCGTTTCAAACAACACTTTATTAATCGAAGTAGAGTTCACTTTATCTACTCAGTAGGTAGGGATTGGTAGGGAAATTTTTTCTATAAAATAGAATTGCACTTCACCGCGTGCTTTTGTTTACATCCCGCGCAAGCTAACAATGGATCGACTATAAAATGAAAATTTTCTTAAATCCTGGCACTTCAACAATAGGATGCAACGAGCGGTTGTGAGAAGGCTTGAGTGAAAAGAAGCAGCTCACAGAACGCGCATGAGGGTATAAAGTATACTATCTCTATGACGTCCCTACCTATTGAGCGCGAAAAAGTGAACTCTTCCATTTCACCTTACAGTGTGAGAACTCTAATATCTAGCAGAGTCAACACACTTTTACAAACGAGACAAGCATAGTTATTCCGGCAGCGTAGGATTCTGCACTTCTGGAAGCGACGACCTCGACTCCTGGATATCGTCGTAGCATCTCCCACATAGGAAATTGTAAAGGTGGTTGAAAAAGTGAGAGTCACTTGGCAAAAGATCAGGTGAGTATGCTGGATTATCAAAAGTGTCATGGTTAAAAATAACTAAGAATATGGCTTAACTAGTTTCAAAAGTACAGAGTAAGAATGGGAAAATAAATTCCTTTCAAAAAGAAATATATTACTACTAGATAATGATAAACACATTAACAACACATTAATAACTCTACTTGAGTTTCCATGAAGGTAATTCAAAACATACGTGCTAATTACTTAAAATACAGAAATTATTGTTTTTAATTATTATTGCGATACCAAAGACATCAATAAGTTAATAAAACTTCAATATATTTAAGTTAATTATCTAAACATTAAATCAGTAATACACTACTGTGACGTTATCACGCGTTAAGTAATGTTGTCACAAAGGATTGCGACATGTACGGGCTCCAATAGGCGCATTCGGCGGCACTCAGATCTGGCTCAGATCTGAGAGAACTGTCACGTGGTATCTGACTGCTTTTCTGAGCGTCTGAGTAACTGTTGCCGAACGCGCTTTTATCTCAGAAAGAAATGGCTCTACCGACTTTACAAATATTGAGAAGAAACGGCGGTTTTACTAATTTTAGTGTACATGAAATAAAAACCTGCATCAAATGAACAACTGAGCATGATTAATATTCGATCGCGAGAAGAGTATACCATAAGGCCAGGGAGGAAAGGGTACACTGGGCATCGCCATGATTTGGCTCTCGTAGCTTTTTTGATAGCTTCGCATCGCAGTGAGCGCCGCCATATTCTATCTGAGCACTCAGAAAAAGAAAAGCTTGCTGAGCGTCTGAGCTCAGAATCTGACGGATTCGTTGCATGCCGAACACGTTTTCTTCTCAGGCGGAAGTACCAAAGTACTCGCCGAACGCTGCTCTCTCAGATCTGAGCGCCGCCGAATGCGCCTAATACTTCGAGCAGTCGGCGTCGTCTGCTCGGAAGTAATGTTGGAGTTCGTAAGGCGCCATCTCTTGAGACGATCGTGCGTTTCCCTAACGAGGCTCCTGGCAGGAGCGCGTTAATAGGAGGGGAAAAGCGGAAACGGCGTCGGCCGCGCAAGCGGAAGCGAGGAAGGAAGCTTGTGGCGCGAGGGATGAAATGTGAGGGGAGAGAGACGGGCTTGGAAACAGTAAGGTCGCCAGAAAAGAGTCTCCTAAATTGTTGGTCACCCGACAGGCTTCCCGTGTCGGAAATTTGCCAACGTGGCATAGACGCTCGCAAAGAAGTTGGTGAACGAGAAGCGGCCAGCGAAAACGACAGCGACGGGACTTTGTCTAGTGCGCTCACATTTAATCTTTGGAATGATTTGTTTCTCTCTGAACGAGTAGGACAGCTTTCCACGAAGGAGAAAATCTCCGACGACAGCGAGAGGGACGCCGTGCGAGTTGCTACGTGCTCCGTTCTCGCCTGTGCTGAAAGCAAAACTTCGAGTGGGCGTTCCGCTCCGCCGCCATCGTGCTCGCCTTGTGATGTCGACCTTGTGCTGGATGGCAGTCTGTGGTCTATCGTCCCGACAAGCCATCTAGTTCTTCTGCTGGATTTCGACGCAGCGAACTTTTTCAAGGTGCTCCCCTGCACCGAGCTGAATTTCTTCTCTCCAGAGGATAGACTGTTATTAATCATCCCCTGGACGACTTCAGGCCTTTTGCGGGAGAACCTCGGCACCTTCGCCCGTTACGATAGGTAAGCCATTTCATAGCTTTATTTTTAATGAAAGGCTCCGTCGTAGTCTCTCTCTTCTCTAGGAATTTACTGGCGCGTAATTATTAATTTATTTGCCAGGGTAATAGCCCTTTGAATAGTTTCATTGGTTTTATAGGCTAAGTTTAAAGTGGCATTTAAAGTTAAATGGCGCGTCATCTTTTGAGCGTTAGCTTAGAGAATTTTCTGCACTAACGAATTGGAATATGAATTAGCTTAAGCGCGTGCGCGTTTCTGAGTCTCCGGGTTATTCTAATGAAATTATTTTCTTTATTTTCATGTATCAGTTTTCCCGTGGAAGTTGCTCAGGGAATGAAACGCTAGGCGTGTCCGCTCTCCTGAGAATGCGGTACGCATATCGACGACAAAACTAAACGAGGGTCACCGGTTTGGTCAGCTCGAAGACTGCGGCCAAGTTTTACCCCTCTTGTAACTTTTGCACCAAAGTTCTTGGTTTAAGTAAATTTTCTTAATAAGCTAACCCATGTTTCTGTATGTTCGCCATAAAGCGAACTAATTTGTCATTAAATTAGACTTCGGTCTTGTTGTCGCTTTTCAAATTAAAGTGCAATTTTGTGGATTAAGAAAGGCTGTCCAGTTACAGCTTTGACTACGGGAGTTTCCATTTATATGGTTCCCTCCCATCGACTCTCCTCGTGTTAGCGGAGGTCTTTAGAATATAAACTTTTGTTTGCTTTAAATGCTTTGTTCTTGTCATTTAAATAAAGTTAATGTTCTGTTTATCTAAGTGTATGCTCTGTGTCTTGTTATCATACATATCTTCCACTGCGTAAGCTTTGCTGTACGTGACAAATGTATTCATTTTATGATAAACTTGGTCACAGGAATATTAGCAGGTATTATTCAGATTTTCAGTTAGAGTGAAGTAATCTAGTTGTTTTTATTGTAGTGATATATTAAGTTGATATAATTCAGGATTATAATTTTGGATATTAATCGAAGGCTCACAATTGTGAAATAGCAGGAAGGGTGGAGCAATGACAGGATGAGACATTCTTTGGGAATTTAAATAAATATTGTTGACATTGGTCATTGGATTCCTTGATAAGTAGGATTATTGAATTTTTTTATAATTTGTTTGTGTCATGGATTTCATTTAGTGTTTGAAATCACTGTCGTTTTCTTAGTTTAATCACTTTGGAGTCTTATAAAATGTGAATGGGAAAGGGAGACCGGATGTGTGATTAGTATAAATACAAATGTGGGAAAACGAAACTTCATGAGTCGTCATGAGTTGAGCAAGTGAACGGTCGAGAGAGAGCTGAGCGCTCTTTGCTCCGTCAGACGAGATGCGCCAAGGCGGCTGCGAAACTCCCGCAGCCCGTCGAAGCGATCTGGTGGCCTCTCCTTCCGAAATCAAAGCTTGTGAGAGCTCATCACTCATCATTAAGTATTTAAATATAGACAAAACTCCCGATTAAATATTTGAATATGGAAAAACTCCCGATTGAGTATTGTGAAGAGGAACTTACGAGAAACGATCCCTAAGTGTTTGTAAATGGGACATGGATGCAATTGATATGCTCAAGAGACATCATTCATGATTGGAATCAAGAATTAGGAATTGGAACCCCGATATTCTTAAGAGCGAATGGAAGCGAGCAACGCGATGTTCGTCAAGCGACAGGCATAATTAGGAACCCGACATTGAGAAGACGAAGACTACTACATATTTGAATCTTCTGTTGAACTTAGTGGGGACACTTTGAGACCTCCAGTGGACTCACTCACTAATCGATCCGGATTATCTTCAGGTGTGTTTTCTGTGCTTCAATGTGATAAGTGATATATTTTATGGCCTGTTTAACACAAGAGGTGTTTTGTGCATTAATTTGGATTAAGAGTGATCACAAGTCTGCAGGTGTCTGAAACTACGAAACTGTAAGTAGAAATGAACTTAAATGCGTAAGATTTATTTTGGTTGTCATGACAAAAGGTGTGATAAAGAACTATTTGAAAGAACTTTCTTTGAATTGAGTTTTAATTAATACTATCTCTTTCCTCAGAGCAATTGAGTTTTATTGATATTTATTCATGTTTTGCATGTTATCTTAGTCATAAGTACTTGGGGAATTTAGCATTAACTTTTTTCTTTACGATAAGATCTATCAACTTTCTTTTCCTTAGATTTAAGACCTTTTTATTTAATTTTGTATCTCACTGGTAATTCTTTTAATATTGAATAAAAGAAGTTTATTTGGTTCCAATCCTTGCCTTGCTTATTGAAATAAATAAGTCACAGCCTGCCATTTTAAAAGAACCCAACCCGTGTCCTTGATCGTGCATATTTTTTTTTATTTCTTCGAGTTTTGGTGTTGCGCTGGCCAGATTTTGAATTCATTACATTGAATTCCGGTGTTGATTAGAGAAAAAGGGGGGGGGGCCCAATCAAACTGATTAAGATTACGTTGGCACCCATTGTGAATGTGAGATCAAGGGTATAGGGTTACACTACGTTGATTTTCATAAATGCTGTCACAATTCTCTTTTCTTCAAGGTTCCAACCTTTCGCCAAAGTTGCGCAGTGGAAAATAACCCCTTGTAAGGACACACTTAGCCTATCGTAGCTATGTTAATCTGGTAAGGTTTGGGTTGATATCCTTACAATTGTAAGGGTAGGGCTATTAGTTTCTACCTAACTTACTTGATGCCACCTCAGGGGAGCATGTGGCTACTATAATTTATTAATCATATAACAGTTTAATGACCACGGCATCCCCTGTCTTACTTTTAACAGCTTTTCCCCACAATGTTGCAGTCATTTTCCTTAGAGCTTTTAAGACATTTTCCCGACAATGTTGCAGTCTCCCCCACAAGTCTTGCTATGGAAAGAATGTGGTAATCAAGGGGCCAACACTTATGACTAAAAACTAATTTATATATATATATATATATCTCAGTAAATTATGCATGGCCACAGGACAGAATGCATACCTGCACCACCAATGTTTACTCAGTGGCTGGCTGCTCCTGGAGGGTCTTCTCATGGCAGAGGGGGGGATGACGAGATGGATCATCGCCGTGCTCACACGTTCATGGGCCTGGAGTTGATGGATCATTCGGGAAAGCATTGCAATGTTTCGCAGCAGACATAACTTCTCGGATAAGGTTTTGATACCTGAATAAACTAACTGTTAACTACGCGAACAAGAACTAAAAGATAAACTAAACTGGAAGTCTCCTCTCATGGGCCTTCTCAGAATGGAGTGGACAGATGAAGAGAGATGTTGGTTCGTCCTGCCAACGCCAAGGCTCTCTCTAATCTGGATAGCCAATGAGAGACTCAGAATCGAACCCAGGACCGGATGTGACGTTTTAACAACGTCAGAGCTCTGGAATGCAGCATCAACCCGGAGAAGACCGGACAAGAGCTCTAGATGTTCTGCTTCCCACGAGTTTTGCATCTCACGGGCGCCTAGGAGCCCATTGGATTCGGGAAGGATGACTATCCACTACAGCTTGGTCCCTTCAATGCTGGTTGAACTCGGGAAACAAGATCCTTACTTCCCCTATCCACCCCCGGTTCCAGAGCTAAAACTGACCCCAATCCAATGGCTTCGAAAGCTGTTGTCTCCTTTGTCTCTTCTAAAACCTTCGATCATCGTGGAGGGGGGCCTGTCAGAGGTCATCTCCACACACGGCAAACATGACCTTATACGGTCATCTCTGGGTCCCACACATGAAACTCAAACCATCCGACTTTATACCCACTCTTAGAATTATTTTATAAAATACGCTGTGCGACCTTGCAATGCTTCCCTTCTTACAGAGAATGCTCTTCCGGTCTTTCTTCTAACTTGTTGACATAGACATGGCATTGCAGATCATTCATCTGTCCCCTAGGCCATTACACATAAGTAAACCCAAAATATCAAAAATGACAAAGGATTACATAAGAGTACAAAATGAGATAAAATATGTGACTCGTAGTCTTTTAACTTCGAGAATGGGAAAAAAAATAAATGTATATTTGAAGTGATAGTAAAATTAGTAGCGTCCACTGAAAGTTTTTCAAAGTTCAATAGTTAGTGTAAAGCTCCATAATCACTTTTTAGTGTCTTTTTAACAAAATTTATTTATTAGCAGTTCTCGTTATTAGTAATGCAAAAAAAAAATCAGTATACACTGAACGATCAATTTATTAGAGAAACCCCGCTAATAGCGTCTTGCACCTTCTTTAGCGGCGAGAACTGCCTAACGAAAGGAACAATGTACGCATAACGCCGACAGATATTGTTTGTTTTAGCTGCCATAAACCCGGACAAACAGCAAATATGATGTTGAAACCGTTGCGGAGGAATAGCTGCCCAGGCTGACATCACAGCGTCCCGTGCAGGTTGGACGGTAGTGTGGGAAGGCGTCGGATGGTTTGAGATCGGGCGACTGAGCTGGCCAATGAAGCAGGTGGAAAACTGCGTCATGTACCTCGAACCAGTCCAAGACCATTTAAGCACGGTGACAGGGAGCAATGTCCTGCTGAAACTCTCCGTCACCACAAGGGAACACAGTCAACATGAACGGGTGCACCTGATCGGCAACAATGTTCAGGTTGTGTGTCGCATTCAGGGATGTGTCTACGGATTGATATCTATGGGAGGATCCAACAATGTGTCTATGGGAGGACCCAGTGTGTCCCAAGAGAAGACACCCCAGACCAGCACTTCTCCATCCGCCTGTACGGTTGTCTGCTGACAGGATGGGTCCATGGCCTCGTGCTATCTGCGTCAGATGCGTAGTCTGCCGTTTACATGATGAAGTAGGTACTGCGGTTCTTCGGACCAGGCAGCCTTCTTCCACTCATCCAGCTCGCTTGCATTCACTTGTCCTGGACTATTCGGATACAGCCCGCTACTCGTAACCTCGTTCCAGGAAAAAGGCATTGCTGACGGACAAGCGAACCACCCCTTCCGGTTCAAGGGTCTTCTGTGCAACATCCAGTGGCGATGCCTGTGTTCCCATAATAGGCACGCTTTCCTATTTTCCCGTACTGGCCGCCTGTTATTAAACCCAGCTCGGCGCAAGATGCATCGCACCTTGTGCTCCGAAATGAGTTGGAATGCTCCCTCATTGAACTGCGCTGCAATTTGTTGAATTGTTCCCAGCCTGTTGCTGTGGATGATTCGGGCCAGTCGCCGTTGGCCTCATTCATCCACAGCCCTGTTTCGTCCGGAGTTGTGTTTGTTGGAGGTTGTTTTTTGGCGTAACTGCCATTCAGGAATATCCTTGACACTGTTGCACGGGAAAACCTGAGGAGATTCGCGGTTTGCGAAATGCTCAACTGTGCCCGTCGAGCTCTAACGCTCATGCCTCGTTCAAAGTCGGTCAAACCCTTGGATTTACCCATATTCAATCCACTTTTCCTGCTGACTGCAACTTGTCATCCAATGCATCCCTTTTATACACTGCTTCGGCCTGTTTTATTGTTTTTGGGTATCACTGGGAGGCCGATCTAATTTCGTAAGAGGTGTCTCTCATAAATTGGTCGTTCAGTGTATGTTATTTATTGAAATTATTAATTTTTTATTTATATCACTCTCCAAGAGTTTTCTCATCTCTACGCTTAGAACAGGAATCATGGTCTAGTAGGTAGAGTTCATGAGGTCTCAACTAGTTTAAACAATGTGCGACACAAATAACATTCTGCAGCTTTGTAGTTAAGAAATTCGTAGTTTACACACGCACAGTTGTTGGCTGTCTCTTAGCTCACACAAGTGGTTGTGATGACGTCATGGGTGTCCACATGATACATGTGCTTGGGTTGTTCTCTGAACAGACGTCCTTAGAAGGTCACTGTGACAAGACGAGGGTTATGACTAATGGAAAATTTCCTAAAATTCTTCTCTGTCATGGAGTCCAAATTATGTAATTAACGTCCTTGTCAGATAGTTTCCAAGGAGTATTTTCCTTCGCACAAAATAATCCATTCTTTCAATCTAACAAAGGGGCTAGAGGAGCACATATTTCAAAGAGTAATTTCCTTCCGAAAGTAAATATGGGTGTTGAGCAACTATAGGACTAGTTTTATTCGAAGAATTTAATTCCTTGGCCGCAATAGAAATATTAGAAGTGTCACTAAGTCTATTCAACAGACTAACCTTATCATCTCTACAACATTCAGTGTCGCTGATTTCGTTCAATCATGCGACGGCTTGATTCGAATCCAATTCGTTTCTCATCAGCCTAATGAAGCTTACATCCTTGTTACAATACACGCCATTCCTACTCCTTTCAATACCTTCTCTCTTCCATTTTTCTGAACGAATATCCATCTCTGTTATTTCTGTCTTTCTCCTTTAATTCCTTTTTTCTTCTCCTGTACCACGCCCTCATTTGGGCTTTTATACAATTTGCTATTATAAAAGATATTGAATTCTATTGTTTCAATATCACTCGTGACAAAGAGTTTCGTAGCTAAGATCATTCAACTTTTGTTGGTGGCCATTGCGACCTGCGACCGAAGATTGTCATGCAGCAAAATAGAACCTTTATGATTGATTAATGCTGGTGCATGTCGTTGATTTGTTGAACTTATGACCGGCTAGTAATGGTTCCACCTGATTCAATAAGCTGTGATGAATGAGTCTGGTTGTAGACCACCAAACAGTCACCATAGCCTGTTTTTGGTGCAACTTGGGCTTTTGCGAAGTGTTGAGGAGCCTCTTCTAGTCCAGCCACTCAGCGGATCGTCGATGGCTATCTTACAACATCCGTTTCTCATCACATGTCACAAAGCGATCAAGAAACGGGTCGTTCTGGTTGTGCAAAAGAAGTTTACAGCAAACGTCAAAATGGCCAATTTTTTGCACCTAATTATCGAGCTTTCCAAATTGCTTCAAGTGGCAAACGACTGTAGAATGTTCGACTTGAGCTCTTCGGCAATTTCTCGTGTGGATTTCATTGGTTGTTGTCAACTTTCCATGGACGGCTACGACATCCTCATTTTCAAGTGTGGTATTGTCACCACGGAATTTTTCAAACCTTCTGCGTCGTATGTTGAAAAGTTGTCCCATACTTTGATATTTCCAGTTGCTTCAGCAACATTATGGCCAAATTTGAACTCATGCAATAAAATGTTGCTTATCTCTTGTTTGTAAAATTTATCTAGTCTTTCAAAACCTAGAAGGTGTTTGAACAAGTTTATATCATCAGCTAAAAGAGAAGAACTACAGTATACAAGGATGTGTCATATGGATGTATTATTTGAGAAATAATTTGCAGTTTGCATTAGCTTTTTGTGCGCTTCTGAGAATGACCAGGATGTTTCACGTATGTTGACCTTCGACATCTGCCATCTTAGAATCTGTCATGTGTAAGTATGGCTTAAGTCTCTGTGCGCTCATTTCTATCATTCTGCGAATACCCCGTTCAACTGTAAGTGATAAGGAGCAACGTTAGTGAATCGCTAAGTGATAAGAGAAAGAAAATGACAAACAGAGCTCGTGGAATGCTAGCCAGTATGACACAGTGCAATCAAAATCTTCAACTGAAACAATTGTTACAGAGTTCCGATATGCTACTTCCTGTACCGCCAGTTCAATTATCAATCACCTGTAACTCAGGATCCTAGGTTCCATTGCCGCAGTGCCGTATCCAGTCAGTGCAGGGCCCTATTAGAACTTTTGTCTTGGAGCTCCTCTTGTGGCGTGGATTTTGCTTATATTAAACATGCACAGAGTATCCTATCTTATCCTTTCCTATTCTATCAATATAATAAACGTGAAAGTTTGTGAAGATGTTTGTTACTCAATCACCTATAAACAGATTTGTATGAAATTTGGCACACAAATAGACCATATCCTGGATTAAAACATAGGATAGTTTTTATCGCACGTAATGCGGTCCCATGGGATAATTTATCAGGTCGTTGCATATCAAATGTCGGATTTCGAGGTGGATTCCGCGCTTCAGCACGGTTTCCACGTTTAGTAGCAAGTACCCATAACAAAGTGGTACATTCCCAGAGATAAACCTATCAGTGACCAGCTGCCTGAAATTTGCATGTCTGCGATGATATTTAATAGCGTTTGAACCCAAGCGAAGATAGTCATGACTCCATGCAAATTACGTGTGATAATGCATTACAAATTCAGGTTGAATCACACTGCATCCAACGCCTCTCAAAACATCAATAAGGTATTCGGTGTAGGCACCATAAACGAACGTACTGTCCGAAGTTGGTTCCGAAAATTCCGGGCGGGAGTAACGGACCTGGCAAATGAGCCACGCGGCAGACCGCCCAACGTGTTGAATGACTGATCTGAAGCGATCTGTGGAAGAGGACCACTCAAAAACTGTTCGGGACCTTGCAGGGGATCACGCTGATGAACCCTCGCGACAGTTTCCTAAACCCCTGTTGCACCCCAGGAAACTCATGGTTACATTTGGGTGGAACATCCGTGGTGTAGTGCATTACAGCTTCCTGCAGCAGGAGGAGACGATCACCGCTGCGACCTACTGTCGTGAACTGCATCGTATGTCGTGGTGTCTGCAAATACCTGCACTTGTGTATATCGCAAAGGCGTCCTTCTGCTGCATGACAACGCGCGTCCGCAAGTTGCACGAACGACCGTGCAGACGCTACTGGCTCTGGGCTACAAAGTGCTTTTACATCTCCCGTACTCTCCGGACCTCTCCCCTACCGACAACCATCTTTTTTAGAGCCTGGACAATTTTCTCCGGAGGGAAACATTCTAACCCAAGCAGACACCGAAAACGCATTCGGTGACCATGGATTCTATCGGAGAGGGCTCGCGAAGCTGCCAAATCGTTGGCAACAGTGTTTGGATTGCAATGGGGGTTATTTCGAATAGCACGTGTGAAGGTGTCCTTTCTAGAGGGCCATTAAAGATGACCTCTGTAATCCAACATTTGATATGCAACGACCTGATACAATGTTCGTATAAAGCAACGAACCTCGGAGAGAACTTTTCGGGGATATTCCCATAAAAATAGTTTCTGGTGTCTTCGATTTTCGCTTTGTGAGAGGGTCCAGGAGGGTCCAAAGATTGCTCCCCCCCTCCCGTTTTGTATTTTTGCTGCCTAACTCCAATATGAAAATGCAGAGAGCTTCAAAGTTACGCACGAGGATGTAAAGTACGGATATAAATAGGGAGCGTTCATTGGTTTTTGAAAATCGATTTTAATAGAACGAGAGCCAGCCCCGTTAAATTTAACCGGAAAGATCTAACTAAGTTAACTATCTTATTTCATAGTTTTGCCCGTGGGAAATGAGAATTGGTCGGTCTGGCAGTCCAAAGCGGCCGGACTTAAAAATAGCAGCCCTTCAAAATCCGAAAAAAATGACTTCAATTTAACCAGAATGATCAATTTATTTTTGTTTCATGGTTATTTCCTTAGATTACTCGTCACTATTTAAAATTTATTTAGTCTGGCATTTGAAATCGGCCGGAAAATGGCTGCCAGACCAATCCAAAGTTCGGAAAAGTTGTCGCCAATTTAACCGGAATGATATAATTTTACTTTTTGAACCAAATTGTAGCTAACTGTATGCTATTGACGAATTATTCGGTCTGGCATTCCGAAGCAGCCGAATAAAGGGTGCCAGACCGATTAAAAAGTTCAAATTAATCAATTTTAGTAGTTGTGGTATGACGAATTTTTTTCTGATGTTCTGGCTTCTAAAAAATCAGACTAACTGTTATGCCTTAAATTAGAAATTATATAAAAATATTTGGGCAAATACTGAATGCCAAGATTTTAATAACAATAAATAATTAAAATATTTAATATGTAACGATCAGGTACTTACAAGAGAGAGATACACAAACACTTTCCACATTTGATCTTTTATTAATCATGGATGCGCATTTCGATCGCCATGCGATCTTCTTCAGCATGCGTGTAAGGTGTTTGCTTTCTACTCTATGTAACGATCAATTTATTTCACCAAAAGACAGGATACTAAAATCCTTGGAAGGTCATCTGGGTTGAAAGAACTTTTACAGAAGTACACAAGGTATCGCGATGATACTCTTGACAGACATTATGGAAAAATGCCACAATTTTATCTCATGTGTATTAGATTAATAGTATATTTTGTAATCTTATATAGAAGCATAACAGAAGGTGACCCCGTGAGTTGTATACGTACATACACTGAACGACCAATTTATTAAAGACATCCCGCTAATAGCGTGTTGCACCTCTTTTAGCGGCGAGAACTGCTGAATACGGGCTGGCATGGATTCAACAAAGTGGTGAAGCCGTTGCGGAGCAATAGCAGCCCAGGCTGACATCACAGCGTCCCATAATTGGTGCAGGTTGGACGGTAGTGTGGGAGCAGGTGGGAAGGCGTCGGATGGTTTTCTCCACTTCATATCATAAATGCTCGATCGGGTTGAGATCGGGCGACCGAGCTGGCCACTGAGGCAAGTGGAAGTCCGCGTCATGTTTCTCGAACCAGTCCAAGATCATTCGAGCACGGTGACAGGGAACATTGTCCTGCTGCAACTGTCCTTCACCACAGGAAACACAGTCTTCATGAATAGGTGCACCTGAACGGCAAGTGTTCAGGTAGTGTGTCGCATTCAGGGATGTGTCTACTGTTATCAGAGGACCCCGTGTGTCCCAAGAAAAGACACCCCAGACCAGAACTCCTCCTCCACCCGCCTGTATAATTTTCTTCTGACAGGATAAGTCCATGGCCTCGTGCTCTGCGCCAGATGCGCAGTCTGCCGTCCACATGATAAACCGCGGTTCATCGAACTAGAGACCTTTTTCCACTCATCCTGTGTCCAGTGGCGATGCCTGTGTGCCCATAGCAGGCGCGCTTTCTTATTTTGCAGTGATAGCGACGGTACCCGTACTGGCCACTTGTTGTTAAACCCAGCTCGGTACAAGGTGCACTCCGAAATGGGTTGGGATGTTCCCTCATTGAACTGCGCTGCAATTTGTTGGGCTGTTCCCGTCCTGTTGCTGTGGATGATTCGTAGCAGTCGCCGTTGGCCTCCTTCATCCACGGCCCTGTTTCGTCCGGAGTTGTGTTTGTTGGAGTTGTTTTTTGGAATAATCGCCATTCACGGAATACCCTTGGGACTGTTGCACGGAAAAACCCGAGGAGGTTCGCGGTTTGCGAAATGCTCAACTGTGCCCGTAGAGCTTTAACGATCATGCCTCGTTCAAAGTCTGCCAAATCCTTGGATTTACCTATATTCATTCCACTTCTGGTGCTGACTGCAACTTGTGATCCAATGCATCACTTTTATACACCGCTTCGGGCTGTTCCATTTTGTTTGTGTGTTACTGGGAGGTCGATCCATTTTCCGTAAGAGATGTCTCTAATAGATTGATCGTTCAGTGTACTTCCAAAGTTGATTAATGTTTTTTTCGCATTAAACCAATCAAATTATGCAAGATGATTAGTGAAATATCACGACAATCTCATGCAACCCAAAGATACATGTACTTACTTACTTACTTACTTTTCAAACCCGCTTATCCGTTAGGGTCGCGGGGGCAGCAGCCCTATGGAGGATCTCCAGCGATCGCGATCTTCCGCCATCAGGCGCATGTCCTCCCTGGTAATATCCAAGCGACTCGAACCCAGATTCTCCATGTAGTCTAGCCACCTGGTTCTAGGCCGACCCCTTGGTCTCTTACCCACCGGCTTGGAAAATAACAACTGCCTGGGAAGACTAGTTTGCGGCATCCGTATCACGTGGCCATACCAGCGCAACTGAGATCTCTCAATGCGGAGAAGTAGCGGCTCAACACCTAAAGATTCCCTTATTGTGCTGCTGTACACTCTATCTAGTAGGGTAACACCTGCCACACCTCTCAGGAATCTCATTTCGGCCGCTTGTACCCGCGATCGCACTCTTTCGGTCATTACCCAAGCCTCATGACCATAGGTGAGAATGGGGACAAAGAT